>JAMWET010002036.1:0-114753 GCA_024036415.1 Prochilodus magdalenae | reverse complement strand
TGTGCATTACTTTTGTCTCGACCTGGTAATGCTACAGTGGGGGTTAGTTTGGAGCACAATGATGCTGCCGCCAAGAGTGATCTAGTATGAGACCCCCCTGGTAAATAGTTTTCAGGCAACGACGCGTGATTTATTTATTCAATAATCAAAACAGGAATATGATAAAAAAACCACAATTCTGTACGTGACCTAAACAGCATGGACTCCATAGTTCAAGATGATTCCCCCTCCAGAAACGGCCTTCACAACTACTTTCAAGGCGTGTGAAGTTTGTGTGTGTGTGTGTGAGAGTGTGTTCAGTGTGCATTCCGTCAGCTAATCCTTTTGAGGCAATCGACAAGGAATGAGAGAAACAGAAGAAAAGAAAAAGAACGAAAAACTTTGTATTCACTTCTGCTTCTTTGCAACTACAGAAACTTTTACCCCTTGTGGACAAATGTGTTTTGACTGGAGTGGATTATCTGAGGATTTATAGAAATTCCCAGAACGTTAGAAGACTTGACCCTATGTCAAAGCTTAAACTGACAGGACACTGTCCACAAACATCCTCCAGGCTGGTCTGGGCCTGGAAGATACAGCTCTGGAAATAAATAAGAGACCACTCCAATTTCTTCTTAAATCAGCACTCCACATGTGTCCACAGAGAGGAACAGAAGGTTGGGTTCTAGCTTTACTGGCAGGACAAGGATACAGTTCGAAGGGTCTATGGTTCATAAGAACAAGGTTCAAGCAGCCAAACCACACAGGACAGCCAAACACACAGGACACAACACAAGCTCTACCAGGACTGGCAGGGCAGATGGAGCGAAGAAACGAGGAAAAAAAACCACTCTCTGCTGACTGTGATGAGCGCCACCTCATTCGAAAGATGACCTCAAATGACCTACAGAGAGACTGGCGAGCAGTGGCTGGGGTGAAATGCACACCAAGCATACAATATCTGATCTGGAATTTGGGAGACATGTTTCCAGTAGTGTATAGAATAAACCAGACTGCTCATTTTGGCCAAACACAAACCCAGAAACTGTAGAACTACAGAAACTCGTCATTTTGAAGTGGTCTGTTAAATTTTTCCAGAGCTGTATATGTGGAGAACTGAGATACCACAGAACACCTGGGAAGTCTGATCCTATAGAATGTAATGTAGACATCTAATTGATTTCAGTAGCCATGTTGTTCATTGTTAGAACTGATTTTGGGAGACTTGCTATGTGTTACACAACATGCCCACCTGCTTATTTTATGCTTCTTCTGGTATTATGGATGGTGATAGGGAGTTTACTTCTCATCTATAGCTTGTGTGTGGCTGCTCTGTATTCCTTTTTCTCTGTATTCTTCTGTCTAGATATTAGCACTGGCCCTTGTTTGAACTTTGTCTGAGCTCAAAGCAAGTTTGGATTCTATCCTTTTTGTACTAGCTAGGCAAACACTCACTGATGGAACACTAAACACTGTTATAAGTCGCTCTGAATAAAACCATCTGCTAAATGCCATAAATACAAATGCTCTGTTCACTAGGAGTAGTGAAACACAAAGGTGTATGTTAGTGTCTAGATACTGTTGGACATGTAGAGAATTTGATCTCATTGGTTAAAATGCTACAGAACATCTGGTTAAAATTTTGGGTAGGTGCACTGAGGATGAAATCTCTATACAAGTCCAATGCCTCTGAATAGTAGGGTCATGTCTGAGGTTGTAAGCATTGTTTGGTGCCCGATAAGCCTGTCATTAGCCTAGGAATGTAATATAGGTAGCTGAAAGGTTTGCCTAAAAAGGTCAAATTAAGCATATAGGTGATAGTGTTGCATGTACAGAGCTTTAGCGTTTTGCTAGCTTGCTTGTTTGAATTGTTGTCTGGATGTTAAAGAAACAAAGAGCAATTTGTGGGTGGGGCATATACTTGTTTGTGGGTGGATTTGATAAGCTTAAGGAGTTGTCCCCAGATGTCTGGCCCCATAGGACTGCATTGAGTATACCCAGCTAAAGGCTAGTACAACAGCAACTACAACAGAGGCAGTCTTGATAGCAATTATTATTCTCAATAGTGGTTATGGACACGCCCTCTAATCTTGTATTGGAATTTTCCTGGAAGTGTCTTATTACTACAGATATGCATGCACAAATGCTCGCGCCAGTCTTCTATAGTTGCATGCAAAGTTTGTACTGGTGTATTATATTAGCTTTGTTTGGCAGAACAGAAGAGGCTTGGCTGGCGTGGCCACTGAAAGCACCCAGGCGGGTGAGGGCTAGTTTCAGAAAGGTGTGTTAGGAATTCCTCCAGCCTGCTTTTCAGAGCCTCAGGTCACGATTAAAAGTACTGACGGTGATGTTTTCTACACATGTACAAGTGATATTAATAAAGGTGGCACATGCTTCTTGTGCCAGACTTGAATGAATGATGTCATTTAAGAGAGATTGACTCCAGTGACATGGGCTGCAGTAAGAGGGAAACAGAAAGAGACGGAGGCACAGTAGCACAAAGCTGCAGTGTTTAGAGGCTCATGGCTCGTGCGTGTGTGTGGAGAGAGAGAACACGCGTGTCTGCAGCATACTGATGCGGCGCGCGGAGTGAGGCATAAGGGAGGAGGAGGAGCGAGAGAGAAAATGTGTTGCCCTGGGGCTGCCTTCTCTCCCTCTGTTCTTCTGGGCTCTCTCTGAGAGGAAACGGCATGCCGTGTTTTTATTCCACGTCAAATTAAGAGCAAGATAAACCTCCTCTCCTCTGCACTGAGGGAAGAGGAGGAGCTCGCTCTGGGAGTGTGTGTGTGTGTGTTGTGCGTATATGTTGTGTGGCAGTTTCAACTGGAAGTAAAGTAATTTGCTGAAAAGCAATTTCCACAGCAAATTTCTGTATTGCAGTGTAACACCGTATTTCATCATTGACTGGTCTGAGAGAGAGAGCCTGGGCGAGAGAGAGAGAAGGTGAGAGTGAAAAAGAATGAAGTGAAGGAGGAAACAAGAGAGCAACAGAAAGAAAGAGAAAAAGAGAGCGAGAGAGAGATAGAGGGAGACCATAGGAGACAGACAGAAAGAGAGACTGCTCCTAATCGATTGGAGTCTGTGGTGTGTGAGTGTAGTAGAGGTATTGTTGCTGAGGAGACTAGCCAGCGGAGCAGCACCCTCACCACATCTACAAATGTAGCACACTCAAGCCCACAGAGACGTGCCTGTCTGTGTATGTGTGTGTGTGTGTGTGTGTGTGTGTGTGTGTGTGTGTGTGTGTGTGTGTGATTCTCTCTGTTCCTCGTTTACTTCTGTCACACTCTAAGCAAGATGGATGCACATTTGCATTGTTGTACAGCTCTGCAGCAGTGCAGTGAAAGTGTGCTACATTTTGCCCCAAATTCCAACAGAGTGGGGCTGTGTGTGTAGAAGAATAGATCTCCACTGACTCTTCATTCTTTTTCTCTCACCCTCTCTCTTTCTTTCTCTCCCCCTCTCAACCAATTCATTTTAGCAATCTGTATGAGCTTCACCATATTTGATTATATCTTTCCTGACACTTCTGTTCTTTCCTCTGTGCTGCTGTGGCATTGTAAATTTCCCCACTGTGGGATCAATAAAGGATTATCTTATCTTATCTCATCTTATCTTATCTTATCTTATCTTATCTTATCTTATCTTATCTTATCTTATCTTATCTTATCTTATCTTATCTTATCTTATCTTATCTTATCTTATCTTATCTTTGCAGAGCCATCATTGAAAACCTATCCTTTAGGTTTGGTTTCTTGGATCACTTATTGAATCTAGACTTGGACTAAATTGTAGTAACAATGCTGAATCACCATGCTTTAATCTAGATTTAGGCTTAGTCTGGAAAGCTGTTCCTTAAATTCCTGTTTAGTCTACCCGTGTAATACTGGTTTCATGGATATGCGTTCTGTTTAGTCCTAAACTAAATAGCTGTGCTTATGGTCTTTCCACATCATAAGCCTGTTTAGTCTAGGCTTGGGTTATCTCTAGACTAGATTTACTGTACATCTGTATTCACCCTCTTTCTGAAACACAGATAATCCCAGTTTTTGCCCTGATAGGTCAGTTCACCTGCTCACTTCTGATTGGCCAACCGACAGAGCACCATCCTGCTTCTGCCAAGTTTGCCAGCAGGCAGGCAATAAGGATTGTGTTTTGAGATGAGATGACATCACTTTGTAACAGAAAATGGCTGGAATTTCAAAGGCATTTCAGGCAACTGAGATAAGTGGTTTCTGTGGGAGAGAGATATACTTTGGGCTTTGTCACTTTGCAGACGGTTTACATGCACAGAAAGGCATGTGACACATATAACTCACTGGTTTGATGCTAGTACTAGTACTACCAGTAATAATCATATACTTAGGTGTAGCTTTTAAGCTACTGAATAACAAAATTTGGATCTCAAATTGAGTGACTGAGCAGGAATTTAGTAAACTAGTGTTTTGATTTAAGATGAATTTTGTTTGTCATTTAATAAGGTAAGAGTAGAATATCCAACACCCCCTCTCTTTCTCTCTCTCTTTCTCTCAGTCTCCCTTTCTCTTTTTCTCAGTCTCCCTCTCTCAGTAAATAGTAATCTTCAGCCTGCAGGCTGTAGTATCTGCAATGCCGTATACTTGTATGTCTGACTCAGAAGAGTTTTACACAGTTATATTCACCAGCCTTTATGGTGAAAGCTTTTCTCTAACCCCTGCTGGTAAGGGGAATCAACCATTTATTTGAGACACATGCCTTTGGTTGGAGCTGAGTGTGTGTGTGTGCTTGTGTGTGTGTGTGTGTGTGCGTGTGTGCATGTGTGTGTGTGCATGTGTGTGTGTGTGCATGTGTGTCTTTCTTATCTGGTAGGCTGCCATCTGTAGCGCACTTCTACGTAATAAGAGAAGCATGTACTGCCTCACTGATCCCCAAACACTAAGAGAGCACAACATTCAGCTTGGGGAAATTAGAATGTGTTTTGGACACACACACACACACACACACACACGTCCATATATAGTAACCACCATATTTCACATGTATCTGAGGTCATACAAACTCAGTTTTCTGTGCAATCCCACATAGATCAAGATGTGTGTGTGTGTGTGTGTGTGTGTGTGTGTGTGTGTATATATATTAGTGTATGAGTATTATTTATAAATACCAATTAAATTGTGGTATGAATGTATAAATATATATTAAAATAATCGGAATGCTTTATTCCTCCTTTAGTGGAAGCAAATATCAGAGACAACGAGCTTATCTTTCCTAATCCTCCCAAAGGGGAAATCTTCTGCTGCCCAGTGATTGTCATGGGATGATTGTTTGCTGTATCGCTTTATTTATTATAACTGACTTGTATTATATTACTGACCCGTATTTGATATCCTTATTAAGAGGCTCAGTGGTCTCCGGTAATCTAGGGAGATGGGATCAGCGGTGTTTACTTGATTTGGATGTCAATTCTGTCCATCCGTTCATCTATCTCTAGAGAACGTTTTAAAAATACTCTGCTTTCGTATGCTTTCAGACGTAGGCCACTGGATGTGCTTTACATTCTGATTGTTTTCCTGTATTCCTTCAGGGTCCACATCTGGACCATCATTAATGCTGTAATGCTGCTATTAACCAAAACTTCTGCTGAGCTTATACTCCCCCTCGTTCCTCCACCTGCAGGCAGTAACTGTATCATTATTTTTAGTACTTATGCAGAGGAATGCATGTACATATACAGAGGAGTGTGTAGTCAAACTCTTAAAATACAGGTGCAGAAGGAATTCTTTATAGAAAAACATTTTAACTGATGGTTCTTTGAAAGAATAATCATAAGTGAAACACATGTGTGATAAACCTGTTTAAGTTTAAAAACCTCCACGTAATGAAGGTTCTATTCCAGAGCTGTTTAACTCTGGCACTGGAGGGCACAGTTTGGTGCTTTGCCTGATCAAACACACTGATTCAACTCATCTGTTAATTGCCAGGTTTATTAGGTGTGTCAGAGCAGGGAAATCATCAGACTGTGCTAGGCATCAACTATCCAGTATGTATACCAATTAAAAGCTTTTTCTAGAACCATAATGTCCAGGCAAACAAGCATTTAGGAACTAGATATGGGTTTAAGTGACATCATTTAAATAGATTAAAATAATAATACCACCCCCCACTTTCAAACAAGGGAAAAGTATAGATATCTTAGGGCTTAGTGGATCACGGAGCATCTGTGGTAGCCAGTGCAGTATTTTTTCTACACTGGAGATTACAGTTGAGCCATCTCATGTTTCTTCACTATGAGAATCCTGAAGACAAGTAATTTGCATATCAAAAATCCAAACTTGCTCGTTCGTTTTGAATCTTTCCTAACTATTCAAAGCTTCATTAATATGAAACACCGTCTCAAAGAATTCATCATGTGCAGCATGAGGTATTCAAACTAAATGAACTTTGGTTGTTTGCATCCATGTGAACATATTTGTTGATAAGATCCTGTAAACATCTATACTGAAACGTAAGTAAGTTGCAGCATGACTGTCGGGCTTGTTTTAATGATCAATCTTGTGTTTAAAACTCCGCTGAAATGGAAATGGAGCTGAAACAGTGGACTGAGCAAGGCAGGAGAAGTTGATAATCTCTGGCGTTTTGATTGAGAGGAACTTTGCAATTTGACTTAAATGAGATGGGAGTAGAATATCAATCATCTCTCTTTCTTTCTCTCTCTCTCTCTCTCTCTCTCTCTCTCTCTCTCTCTCTCTCTGTCTCTCTCTGGCTCACTCTTATTTTCTCTCTCTCTGTCTCTCTCTGGCTCACTCTTATTTTCTCTCTCTCTCTCTCTCTCTCTCTCTCTGGCTCACTCTTATTTTCTCTCTCTCTCTCACTCTCTCTCTCTCTCTCTCTCTCTCTCTCTCTCTCTCTCTCTCTCTCTCTCTCTCTCTCTCTCTCTCTCTCTCTCTCTCTCACACTTTCTTTCTCTCTCGCTGGCTCACTCTTATTCTCTCATTCCACAGCCCTCCATCCTCCATTTTCTCTCCACCGGTCTGCCAGCCACCCCTGACCGAGTTAGGGAGGACTGCTGTTTATTTTGTTCTGTTCTGTTCTGCTCAGAAATCCAGCACCTACTTCACTCCTCTCTGTTGTGGATCTTAAAATGGTGCAGTGTCAGGGAGAAGTAAAGACAGATGTGGCCTTCACATTTGTAATGGGCAGAGTACTGTTCTCACTGGCGACATTTGAAAGACAGGAGGAAAGAGAACAACTGAAAGTCAACACAAATTGGAAATAATAATGCATTATAATAGGCTGAGGGTCTTAGCGTTTTCTGTTCAATGATAGGTTGGGCAGTCTCTCACTCTCTCTCTTCATCTCGACTTTTCTCTGAAGACTTTAAATTAGACTATTGACTTCCACTAAGTACTCGCTTTTCATCATGGTATTCACAGAGTGTTATGAGTATGTACAAGCACAGCTGCAGTGTGAGTCTGAAAGCATAGAGACTCCAGTCTTCATCAAATTATCTTCTCACGGACATCACAATGGTCACAACATCCAACTCTATTGTGACATCATCACATTCTAAACTGGGCGTGACAACTGCCACTTTTCAGTCAGGCACTTCTGTAATATGCTGGCCATGCACTCTTCCCTTAGTGCTCTCTCTAAAATGAACAGGACCATCATGCTTTTCTTGTTTCCCTTTCCTCTAGTGTGTTATGTAGCTTTGTTTGTATATGAACGGTCTGCAGAGTTATAAAGGCCACAGCACACGGAACTTGTAGCAGGATGCCGCTTTGGCATTTGCCAGTCAAGCATACTGGGCTCATTGGGAGAGGGGCTTAAAGAGTGTTTCAGACATAGGGTGAATACAGATGTACAGTTTGAACAGAAGTATGTAAATCTATTCTAGTAGACCCCTCCAAAAAAACCGGAAAATGAGCATAATAGATAGCCTTTAATAGAACCAAAGACAAAAAAGTATGAGCATTCACACTCTCACAGCTTTGTCACTCTGATTAACACTCTGTTGCATCTGAAGATTTGTAATCTAACACATTGTCGTTTACCAGCAGTCATGCGTGATAGAGAGAAAGACACACAAGCATCTAGCACCTATCACCACAACATGATGGATAAGAAGCACCCCTCTCTCTCTCTCTCTCTCTCTCTCTCTCTCTCTCTCTCTCTCTCTCTCTCTCTCTCTTTCTCTCTCTCTCTCTCTCTCTCTCTCTCTCTCTCTCTCTCTCTCTCTCTCTCTCTCTCTCTCTCTCTCTCTCTCTCTCTCTCTCTCTCTCTCTCTCTCAGTAGTCAATAATGAGAATTGCTTTGTAGGCTGAATGGATTAGTGCTCTCTCCTCTGGGTTTCTGGTTGTTTGTTTGAAGCCACTATGGTGTCAAGTGAAACGACCTGGGCCATTTTCTACCTGCCACCTAGTCTTAGCCTTCTCCACCCACCGCTGCACACACACGCACACACACACACGCACACACACAGTCTTTCACACAAATACACACACATGAACATACAGCTATATATGGACGCATTTTGTATTTTGTAATTGTTCACACTAGGGATTAGAAGCTCTGATGCTTTTACTGAAAAACTTAGCAGAAAAAACAAATTATTCCACTACACCAAATTTGAAATGTTAGAATTGGCTATAATGGATAAAAGTATATGGTGAAGTATGTGCTTATTTTTGAGCTAAAGGTTGCCTTTAGATATACAAATCACTAAATGGTGCCACAGGTGCATTCTGATGCTGACATTGAGTTTCTTATTCGCCACCTTCTTATTTAATTTTTTTCCATTGCACTTTAAGTGGTGCAGCCTCCGGTTGGCAAATGTTCTTATCAGAAAATATTACCAGCATTGAAAGAATAACTAGGATGTTTTAATAGCCTGAATCAGAAATCATCTTATCAGGGGTAAGTAGTGATATAAGGCTGAGTCTGAACTCAATTAACATTAAATTAAATAATTTGAGGCATTTAAAACACAGAGCTTCAATGCCATACTAGTGACTGATGATTCCACACTAGGGATGTATTTTGTGTTGTGAGAAATTTAAGAACTTTTTTAAGAATTTTGACAAATTGGGCATTATGCTTTTTATTCAGCACAAAAAACACAAGAAAAATGAAGGAGAGTGAATCCTCAGCTGCAAAGAAACAAAAACATGAGAAAGCTCAACGAAATCAGGACAAGCATTGAGGCAACAACAGAAAACCTGACAGCTGCTGTAGCTACCTGACAGAGGGGAGTGGTGTGGGTTGGGGGTTCAGTAGGTTGCAATATGGAACATTGCCAGTAGAGGTTTACACAGTGTTCATTTAACATTGCTTCTCAATTGTAAATAACCAAATGGGATTTTGGTAAAAATGGGAAATGTTATGATGCGTCAAATAGTGTCCTAAAATGACTTCTAGAATCATTATAAATGTTAGAAATGCATCTCTCTGCTAACAACTGCTTTGGTTTGGGGGAACTAATGTATGAACATTTTAAAATAATTCCAAATTGCAGTTTGAAAGAAGTTTCATCAAACTGACCTGATTTAAGTGGTGGTGAACTTTGTGCCATATTGAATTGTTTCTTAACGAATCATAATTGAACCATTATGAGGTCATACATTCCATAATTGAATCTTTATGAGGTCATACATCCCTAATGGTCATACAGCAGCCGCTGAATACTTCCACACATACCAGCTACCTGTCTTCCTGACTATCTACGGCCGCTTGTGGCTCCAAGTCTCTTTCCTTTGGTAACTCATTACCTCTCTCATGCTCCAGTGCATGATGGAGGTTAGGATGTTACATGCCTTGCCGTGTTTGTGGTATCCCAGTGTGCCATAACAGCCTGTAGATGCTACATCAAGCTCGCTGTAGGGTTTGGGCCAAAGAAATCAATATCAGCTCAAACATACACACATAGACACACACCACTATCCAATCAATATCATTAAAAAGGAGTGTCTATGGCTCATTGCAAAGAGAGAGAGTATCACAGCGCTCTGCGGCTCATGTTTTATTAATGAGGCCTAATTATGCGTTCCAGCGTTCTTTATACTCCTGCACTGTTTCCTCGTTTGTTTTTCGGTCCCTCTCTCTCTCTTCCTCCTTTTGTATGCAAAACATCCTTCTGATTCTCCGTTTAGATTTTGGCAGTGACACGCTGCGATCAGAGATTGAACAAGGATCACGCACAGGCACACACACGCAAACACGCCTGCATATACACAAACACTGGTACTCTAAACTAGCGGGAAAGCGTAAAAGAACATTGAATAGGATTTCAACAATTATAGTCTTCTATTTTGCCTTTTCAGCCTCGGAATGTCTTAGCGAGCTGCAGTTCAGGGAATATATATTACCTCAGATCTGATTTTTCAAATCAGCAATGAAAAGCGCATGAATTCTTTGCAGGTAACACTGATGCTAATATTGATGCTAAGACAGACACCGTAAAAAAGGAATGTATTTCTGACCACAATTCCACAATTCTGCAAATCAAGTCGTAAAAATGAGAAACTGAAATGAGCAATATTTCTTTCAAGCATTAGACTGATAGTAACATTGCTGCTAATGCCAAAATAATGCAAAGGAACATAATTCTGCAAATCAGCAACTGCTAAGAAGGGTTTGCACAGACTAGTCGACATTATTGCTCAGCGCTGATGTAAGCTTGATGACACCTAGTCACTGATCATGCGACTATGACACTAACAAAGGTGACCGTACAGAGAAGAATAGACAACCAAGCCCCCATAGTACGATATTTGATTAGTAACACAATCCATGCCTCCTCGGAAAGGAATCTAGGCAAATGTGATGACTATATGCTCAGGATGGAATAACTAATGTACCCGAATGTAAATGTTCCAATACAGTTTTCAGTGGGAAGTTTTCTTTTGGTTTTTCAAAAGGTTCTTTATAAAGGTCTGTCTTCTCAGGTCCCTGTAATATCCATAAAGCATTTCCTAAATGTTCTGCTGAGAATGTTCTTCTTGTGTTATCATGTAATGTAATCTGTGGCCTTGAGAACATCCTCTGAACGTTCCAGTTAAAACAAAATATGTAATCTTATAGGAATATTACACAGTATTGTAAACATCTTTAAAATGTTCTCTGGACATCACATTGAATTTTTTTCTTGAATTTTACTAGAACATGTTGGTAACCAAAGGTAGGCAATATGTAGGCTAACCAAAGTACTGGGGACATTACCTGCTAGTATTTGGCTAGCTAGGGTTTTGGCTATCACAGATTTAGGGGATTTTTAAGTCGCTTTCTCTTCCCCATTGGTTTTATTCCTCAACATTACTGTGCTTGAAAATAGATGTGCAGCCTCTACTGCTAAGTATGGGACTTCTTTTAAACAGGAAACACTGATCCTAACCTTTTGAGATCAGTTTAGACCATAACCACAGGAAGAGCATCTGTTAGCTTTCAACTATTTTGGGTTTATTACTTTCTGATAACACCAAGCAAGGTAACATAGACTCAGTCTCTGGCTTTACTCAAGTTTGCTTTTATTTGGTTGTCGCCATGTAAACCTTGTATACACTTTCTGTCAACCAGCCTCATGCTAGTGGCTAATGCGGCTAATGGTTTCTGCCTGTCACACACTTATAAACAGAGTGTCAAACAGAGACTTTGCAGTGAAACCCAATCCAAATACTGTCGTCCTTCAGACACGCGCACACACAAACACGCACACGCACACAGACACTCCCCTGAGGGCTCCATCTTGAAGTGGCTGTGTTAGACCAACATGCAAATACAACATTTCAACATTTACATGCCTTGTGTTTATTCGCGTAGTGAGTCCCTCAGCCGAGGACATTCCTAAGAGTCATTTTGCCTGGACCGTGTTTTGCGTTTGATCATTTGTCTCTAAGCTGCCTCGTCGCCTCTTTAAATAGCTTGACTGACAGATCCGCTTCTTGACTTTGATGGCAACGTGCCATATGTGTTCAATGTACTGGATACATCAAAAGGCATATATCGATTTTGAAGGGTGTGTGAAAGGCATTATCCACACAGCTTTAACTCTTAACCCTTAGAAAATCCAGATTTACTATTGTTGTTTTGTTTTGTAAAATGCAAATGAGTCCATAATTATACGCAAAGTTGCATATTGTGTATTAACAGGTTTAAGCCTTCACTTTTTTATGCTTTAATGTCATGTATTACAAATATCAGGTCATAATTTATATGATTATTCCTTTCCAGGTTCCAAGGGTTAACTGTGGTCACGGTGCTAAACCACTGGACTCATTCAAACACATTCTTATATCACTTATAACCCACAGTAACATTTCATCCCACTAGTTCTGCCAGCACTCTCATCCCATTCAAATGCTGGACAGTCATATGTCGCCACTGGACTGTGAAATGTATACCCATTTGAGGTCAACGTCAGCTACTGTGGCTTGTGCTACAGAGAACAACTGTTATGAATGTTGCGTCATAGTTATGTCAGTGTTGGCTATGATTTATATAAGCCAGTTTTTCTTATAGAAGCTCCTGCTGGGTAGAATTATGACTCTGTGTTTAGTATTAAACTTTGTCTTTGCTTTTCGTAATCATCATATCTCTGAAATAGTAGCTTAATGTAGCAACACCTTATTTCAGGTCCTTCTGAACCATCTTTATTGGCCTATTCACACACAACGTTCACACAATGGGCAACAGGCAATAATATAAATTCATATTTAGGCATAAGGAGCTAATTACGTGTCAGTGTACTTTCAGCGGTTTAGGGAGAAATGGGTCAAGGTACCATTAGCTTTAGTTCCTGGTTTGAAAGAAGGATCTGTGGGAAGAAGAAGTGTCAGTATTTTTAATCAAGGATACGAGAAAATGCAGCCAAGGATGCTAGGGGCTGATGGGTGCAATAAAACGAAGCTTGTAATTTTATTTGATTTTGCATTTCCATTTTTTGCTCTGGGGTATCCACAACAGAAGGTCCTTCCATTCAATCTATTCCTTCTATTTAATTAAGGCATGCTAATCCATATCTGCATCGGCAGGGACACTGATGCATGCGCCTACATGTACACACGTTGGCATAGTCATTGTTATAGTGTGTCCTTACCTATCAAGCGTTGAACCTTGCCCTCAATTGCGTGTGTGTGCTGGCAGTGTGGGGACTAAGAGGGGGATTTGTCGAGGAAGAGAGGGAACCGCTCTGTGCAATGAACACTTTTATTCACTCATCGCTCTTTTAGTAATGAAAAATCATACAGCTGGACTCTGACTTATTCATGGAGGTAGTGCCAAGGTTTTTTTCTCCTTCAGCAACCCCACCCCCACCCCCCAACACTATGGTCTTCCTCTCTTTCCTCCGAATGGTGTTCTAAGGATAGTCACAGAGCTCAAATTAATTTCAGCTTGTTAATTCCCTTTGAAAAAGGAGCATGTGTGCAAGGGGGAAAAAAAGGCCAGGGATATGGTGAGGAAGAAAAAAAGACGGAGCGTAGCAATGAGCGCTGTGCTGTTTGAGTTTCTAATTGCCCGAGCCCATAATATGACCCGGGGACGCAAGAGCTTCCCAGCCGCTGAAAAATTCAGCAGCTACTGCACATTAGCTAGCGTGCATTAGCCAGTCGCTTGGCTTCTGGGTGTTGGTACAAGTTACCCCTTTCCTACTGAACTGAAACCAATTCTGCAGCTTCTGCTATAATAGATGGGATGAAAAGTGCAGCAGAGGGAAGCTGCTCGCAGGTCAGCCAGACGGCGTCTGATTGGCTAAGTGTTGTAGAACGGTCTGCTGCAGCGGCCGGTTAAGGAGCCTCTGCCCTGGGGATGTGTTTGTTTGGACAAAGCGAGTCGGGACTATTCAAATACTATTAGGCCTGAACACCACAGCCTCTGTAGCTATTACAGTAGCAAACTGCATTTTAGCACCGCAGCACAGGGCTACTCCCAGTGAAGAACTCATGTGCCCTCATGAGAAGCTAGTCTGCTGCTAACCGCGGCTCATTGCTGTTATGGTTTTAACATTATTAATTTTTGATTTTCCGACAGTTCCCCAGCTTTAGAACATGCGGCTCACATTTTATATCTTGGGGAAGAAAATCTGTGAGACATGATGCTGTCCATGCACCTAATGTTTATGGGGGCCTGGGCATACAGAGCAGCTATAATTCCTTAACGGTTAATACAATATCTTTGTTTGTTTGAAAGTCTGCACGTTAGCGCATATCTTCATTTTCATTGTGATGGTGTACAGAGGCTATACAGATATGTGTCATTGTCCAAATATTAATGAACTGGCCGTATCTATTAATGATATGTTAGTAAGCACTGTGGAGCCTAGACTTCACTGCTGCACTTTCAGCAAGAAACACCTTCAGATGACTTAGACTACTATGTTTAGGGCTACATTTAAGCAAACAACTCCGCAGCCCTGAAGGATAAGCAGCTTTGAAGGTGAACGAATGAATGAATGAACTCAGTTTTGCTTTAAGTTGACATCTTTTTTATGGCCATGTTGTTTGCAGCGCCGAGATGACAGGAAGAACGAGCAGTGGCCCACCTAATGACTGAAATCTCTGTGCCACTCCGACAATGTTCACCTTTCATCTGGGAATGCACATTGTGCCAGGCCATATTTCAAATGTCTGTTTGATTAGACAACTGAGAATGTTGAAAACAACCTTTGAAAAGCTATGCGCCATAATCAGACCATTTGTAGGGCCAATCGTGTCCAGTCACGGCCACCGGTGCCAACTGATCAGAGAACCCACCATTGGGTTATACAAGCTGGCCACTTGTGTGGAGTATAAGGTAGTGGGTGGAAGGGTATATACAGTTCACCATTGTTTAGACTCTGTATACATCATCTTATCATGGAGTGTGTGGACTGCACAGTTACTAATATATTTTGAAACACTTACTTGGACAGTAATGTCAAAAAAGCGAGTGGAATTCAGTTGTCCAAGGTCTCGAGGAGCTTTTGGAAACTGTCCTGGCAAATGTCTGCAATGTATCATATAACTCGCATCCAGGTTAAGTGTAGGAGACGGCATGAGGAATGTGTGGTATGAGTTATGTGGAGCAGTGGATTTTCACCCATGTGTCACTGCAGAGAAATCAGTACTGAAGCCTCAGTCGTACACATGCACATATTAGGCAAAAGCCCATGATATTTTGGGTTCTCATAACTGCCCTCATATGTCATTTCTGCTGTTTATAAATTTGAGTAAACATGATTAGCGATTTGTTATGGACTCTCATAGTGCTTGTTTAGTGATTGTGGTAAACTGGCTCTGATAAGACGGCTTATGTTTGCTTATATTACTGCAAGCGGCTGCAGGAGCACCTAGCTAGTTTATTTGTGCTCACTCTAAATGTCCCATATACAATGTGTGTGCATATGTCATTGTGTGTGCTTAGTGTGTGGGAGACAGAGAGAGAGAAAAGGAATGAGTGGGGGGCTTGAGCTTGAGGCACATAAACTGCATTAGCTACTGTGTATTGAGTTTTCATTATGTTTGACCTGCTTTTTCTCTGACCCCAAAGAATCAAATTGAAACCCGCCTGCTTCTCCTCTGTGCCACTGACATACAAGACTCTTGTGCTCTGTTCTATCAAAGCCAAAGAGGTTTTAAAAGCCACTGATCAAAAAATAATGCTGCAATAAACAATTGTGCCTAATTGCTGATTTGCTGTATGAATTGGCTGTATCATTAGGTTGGAAGAAACTGGTTTAGAATGATTAGTGCTTCTCTACTTTGGTTTCCCATCTACTCACACGGGATTAAATTAACCTGACCATGTTAGCCGCCATATTAGCATAAAGCCGTATTCACGGCTCATTATAGAATTCTAGAGGGTACAGAGAATATGCGTGTGCACATGTCTTTAGGCTGTGGAGGTTGTAGAAGAAATGTGTTGCTGTATTTTCTGGCTGGACATGTTGGAATTATATGTTGTGTGAACTGCATTTCCTTAACTAAACATGGGTTTTTTCCACATGAGTGTAGATAGTTATTTGGTAAAACCTCATTTTGTATGTTTCAGCCTCATAAATATTCTTTGCAATTCATTATATTCATGATGCAAGAGCTAGAAAGAAACAGTGCCACCAAAATTTTGCAATGCTTTGCTGTTTGTAAACTAAGTGCTAACATCTGCAGGTGAATATTTACACTAAATTTCCACCAACCTCATACTTACACTTATTCTCCACTTTGTTAGACACAACAAGCATTGTTATAAAGACCAATACTATAACTGGTCAAGATCAAGT
Source organism: Prochilodus magdalenae (assembly GCA_024036415.1). NCBI lineage: Eukaryota > Metazoa > Chordata > Actinopteri > Characiformes > Prochilodontidae > Prochilodus > Prochilodus magdalenae. The sequence goes on along the minus strand of JAMWET010002036.1, from coordinate 98,549 downwards.
CAAGAACCAATCTGGGCATTTTCACGTTAGACCTTTTTTGTGAACCTAGGACTGATTGGAATGCAGGAGCAGTCTAAAGACCCAACCTCTGCTCCTTCTAAAATTGCTCTGGGGTTCGCTTCTAGGGAGCTCTGGTGTGATCCAATGCACATGTGGAAGCTCTCTGTTCCCTCATCCACTTGTGAGGACACACAATTGGCTCATTTTGTAATGTGACTGCTACTACTTACCATTCTACTTCCCTTTTCATAATGGCAGGAAAGGGATTGCTTTGAACAAAAAGCACTATCCGTTGCCACTTTAAAAAGTGACATAAAGAATTGTGCAATGAATCCAAGAGTTTGCAATAAATGCCCCTCCCCTAAACAAGTTTGAAAATATTACAAACATATCTGTACCCCTAGATTAGAAATACCAAACACCATGCAGCATTTGACTTTTGAGTTGCTTGTGTACTGTAATATAACTTTTAAACAGCACTTAGGCAGAGTTCAGAAACAAAATTTTCTGAGATAGTTACACATACTATCAAGTCTCCAACAAATCTAAGACAACACCGGGCTCTAGAGTTCTAATTCTAGAGCACTAGATGAACCTACCATGTAGAGGAACTCTTTGGAGGCTTAAAATACTGACTGTAGCAAACTTGTTATCAGTTCACCTCACTCGTCTCTTCACCAAAGGATAGAGACCACTATAGGACCATCATTTACCATGTGGTATGGGTGGTGGACCATTCTCAGCACAAGATGGCATGTGGTTACTTTTTCCTAACAATCTCGCAACTGTATTTGCTAGTTTATCCTTTTCTACATGGTTGGTATGCTCGTTGTGTTAGGTTCAAACACTGTGACAAACAGCACTTTTCCAAAGTCACTGCTAGAACCAAACAGAAGTCCAAAAGTGTGAATGTCAGTGACTTCCATCTAGTGTCTAGCATTTGCTTCTGATCACAGTGTTTAAAGTCTAAATGCTACTTCCGTACCATTGATTCTGAAGGTCCTACAGTCCCTGAATGGTAATTTTCACCATTGTGTGGTTACAGAATCACCTTCGTGAAGATAATGAGAACTAATCAGTATCATCAACCAGTGGCCATCAGATCAGATCATCAAATTCAGATAATGAAACAGCTGGCCCAGATATAATGTGTTTTATCCCACGTGTGTGTATGTGTGTGTGTTCGCCTAAAGCACTTATCCCTTTGCTTCATCTCCTGTTGCAGCAATAATAGCTGCATTGTGATTACCTGTAGTGCGTGAACAGGTGGAACACCTTGCCTCTCTCGGCTTTCCTTCTCTTTCTGTATCCCCCTCTTTTCTCCCCTGCCTACTCAAGCGGCGAGACTGCGTGTCATTTGATCCATCTGGCCCCACGTACCTCTCACTGCACCTGCCTGTTAGGCTGTTTGTGCTGCTCTCATTGGACCATGAGGCAGCTGCCAGTAAGAGAAGAAATGAGGGGAAAAGTGCGCTGAAGGATTAGATGGTTGGATTAGGAAGAGCAATATGAACACTCTGAATAAACACTGACAACTTGACATCTGGTGCAGGAGCAGGAACGGAAGTTTACACTCTTTAAAATAAAGATGCCAAAAAGGGATCTTTATGGAGTAATGCCATAACAGAACCACTTTTGCTTGACTGAAGAACCTTTTGATGGATGTCATTTACATAATGTAAATGTAAGAAGCATTTAGGAACCTTCACTGGTAAAAAAGATATATTGGCATTAGCAATTACTAAGTGGCAAAGAGGCATGTAGTTGAGAGCCACCAATATCTAAAAAAATTGCTTTGAAATACCAATTTAGCATCTTGGTATAAAGGCAAAACTCGTTTTCCAAATCCGCACTCTCATTCTCTCGTTTTCACGATTTCACTGAAGCATTTAATCTGTTTTCCATCTCTCCCTCCTCTTGTTCTCCACCATGTCATCCCTCCCTTCCCAGTGTAACGCTGAACGTCTTATTTGCTGAACAGCCCCAGGGATATTTTTACCCAGCTAATGAATCGTATGATGTTCCTTCGCCCTCAAGCAAGGAGCAACTGAGTCAAGGCGACAACATGTGACAACATGGAAGCTACGCTGCTTCTTTTCCTTTTTTTCTTTTTCTTTTTCCCCAGCAGTCACGGTGCTAGTAGACCTCTTTGGCAGATCCCTGGTCTCAGCAAGGCTGATGCAGCGATGCTAGGTTGCTAACAAACTTTTCAGTGGATAGTCATATGAGCACAATGCAAGGTATGAGTTAGTGGTCTTCATTAGTAAAAAGCTTACATGACATTGATCCAGGCAGTGTTGGCTGTTGTCCTGTGGTGGAGAAGTGGAGCTAGCATGCTAATGTTAGTGCAAGGCTAAAGTATCAGTTTAAATTAATGAAAAGCTATGTGACATTGATCTCATCATGGTGTTGTTATGTTGTCGTATAATGATGAGGCAGCAATGTTAGGCTAGTTTATCATCACACATTAATGAAAAGCTCTATGTCACATGACACTGATCTAATTACAGGGATGCGTGTTTCCCTATAATGGTGAAGCAGCAATGCAGGCATGCAGTGCTGACATGAGTGCAAGGCTAGTTTATTGCTTTGCCGTGCTGGTTGACCAGCATACCAGCATCAAAACACAACATGTGCTGGTTTTACTGGTGATCCACATATTCAATTCCATTTAGAGGTGATACCAGGATGTCATCTTTGGGTGGGCCTATAAATTATTTGGGTGGTTAAATGTTTTTAAGTAGAGTATGTAATAAATGAGAGAGGAAGACACAAGGCATACAATACAGAATCCAGTTTCTGTAGGGTGAGGTCCAGGACCTTTTACCCCAAGAAAACTGTGAAAGGAATGTAGAAGTCCTAGAATCTTAAACGTCAACAAAGGAAAAAGAAGATAAAGGTTAAGACAAAGCTAGAATGGAGACAAGAAATGTTTGTTGTTGTCGGCTGTTTGCTGACTCTTTTGCTCTGTTTGCAATTCAGTCACACATCTGAATGTTGTGTTTAGTTCTAAGATGATGTTAAGTAATTGAGTGGATCAGCATATATAACATATGATGCGGTCACAGTAACAGTAACATATAGCTCACTGGAATCGTTTCAATGGGAAGTTGGGTGCCAGTTCCCAGCGCATAAAAAATGGGTAATTACAGGATCACTCTGCAAATTCTGATTATATCCGATGTTATTAAGATATAATTTTAATGTAAGGAATACTAGAGGCACACTCAAGAAAACCACCACTAAGTAAGTAGTACATTTTTAACGACCCCTGTCAAAATTGCTAAAAACGATGAAGGCTCAGAAACATCAAAGAAAGGCCCATTCCAAGCGTTTTTCTCTCTGAAAGCCTTTTTCTAAACAGTACACACACAGTGTACATACCGTTCTACAGAACAATACAATGACACTGAGATCACCGACTCTTACAGGAACTGTTGCTGAACAAGTAATCCTCCAGGTATTTCTGTAGGTCAGTGGAGGAATTCAGATCAGCTTCTGCTGGTTGCTCCTCTCATTATAAAGGAGTGAATGGGCTTCTGTTATATACAGTCACTGTAACATGTCTCACTGCCATTCATATCTTTTCAACTCTGCTCCACCATATTTTCTTTGATCTCTGCATATTTATAGTCAGAGTGTTGTCTTCTAAGCTTTTTTCTGCTTTGCTATAAGAGAGATGATTCTCTCACTATCCTGCATAGGACAGCATGAAGCTCCATGGTAGGTTAACTGGTCAGAAATGCTGGCAAGCCTTGGTCACCCAGTCAAGGCAGATTACGCAGCATCAGGCCACACAGGTTGGGCAGTTGTTCAGCTTCTGTAAAAATCAGTCTTTGTGTAAATAGACCTTTTTTTCTCAATGGAAAAGTAATAATAATAAAAATAATTCCTCTGGGTGGGCATGGCTTATTCTTGGATGAGCAACGCACACCTCTAGACATGCTCCTGCTTCCATTACTGCTGACCAGTGTAAAACCATCTAAAACATATCAGCATGACTGCTCTATGCTTCTTTTTTCTGGGGGGAGGGTGGTCTACATTAGATAGTAATATATAGGATGTTATTCTATAGTGATGAAACAACCATACTAGGATTCTAACATTAGTACAAGGCTAGCTAGAGAAATGAAAGTGTTCAGATGTGGAAACTTGTTTCAAAAAGTATCTGGATGGAGGAATATAGTTAAAGAGGGACAGAGACAGAGAAATAGAGGATAAGGAGGTGTGAAGAGTACTCGAAGAAGTCCCCCGAGGTACTTGGCATTTTTACATGGGGATTAGGATCGGTATCTTCATCATCGTCATCACGATGCCAGCTTGTGATAGCGGGTGCCTTTGAAGCAGGCTGTTGCACTGAGCCCTTATCCTGCTGACTATCTTTAGAGACAACAAATCTCAGTGGCTTCGAGATGCGGCTTTGAATGGAAAGAAGATATCGGTTGCATAGATATGAGACTCTTATGCCGTGGAAATAGTCGGGAGAGATGGCTCGTGCAGATGGAGGACAACCTAAATTCATGTTTTATGGGCTAATAGCTTCAGAGACATTTTGTAACCAAAAAAAAAAGAGACAAGCTTAGCCTTAACCTCCGCAAGGAATCTGCCATCAAGAGTCCAAAAATACTCCCTCACCTACATGGCAGAAAACAAATCCTGAGAGAGCGAAAGCAAGGGGGAGAGAGAGAGAGAGAGAGAAAGAGAGAGAGACTAGCTAGCTCAAGTCACAGTATGAGTGCCGAATTGACAGCGAAAGCTCTCTTTTTTCATGTTAGCTCATATTTAAAAGTCTGCTCAGTGCTAGCGAGAGGCCATCTCTCACTGGCGCGCTTCGAGGAAATTGTCCTTGTCAGTTAAAAGAAGCCGCCTCTCCGCTTGCTCTCAAATGATATTAATTTTTGTTATGTTTTTCAATTTGCCGCAGGGCCCAGGGTAAGCTCATGGGGTTTGTCTGGGCAGAAGCCAAATGTACAGAAATTTCACTATTCAGTTCATTTACCTCTCCGTCGAGTCCGAATCAGTTCTGTTCATTCATTTGCTGTTGTTCTGTTCATCTCTCGCATCTGAACTCGTTTTTTAGAGACATGATCAAGGAAGCATGTTTCTTCTGAAAAGCCTTGAAGGTTGGCTCAGTGGAATTGCTTTGCTTTTAATGTGACTTTTTCTCTCCATTTTTTCCTGCTTCTCTTTAGCTCTGTGGAAGTGTCTAACTGAGCATTAAGGATACTGATGAAGCGTGGTGTTTTGGTGCGTTTTCTCTCTGTGTGCCAGAGTGAACATGTTGACCCATTTGTGGCGCAGAGAAATAAGCGTTAAAGTGCATTTGCACATGTGTGTGCAGCATCAGTAGTCTGATCACTTGCTTGTTGCCCTTGTATGTAATGACCATCACAGTGTGAATACCAGACTAATCTTGCATTGCCCTGGGCCAACTGCCTCTCTCTCTCTCTCTCTCTCTCTCTCTCTCTCTCTCTCTCTCTCTCTCTCTCTCTCTCTCCCTCTCTCTACCATCTCATCGCTCTCTCTTCCATCTACTGCTCTCTCTGCTCTCTCTCTCTGCTCTTCTCCAAATCACACACACTCCTCTGCTCTCTCTCGCTCTCTCTTTCTCTCTCTGCTCTCTCTCTCTCTCTCTCTGCTCTTTCTCTGCTCTCTTTGCTCTCTCTCTCTCTCTCTCTCTCTCTCTCTCTCTTTCTCTGCTCTCTGTCTCTGTCTCTCTCTCTCTCTGCTCTCTCTCTCTCTCTCTCTCTCTCTCTCTCTCTGCTCTCTCTTTCTGCTCTCGCTCTGTCTGTTTGTTCAAACATTAGGGTGTAATTACTTCTCTGAAATAATTGTTTTCTTAATCGTTGCTATCATAATTGTCTTTGGGTCCTGGGATGGCTCGCTAACTGTGTTTATAGCTATAAAGGGGCCCCACTAAGGGAATGAAAGTCAGACTGTGTGTGTTTGTGTGTGTCAGGGTGACATGGCAGGGGTCTCTGAGTAATGTGTCCACAGCCTCAGGAAATGGAGTTTGCCTGGCTGTCACACTGACATTGATTTATTCATGATAAACACTCTCTTTTTGCTAGTCCCGGCTGAAAAAGTATTCTGTTCTGAAGGAAATTAATTTAAAAAAAGAAATGTAATAACGATAAACAGCCAAAAAGTATAAGTGAAGGATTTTTCGGGGGGTGGATGACCTTTGTCCTCTTTTTTTGTCTCCTAAATTTATTGGCTGTTATTGATAGCAGGTAAAATCGCTCAAACAAGTATATTCACTGACCATCAGGAGCCTGTTTTACAAAGTAGAGTTTCCTGCTTAGCCGGCTAACTTTAGGCTTAGTTTTATCTAACCCTGGTTTTACCGGGATCTAGTGTTATGTCATCATATACTTCATGTCTAAATTGCTTCATGGCAGGATAAGTTTGTGATTTTGGGTTATGAACAGCTTTCAGACCAAACAGAGCCAAAGAGAACCCTCTAGTCCTTTTCAAACATTACTTTGTGACATTTGTGGCATCAGGCACAAGAAAAATTTTGGTAAAGAAAAAAGGAATCATACTACAGTAATCTCAAGTATATAAACCAATAAGTGTTGTTTTTTAACATTATGAATACTTGATGTATTTTGTTAAATACTTTTTCTCTTCGTCGGTTCATCATAAACCATGCTATCATGTGCTTGTGCGAAACGATTATTTTATTTGTTAAGTTAGATTAACCATAATATTCATTCAGTGACCATCAGATAAACTTTGCTTATGGTCAATAAAGATGATGCTAGCCTCCACACACACACATTGTGTCTTCAGCTCTCTCCCCATCCCTAGCTTTGTCTTTGGCCCATTTGCTGTTATGTCTCATTGAACCACAGTCCGGACACGTACTAGCGGCAGCGTTAGCCACCTGGCTGCATGTGATGGATGCGCCGACGCTGGCCACATCGCTCTGCCATCACTTCATCTCCCCAAATAGAGTCTCCTCAGCAGCCATCTTGTGTAATACCTGTCCATGTGTGGGATTTGAGACTGATAATGGTGGATGTCTGTCTCTTAGATTTCAGCTCGGATGAGACAAAATAATTCTGTCCGCTGTGCTATCTGAAAGTGAGCTGTAATATTTTATCAGGGAGTGTTTAAATCCTGGCAAAGATGAAGACGAATTCGGCTGCTTGCCTTCTCCCGTCTCCTGACCTAGATGGGTGAAACATAGCAATGTAATGATTTCCAGGGTTTTTTTCAAGCCAAAGCAGGTGTCAAGAAGGGTGTAAATCTCATTACAATTCTTCAGGGAGTGATTGAGCGTATCACAAAATCTCATATTTCAACATGATTTTGATTCAGTTGTTTTGGTACAATTTGGTACAGAATTATTTGCTATGATTCATGGACGTCCACATCATGGGGCTTGGTATTCACAGTACATGGAAGATGGAAGTAATAGGAGCGATCAATAGAACTTTGAACCTGTTGGTAAGTCTGTTAATGCAATAGTAAGAAATTAATTTTGAAATAGTCTGAGAATTTAATTTTGATTATTACATGCACTCTTTAAAGAGTGCTGGAAAATCAAATGGTTATACACAGAAGCATGTAAAAACACCATTTGAAGAACCTTTTGAATGCATAAATGGATTAATGGTTAAATGGTCCTTGTATATCATTGAAGACTCATGAATTCAACCAAAAGAGTAGTTGCACAAATAGTTGCACCGTGAAGGATCAGTTGACAGAAATGACACTTGTGAACTGTGTGAGAATATTCAAGCTGAATGGGATGGATTATTGCAGGACACCATTAGGAACCTCTACATGCCGAGACGTCTGGCATGTTGCATAGCAACATTAACTTTGCAGTCTGACACTTCCTTCTGGGTGCAACTATTCTTTTGATGGTTTGAGTGTATTTAAAACCACTGCTATACATTATCAAAATGGGTTCTGCTATTAAATATTTAGTGGTGAATTGTATAGAATAATGTTTGAATCAATCACAATCAATCCTAACAGTTTAAAATCAATGCAGTTGAATCAGTATCTTCAATTTGGGCATTACAGTAGATCAATGCATTTTTACATCCTCAATCACAATTCGATTTGTGCAGCGTTCCAACTAGAAGCCCAACATGTCTGTGTGTGTGTCACAGTGTCACTCTCTTTTGCAGTCCTTGCTGAACGGAGTCATACTGAGCGATACTGCAGCAGGATAAATTCAGCAGGCAGGCTGGACCATGGGAAAATGCATTACGTGATTAGTGATATCCCATTCGCCCTACGGGTGTTTACAGCCATCGCTTTCGCTGACTCGTAGGCCTCTGTCACCCCCGACTACCAGCGCCACAGCGACGGCTGTCACCTACTGACATTAGTGGGTCAATTGTCAGCTTGGCTGTTTGCAGTCAGAGTGAGTTCTACTTAGACTGTGCAAAGAAGTGGCGCCTGCCACTGGCCAGTGATTGACAAGTGGCAGGACGCACACAGTGGACAAAGGATAGTGTTCTCTCCACGCGAGGGGCTCAAATGTGTAATGCGAGTGTGGAAATCATATCCAGACAGTGTGTGAGGGTTGAAACAGAGTTTAGGTTGTCTTTGTTAAAACGTCAGGGAAGGCACTTGGAAGCTTTGTGTTTTGGAGCCATACTTGTTCATCAGGTTGCACAGACGATGGATTGACTTGGATGAAGTTTGATATGTTCTTCAGGGTCAGGGGAAATAGCACACTGAACACTTAATACGGGCAACTCTATATGCCATTTATTCATTATTGAGAAACATTCAACAGTTTAGATTAAGCAATAGCATTGAAAATGTATGAGGACTTTAGCTTGTGACATTTCCAGCCAAGTGAAAATTTCATTGCCTGATGAAAGCAGCCAAAACTCAATACCGAAGTACCAAGTTAGGAGCAAAACAAGCAGTGTTTTGGTGAGCTTGTATTTAATCCAGTGCCACCAATGCAATAGGAAAAAACACCCCCAGAGGCACCTCTCCTTGCTCTTCAGCATGGGTCAAAGGTTGGCTAAGCCTTTAAAGGCATAAACGCAGCCCTTACGAATAGTATCTCTGTTGCACTCTGACTTAATCCGCCACTTGAAGAGTAATTAAAAGTTTAGTCAGGACTTAAAAGAGTGAAAAAATGAAAAAGACGGAGGGAATAACAACAAGCATGTTTCCCCGTCTGTCAGTCTGTCTGTTTTCAGGTGCACGTCAACCATGTTAATGGAGCTCAGGGGCTCATTGTTTCAAGGAAGAAAGTGATAAAACTAAAAGAGAGACGGGGTGAACAAACGAGAGAGAGAGTGAGAGAGAGAGAGAGAGAGAGAGAGAGAGCGAGAGAGAGAGAGAGAAAAGTGTTTGACTCTATTCACTAGGAAATGGGCAACAACTTCCAAACCTACATGCGGTTCCTTGGGGAATCCAGGAAAGGAGTGACAGCTTCCCACGACATCTGCCTCCCTCTCTTGTCTCAAGGTACCGGAGCGAGTGCGGCCCGATTAGCCCCGAGTCTTGATGTCTGGAGCTGCTGTCTGCACACATTCGTTAAGAGTCCGAAACCCACTCAGGCGTGATTCTTTATTTATTTCCCCTGCTAAACGAGGGCAATAAGGGGGTCAATACACCCCCCAGGGAGCAACACCACAGGAATTAATATAGAGTTCAAGGGCACTGCATCGATCACATGCCTTCAGATCATAAAATAGGGGAAAAGAAGAAACACAACTCATGCATTTAAAGGCCTGAAGGGGCCTAGGAGTGGACTCGAGTGCCTCTTTTTGCTCCTTAGCTGATTGCCTATAAATGAGCCTCAGTTTAAAGCCATCACAGCTAATCTGATCACAAAAACACACAGGAATATTGTTTATTTAGCTTAATAAAGAGAGCACAAAATGGTTTCAAAGGCATAAAGGAGTTGTCTGCCGCTTGACAGAATGAGTGAGACCAAGCAACAGTTGATAACTGTTGCGAATTTGCACTACAATGGCTAACATCTCTGGAATTTTGTTTGGTGAACATCTGGCAAATGGAAAGCCTCTGTGTTGACCTGAGTGGAAATGGAGTGGAACAGGAAGAAGTGATGCATCATTGTGTCATTGTGGAAGAGTGAGAGGTGGAGTGGAGGATCAGAGGAATAGGGGATTGGAAGGACGGATGGATGGATGATCCGGCCAGGTGAGGGATGTGTGCCTGAGTGCTCTCCAAAAGCCTCCATTCAAACCCGTCCGACTGAAGTCCACCAAAACATGCTTTGAACTTCAATTCAGAGGCCTGGGTTCTGGACCGAGAAAACACTAGCGTAGCTTATGTCTCGGAGCTGTTTCTTTCTCTCTTTTCTTCCTGCTTCTGTGAAAAGAATGCTTCTCAGAAGTGCTGATCAGCTATGCTTGAGCTTTAGCCCACGCAGAAAGCTGCCCAGGGTCAGATGTGATTAGAGTGGCCCTTGGGAAACACTTCAGACCTGGGTGAGCTGCTATCAAAGGAGGGCCTTAGCAGTGGGTAAAGGTTCCTTTAGCTGAGACTTTCTATGTGAGAAGAGTGGGAGACCGGATCGGACCTCAGTTTTCTTAAAATGTGCTAAAGGGATCTCTGGAGGACAGAAGCCCTGAGCAAATGAAGGCGGGGGAAGGAAAAAACACAGCCGGGTTTTGGCCTGCTCAGCTCTGTTCGAGATGACCCAGGATCACAACAGCCTTGGGTAAGATATCAAAAATTCAGCCACCCTAAGAGACTTGTGGACTGTGGCGCAAGCTGCTCTAGAAGTCTTCAACTCTTCAGTGCCTGGGGTGAGGTGTGGTAAAGCGTGCCCTAGAAGAGAGGTCTCAGTCCTGGCTAAACTCCAGCTGGGCTCAGGGGGTCTGGAGCCCATCTGGAGGTCCTCACAGGCAGGAAAGCAGCGAAGAAATGAAGCTTGACCAGCTCCAGTCATCCTTTAAGACAAAGCAGACACCTGAGACTCCCCGAGCTCCAGGATAAACAAAGACTCCCAGACCCTCACCACGGGTGCTGTCATTCGTAACACACACACTCTTATGCACACAGTTCAGGAGAGTCTCCCACATACCAGCATCCACAAGTCAAACTCTCTTCTAATCAGAAATAGCTCAGTGCCTATGAAAGCGTATGCGTATTTTAAACTTTGAGAAATGACATGCGCTTTTGGCAAACATCTCCGGCACATGTTTCTGGAACGCGCTCAGCTGTGTCCATCTTTAATCATGCCAAAGACGTCCTCCCCCCTTTTTTCCACTACTATATTATCTGAATTTCTTTGCTGTGCTCCATGTTAAAATAATAGTGGTGGTATTTCCTTTGAAAATAACCCTGGCAAAAATTCAATTTCACCAGAAGACATGCATAACCATTTACCATGTACGCAAGAATTAGCAGCAAAGAGATAGTTGCTATGGAGATTTGAAATTAGATGTTTCGGACTCATGGGTGTTATCAAAGTGTAGCTCCTGTTTCCTTGTGTTTGGGCGAAAGTTTCCCTGGTGAGCATAATGTATAGGTTTAATGCTTTTTTTCTAAATTCAGTGAAAAACACTTACTAATCATATTGTGCCCTGGGGGACATGTACAAGGTCTTTCCTAAGAACTAAGGTGAAAAAAACAACAACATAAAACAGGTTGCAGATCACCACACTGCTTATTTTGCACTGACTTCATGTTTTCCAACAGAGACATCCAACAGAACAGACGTTGCTTCCTCTTCATTCTGTTGAGTCAAAAATACTTTGGCTGTGTCTTTGTGCTTCAGAGGATGGTTGCAAAGTCTGTGAGCATTCTCCTGTTGCCCAAGTCTAGACTTGGTTTCATAGGGATATAGTATTGCCTAGATCGCAGGCCCAGAATTTACATAAGCTCTTGCTTTTTGTTCAAACCTAAGTGGAATCCTTTATATTTTGAGAAATGCCATTTGTTCAATTACAACTAGCCCAGCTGTAACCTCAGCCTTTACCGAAGAGGACAATGTAAATTCCCACAAATTCCCATCTGCCTTTGTTGGGAACTGGACTGTTTGTTTGATTCTTTGTTGCCTTGCATTGAGTATCCTTCAGACTGGATCAGATTATAGCGTCTGGGTCACTCTCAGGTTCCCTATAAAACTTTGAACAGGGCTAGTTAATTACAGGTGCTACTACCGACAGCAGTGTCTGCTGGACATCTTCCTGTGCTCCTTCTTCTTCTCTTTCTTTTTCTTTCTCTTTCTGGCTCTCTGTTGCCTTCCATTCAAGGGCAAGGTCTCTTGTGTCTTGAGACATCTGTTTGCAGCCTCCCCTTTGTTATTTTTTTCTTTCTCTCTTTTTCTGCCTCATCTCCTCCTTTCCTCTCCTCTTTGCTTGGGTGCAGAACTACACACAGGCCTCAGAGTTTGTGTTTTCTCCCTTTGCCTAAGCCATTGCTCACCATGGGTCATGGACTTGGGTCATCCCACTGCACAGACGCCTAAACATGGAGACAGATGCACTGCAACACATCAGCACATAACTCTTTGTTAAATGTGCCATACCAGTTCCTTTAATAATCATAGTCATTCTCATTTATATTTTTATAGGCACTGGGGGGATGGAACACTGGACGTTGAGTAAAACAAACTCTTGAGAGAGCACAATTTCAGTAATTCCCAACGAATTGCATCTGACCAGTTTTGGATATTTACCTGGAGCCCTACAGTTGGCCAACTGCTATTCATTTATCAGCTAGCAGGATGAAGCCGCTGGTGCTGTAATTGGTTCTCGGGCTAACACTTTGTAACAATACGACAGTGGCTGGAGGCATTAATAAAATCTAGCTGACAACTGTTTGACTGCTTCAATTAGAACAAGATGAAAATCAGATCGATGAGGATAGGCATTAGGACCTTAAGTTAGGAGCCTGGCAGGGTTGTTGATTAGAGCCAGGCATTGCCGTAGGATGTTCATGAGGTTCTGGTTAAGCTTAAGGGAAGCAGTTATGGACTAAGCATGTCATAGGCCTCCGGTCACCCAGAGTGTTTAGCCTGGACTTCGTTTACTCAAATGACTGCAACATTCAATCAGCCATGCCTGTCATATCAGTGGCACTCAATCATTTAGAGAGCAGGAGGGAGGGATGCTAAATGGAAGTGAAATCCATGCGTTCTCTAAAGTCTTTCTGAGGCCTCCTCCTCTTTAGGGGGTCCTGTGTCGATGCCATTTAAGTTGGGTTAGGACTGACTGCTGTGTGTAGCTGTGTAAAGAGCCTAATGAAGCTATTTATCCTTAAGACGGGTGTGCCAGTCTGTGGAGAGGGGTCATGGCCATGGCACATCACAGCAGGACGTGCAGGAGAGGCAGAGTTAAGCATATTCTGATGTTCTGTCCACATTCTTAGCACATGAGGCACTGGAGACAAAGGAGAGAGAGAGAGAGAGAGAGAGAGAGAGAGAAAGAGAGAATTTATTAAGGCGTTTATAGGTTGACCTCCTTTGGGGTTTGGCCCCTGACGGCCAGGGCACATTCTTAGGCTATTTTATTTGCCAGGGTAAGTTTCGAGTAAAACCAAAAGTGAATTGAATTGTTGAAAAACTGAGCTTTTTGAAGGCATTTTGGCCTTCTATGCTAGGTCTTATCTACATGCAAACTGTGTTTTAGGTCATGCAAAATGAATCTTTTGTAAACTTCTTCCAAGGTGAAGATTTTTGAATAAAGAAAACAGAGTGTTTTCTTTTTTTAAAGAGTGTTTATCATTATCTTGCTTGTTTGTCATCAACAAGATTTTCTGCAGTGGCAAATGCAGCCAATCTAGCTCTGATTTTACCATTGCTAAAAAGACATGTCATGTTTACACCTACAAGTACTGTTACCCTATATTGAAAAACAGAGGCATGCTCTATAGAGGTCATTGCAGTACTCCCACAACACATAACTCTGCTGCAAACTTTGCCGGTTTTGAATGAGACCTGTTCAGACTTCTAGATGGTGAGACAACTTTTTAACTGAAGTTGGTATTACAGGCCAATTCCAGAAAAGAAAAGAAATGTTGTTGTTGATGTTGAGTGAGCTGCTTCAACTGCACATTAATAACGATTTGACAATTACATAAACTACTGATAAAAGCACACATTGAATATTTTGTTCACACAGGTGAAGAGGTTTTGTGTTAACACCACATTATTCTGTCAAATGCCATACTTCCATGTGTTACCTTGTTGAACCTGCTTAAGTTGTTGAGTACTGACACACTCATTTGTACACTGTTGCACACAGTGTAACTGATGTGAAGCACCACTCTAATAAATCACTTTAAACTTCTTTAAACTCCATAGCCTGTTAAATATGATTGAGTGAGTAAGTTACTAGTCAGGTCCATTGGGTGCATTTTGAAATGCGAGATGTTCCCAGTCTTTTGATGGGCAATGTATTTGCATCCTCTCAGCTTGACACCAAAAGGCTGTCTTACAGTAGAGGTGTCCAAGTAAGTTAATTTACTCACTTCCCCCTCTTCTCAAGTCAATTTCCCCCTTTTCAGCATGCCTAAAATGCTGCTGCCCCTTGTCAAAATCTATCACCCGCTACATATTACTCCCCCAGCTTCATTTATTATATTTAAAACTGCACTTCCACTGCGTCTTGCTCTGATTTATCTGAAGTTCTATTCATCGGAGGGTTATTTGAGCCTTGAAATGGATAGTTTGATTGTTGTCACGCTTTATTTCAGGGACAGCCATTACTGTTGAGGACTCAGAGAGAGAAAGCGAGAGTTAGAGAGAGAGAGAGAGAGAGAAAGCTACAAGAAAATGGGGTTTTGATACATAAACATAATTTTGATCCGTTATTTCAGCTAGACCCCCTCTGGGCTTCCATTTAATTATGCAACAAATGTTTGACTATCCAAGTGAATTTTTTACCCCATGAATATTTATTTCAATTCATTTGTTGAGTGTTGATTGTAATTACATGGAAACATGATTTATTGCCAAGATTGTTGCATTAGTGGGAGAAATGAGAGAGGTAAATAAATATATTAATAAAGAGAGACGAAAAAGCATTAGAATGCAGGGGCAGATGTGTGTCTAGCTTGGGGAAAAAAGGCTGTGAGATATTATAGGCTTTGAGTGAAGCTGAGAAAATCATGCAGCGGAATGATGGCTGTGAACTGTAATCGTCCCAGGATGATGACATAATAACAAAGCAAGTTCTAGTTCATTGGTGAACTGCCATCATTGGATCAGTCCCAACTGATGACAGACAACGAGTGAGGCCGTGTATGTGCATGCGCGGCAGGGAGAAAGAAGTGATGAATGAGATTTGGGTGAGTGTGTGCGTGTGTCACCGTTGAGGTAGAACTAGATAAGACAGCAGTGTGCGTGCGCTTGTGTGTGTGCGTGCATCGCAGCTAACCTTTACACACTCATTTCACTCCTGCACTTCTAATTCATTGAAATACAAATGCCAAGGTTATAGTGACGTGTCAAATCAGAGGTACAATTTGGAGTAATGAGCAGCGCTGAAGCACTCTGTCAGAAAGGCAGCCAGCGAGAAAAAGAAGGAGGTGGAAGGATGGAGAAAGAAAAAAATGAGTGGAGTGAGTGATGGCGCTCTGTCCTATTTAATATTGTGGAAAGAAAAGCAGGAGTGACAGGGCACAGAGGAGGGGGGGCATGGGGCGGGAGGCTGGCGCTCTGAAAGAGAGAGCAAATCCATTAGCGTTTAATTAATATATCACATTAGCCATTTGTTATGGACTATGTTGCTTTATTGGACTTATGTTCATTTAGACTGGTTTGTATGGCTGTACCTGCCCTGTGGCTGAGAGAGAGAGAGAGAGAGAGAGAGAGAGAGAGAGAGAGAGAGAGAGAGAGGGAGAGGGAGAGAAGAGTAAGTGCAAGGGAGGCAAAAAGGGAGAAAAAAAGAAGAGAGATGACAAAGAAGAGAAAGACGGAAAGGGAAAGAAAAGAGAGAAATGCTATATAAGGAGAAATGAGAAAGAAAAAGGATGAAGGATAAAAGAGAGAAAGAAATTACTGAGAGAGAATGAGAGGAGTTGTGGTATGGAGAGAAAAAGAAGACAGCAGGAAAGTGAGGAAGACAAAGATGGAGAGTGAGAGAGATAAAAGAAAGAAAGGGAGGACAAAATGAGAAAGCAAGAAAGAGTGAGAGGGGAAGCAAGAGAAAGAAAGGAGGAAGAAAGAAAGTGAGGGATCAGGATAAGAAAAGACAGAGAGCAAGGGATGGAAAGAGAAATGGGTGAAAAAGAAGTAAAATAGAAATGGGTGTATAAAAGAGTGAGTGATGGAAAAAGAAAGAGAGAGAATAAGAAACCTTTCCTATTGGGGAGCGATAGAACAAAGAGAAAAGAAGGTGGGGGAGATGGGCTAAAAAAGAGGCGCAAAGACGAGAGAGAAAAAAGGACAGTGAGGTAAAGAGTGAAGAAAGAAAGGAGTTTGAGGAAGCACAGAAGAGAAACAATGAAAAAGACAGATGGAAGGAAAACCTAAGAGAATGAGAAAGGAGAGCTTAATAAAGTAGCGGGAAAGATAGGATGAAGTGACAATAAAAAAGGAAAGAGAAATAACAAAAAGAAAGAAAGGGGGAGAGTTAGAGGAAGGAAGAGAGAGGGCAGAGAAAGAAGAAAGAAAATGGGGCAGAAAGAAGAAAGAATGAGAAAAAAGAGGGAAATGGTGAAGGGGAAATGAGAGGAAGAGGAGAGAGAGAGATGGTAAATCTAGTCCTGTTGGCATGGCATGAATCACTACAAAGCTGCCACCCTCTTTTGTGGAATGAGTCAACACCTTTTTTCTTTTTTTGTTTGATCTGTGGTGGGTCTTCCGGCCACTGCTGCTTGTTCGCGTGTGTGTGTTGGACAGAGTGAGAGAGAGAGAGAGGAGAAGTGAAGATGAAAGCATATGTAGTTTTTAGAGTATTATGGTTCTTGGTTGAGCGAGGCGAAAAAGATTGAGAGAGATGGGAAAGAGAACGAAAGCGAGGGAGGAGAGGAAGAAGAAAGAGACAGACAGCAGGACCACTTCTCATTTTCCTGGGGCTTCTGCCATCTCATAAGTAGGAGTGTGCGGTTTAATTACGATGCAGCGATGGTCACTAAATCATCAGGATTTAATTTCTCTTCAGCAGATGAAGTTTTCTCCTCTGTCTCATAATGAGAAAGGCCTGACTGTAGAGTGAGTGTAAAATCATCACGCGGCCCCCTCAGTCACTCACTCATCCTGAGTCAGCCACGTACTGCCTCAGTGGAAGTCCTTGGCTGTAGCCTTCTAATACATCACAAAAGCACCCGTCACATTCGCCCTATTCAACTCTCCCACCTACACTGAACTGCAGTAGCATTGTCCAAGCAACAACAACACAACTTTAACCGCATTTGCTACAGACTGGATTCTTTGCTGATGACTTTGCTGACAATTCTGCTGACACCTTGCTCTAGATTGCTGGAAGGTGCTCTGGTGAATAGGATAGACATTTTATTATTTTTATTCCTATACATTTCTGTATACCCTCACCATCAAATAAATTAGTTGCACAAATACCATTGGCAGATGGTTGCACAATGCAGGACTATGTGCACGCAGACGGTTACAACGATTGCCCATAACACCATGTCAACATCGCCAAAGACTGCAATGGTGTTGTGCCAGACCGTCATGGAGTGACTCAGAACCGTCATAGAGTTTTTTCAGTGATGAATCCGGCTTTATTCTAGATGGAGACAACCAACGAATGGTCAGCGTCAGGATGAATGGTTTATTGTCACATGTCACACATCCAGAAGAACTGGTGTCACTCCACCTCCACCCCTCCTGCTGGAACTGTGTGAGGATATTCAAGCTACATGGGATGGATTATCACAGGACACTATTAGGAACCTCTACAACTCCATGCTGAGATGTCTGCCATATTGCAAAACATGGTGTCCCCACGCCATACTGAGAGGCACTACTTCTGTATGTGTAGCTCAGTAAATATGACCCATATCAGTCTAAATTTATCATCATTTATTGTTCCTGGTCACCTTTATCTTTGATCTCAATGGCATTGTAATCCGACACGTCCTTCCTTCTGCAACTGTTCTTTTGAGGATGAGGAGGATGTATTTGGAGAGAAGCTAAAAGAATTCAGCATGGCGCCAAATCTCCTCCGGCTCATCTCATTCATTTCCGTCTGGTTCAGCAAATAATCTCGTTTACAGTTTCCCCTCTTGCCCCAGATGCAGCTGATCAGCCAAATTATTTTTTGTGGCCAGTTTTTGTTTTATGGGTTCGGGCGGAAACGAACAGTGCTAACAATTTCTAGAAGTCAATAGTCACTTATAGATGAATGCATCCGCTTAGCTTCTCTCAGCCCACTCAAACCACATTACGGTCTTCATTGAAGTGGCACAGACGTGTTGATGTGGTTTAGGGCCCAGTATGACTGACTGTAAACTATAAAAATGAACCAACTTCACCATGTAGCTGAATGCAGTAGACAATCAGGCGATGGGCCCTATTTCTGGTACAGAATCCCTGTCCTGTGGGATCATCAACACTAGAGATTATGCTTGCTTTCTGTTCTTTCCATTTATAATGAAACCTTTGCTGTATACACACTAGCTATGCTTTTACATTGTTTACAATGTTTTCATTTATCTAAGAAGTTACCATTTGTGCAACAAGTGGTTTTGTAACAACATTGATGATATCGCTAGGAACAATAAAAATGCTTTACAAAAGTTCAAACCAAGGTATCATGCAGGGTCCTAATCCTATAGAGTCCCTGGAAATACACATGTAGTAGACACATGTTTTCTACTAAGATGATCTTAGAAAAATAGATGCTCGAATACAAAATTCAGGGAAAGGTGATTGTTTAGCCCATTTGACCAACAACTAAAAGCTTCTGTCTTTGGAATTCTGAACTAACTCGAGATGCAGCACTGATCTGCATAAGATGGCACTGTCAATTGTAACTATGCCCATAACGTTTTACATATGTCGTATCATATGTGTAAATCTTATGTATAAATCTTTGCCTGAAGGAATGTATTGTTGCTCCCCGATGAGGAGATATGTAAGACCTCCATTAATGTGTGGAAGAGTGCATTTCCAGAAGAACTGTTAAACCAAACTCTTTGTTACCTTTAAAGCTAGCATTAGCCAATGCTATAGCAGGTGAGTTAGCATCCACCTAATGCTGGAGTAGCCAGTGAACATGGGACTCTTCCAAAAACCAGGGGGTATTTCTCACACTAGTTCAAACAAATACACCTCAGTCAGAGTTATCTAAATGACCTGCCCTTTTACCAGTTACACCAGTTTGTGTCCTTGTGTTTGTGTACGTATATGTATTTATGTACATGTATGTCTGTCGCTGCATACCTAGAAGACAGAATGGGGGTTCATGAACATGCCTTTTTTTTAGTGAGCTCCTCTGACAGTGCTGTGTGTGTTTGCATGTGTGTATGTGCATGTGCCCATGACCATTCTTGTGTTTATATGCCTGTAGCGATGTGTTCCATCCTGTTCCCCCCCGGGATCCTATATGCTCCCAGTGTCCTGTTTTTTTTTTTTTTTGTTATAAAGTAAACCACACAAGGAGACCTGAGCGTCCTTCAGACCTCCCCAGCTATATTTAACAACCATACACCAAGTGTGGCATCTGTACTTACTCCTCAGGGCTTTGAACTCATATTCCCTGCACTCCCTCACGTGACAATTATTGGACGACTCATTAATATTGTAGAGCATTTTTAGGCAGGCTTTTTTTTTTTTTAGTCCTGCCGTTTTAATAAACTGGTCAAACACCCTTCCCCAGACGTCCTGAAATGCCAAAGAGCAGTGCTGTGTCAGGAAATAGCCTATATCCTGCATTTACTGTGTAATTATAAGGGGTGGAGGCCTTAAACTCAGTACCTGCAGGGCCAGTACGTACACAGGTTTTCACTGTTGTGACTATTAAGTACACAACAAAAAGGTCTGTTTTAACTACAGAGGATAGCCAGTGTCATAGATAGTACTGGTTGATCAACCCAAGCTCTACTGATGTGCCCTGAAACCTGCTCTCCTAATAATAAATCTCCTAAAAGGTATTTTGGAGCGATGTTATAGAACAGGGGTGCACAAATTTGGTGTTTTGCCTGCTCAAGCACAACCTGATTACTCTTATCATTTAATAGATAGGTTTAGTGGGTGTTTGAGCAGGGCAATCTCCAAATTGTGCTGGATCTCGAGCCTCCAGGACCAGAATTGTGCACGGTTGCTATAGAAGAACCACATTTGGTTGCCTACAGCAATGGACCTTAAACCAGTCTTCAGGGACCCGCCATATAGTCAGCATTTTATTACTAGTTCTATGTGTTTGCAAATTTGGGTTGCAGCAAAAATTTAAAAAAAGTGTCCCTGAGGACTTGTTTGAGAACCACTGGCCTAGAGAATCTTATCAGTGGCTGACTCTATACAGAGATGTATAAGTGAAGGTAAAACAACCTAGTCCAAATCTCCAAAAAATGTTCTCAAGTTTTTTTCCCCTAGAACAGTGTATCTAGATCAAGAACCATTTGAGAACCTTTATGATTAACCAGAGTGTAACCTAAGCTTGAGAATCGTGTTAGAACCCCAAGCTACCATGACCTACACCAAGCTATCTAGGCTTTCCTCTATCCTTTAAACCCCCTCCCCCCACTTAGACACCCTCCTTCCATCTTCGAGCTCCTCAGTCCAGTGACCCCCGGCAATCTGTTCTCTTGTAGCCGTTCCGCCGAGTGACCTTCTCGGTGGTGAGCCAGCCCCAGGACCCCCACCAAGGCTCGCTGCAGAGCTGCTACGACAGTGGCCTGGACGAGTCGGAGACGCCCAGCAGCAAGAGCTCTACAGGCCCCCGGCTGGGAGCCCTCCCCCTGCCCGAGGATGCCTATGAGAGGACCACGCCGGATGGCAGTGTCGGTGAGGCAGAGCATATGGAAAATGGTAGGGGCAAACACAAAAAAGATCAGCTAAAGTAAAAAATTAAGACAGAAAAACAACAACGACAAAAGATCAGTCAGTCTTAGCTGAGGAAAGGGATAGGAGAACGCACCCAAAGTGGCCACACACACTCACACACAAGCACGTCAGCACCGTCGTCTCAGCAGAGATTGAATTAAAGTGGATTAAAAGTGGGAGGCTAGGTCGCTGGGGTGATGTGCTAAACATTAGTCTTGGTAAGCTAGCTCAAGTACAGAATAAACTCCTGTTATACATGCATGTATATGTATATGGATACTATCTAGAGCTTCATATGTTCATACCTGTGCCATTCTTTATTTTGTCATGATAATCACCATATTTTTCTTTGCAAGGTAAATCTTGTCAGCTATCATACCAGCGTCCATGCACCATCAAGCTAGCTGTGCTAAATTTAGCCTGAGATCAAGTGAAGTGACCCCTGCTGAACAGAAAAAAAACAACATGCTGGTCTTAGCTTGTTTATGCTGGACTGGTGCTGGTTTAGCTGGTCACCCAGTATGGTCTTGCTGGTTGACAAGCATACCAGCATCCAAATACACAACATATCATCGCTGTCCAAAGAAAAACAAGTATCTCCAAAATGGCAACTTTACAGGAGAGGCCAAAAACCTCATTCGATTTTAATGTAAGTCAATGAAACCAGACATCCTTTCGAGCACTTCTGGGCCATTTCAGTTGGTCCGTTCATCATGCAAATCTCACAATGTGTAAATGGCCGTGGCTGTTTTCAAATGATGCATAAAAGTCAAAATGGACAAAAATGGAGATACATGTTTTTCGTTGGACAGCGACGATATGCAGGTTGACGTGGTGACCAGCCAGGCTGGCCTATGCTGTTTTCTTTCTAGAAGGGTAGGCATCTGTCTGTCCTAAACATCTTACCCTTTTTCAGTGTGAGCTGTTTGTTTACTTCATCCCAAATATCACTATATTTTGCTTGCAAATTAAGCCTGGCCTTCAACTATAGTTCAACTGGTCAACTATCATGCTAGCATCTGTATAACGACAAGCTATTTATCTTGACATCAAGTCAAATGTGTATGTAGCCCCCTGGATGTTCTACGACTCCTTTATTTCATCATGATTATTGGGATTTTTCGCTTGCAAGGTAAAGCTTTTGCGAGTCTGGTCAGCCATCAAGCTAGAGTCCATATAACGACAAGCTAGCCGTGTTAGATCGAGCCTGGAAATCAGAGCAAGTGTGTTATATTTAGGCTTCTGGAGGTTCTAAACACCGTAGCCTTTCTCAGTGTGTCTCGATTGCATGTGGACTAGCACTTGAGAAACGGATTTCAGGTTGTGCTTATTTTAGTAAGACACATCAGGGTGCAAAAATAAAGACTAACATGCCAAGCATAGCTGTCGGATCACTCTAACCCAAACCTGCACACTTGATACCGGCTTAGCTATCTTACAGCACTGAAGAGTTTGTTTTTCTATAATCAGCATTGGGCTGAAGCTCCTCAGAGTCTAGTTAGTTTAAAGTTTTTAGGAGAAATGAGATGTGGATGGAAGTTTGTAGGCTGTTAAGTGTTTCCTAGCACTCGAAAGAGAGTCCAATTTCTCACTGACTTTCTTTGCTGGCCATTGATTCCTCCTTTGCTGATAAGCTCTACTATTTGGAGGCTCCATCAATGGAGTTACTGTTTGCAGGTTGGTATGCGGCAAAGAATACCAGACTCCTAGGACTGCTCCATGGCCATCTAATACTTTGTCAGGAACAGGTTCTTTTTGTTAAAGCTCAGTCCAGCCTTTCCTTTAGAATGTGAACTCTTTAGCTACTACAAAAAAGAGCTTCACTATCTGCCTGTTCATCAAAATGCCTCATATTATAAGCAGAGAAGGGAAAAGTGTCCCATTACGAAAACCCAGGAAGTATTCATTGTCTTTCACACCGAGGCCTAAGTGGCAATTGAGCTTCAAATCTTGTTACTTTGCTGAGAACGACCCTTCGATTCATAGTTTTGAAAATGGGGTTTTAGGGCAAAGGCTTCAACCTCTGAGGCAGTCAGTGGCTCCCAGTGGTGAAGAGAAATCGGAGCTTGCTGCTGGCGGAAAGAGGAAAATGTGATTTTTAACCTTGCCATTTGGAGAACATTGTCCTAAATGTAGATTAAATAGGCTTGGCAGGGGGAAATTGCGTTAACCCACTCCCTGGGTAAGATTCGAGGCTTTATCCTCTGGGCAATTTAAAGGCTCACAGTCAGACAATGCCAGGCCAAATTAGCAGCAATTACAGCCCCCCTTCAATTCAGGTTGGGTTTAAAGTAATTGGGCTGAGAAGGATCAATGGCGGGGAGGTAGATTAGATCAAAACTGTGATTTGGCCATCAATCAAAGCCCTGTTGGACAGAATTAGAAGAAAAAAAAAACATATTTAATGTATATTTCAGATAACAAAAATCTTAATGTAATTATATATTTAATGTACATTTCTTCAGCCAGTGAGTAATACACTTTAGGACATAGAGCATCTCAGCTGAATTTTCATTGAAGGGTTTTGACTAAAATTGATTTGCGAAAGGCACAAGACATTCATTAGGACAGTTAATCTATCTAAGTATCTGACTTCATTCTCACTGCTAGATGATCCTGCTATTAAAGTAGGGGAAACAAGAATGATTGAGAATTTCTAATATTCATCTGCCGATGGAGTAGCCAGTTTGTTACACTTCAAATGAAAGGAAGTAACTGATTTGTGGTCACATGGGGCAGTAAAAATCCACGCAAAAATTATGATTAAGTGCGTAAGCCTATTAGTATGTTAGTCTGGATATAATATACTAAGAATGAAGCTAATAAAATACATGTGGTCTATGTGAGAAATAGTAATCATCTGACTGTGTATTGATCTCGAAACCACACTATCTATCTATCTATCTATCTATCTATCTATCTATCTATCTATCTATCTATCTATCTATCTATCCATCTATCTATCTATCTATCTATCTATCTATCTATCTATCTATCTATCTATCTATCTATCTATCTATCTATCTATCTATCTATCTATCATTTTTGTTTTTATTCACATTTCTTTCTTTCTTTCTTTCTTTCTTTCTTTCTTTCTTTCTCTTTCTTCCTCTCTCTTTCTCTCACCCTATTCTTATGCTATTTTTCCTCTATTTCTTTCTTTGTATAAGATCGTTCAAGGTCAGAGTCAGACAAACAGATGAATCAATTCCTAATAAATAAGAAAGGTTGTTCACCATGCTCCCAATCTTTAGAAGAATCTGTGTGTGTGTGGGTGTGTGTGTGTGTGTGTGTATGTGTGTGTGGTTGAGACAGAGTGCATCTGAGGACGTGTGTATGTGTTGAGGGAATGGAATGACTGCAGACAGTAAAAAAGCTAGGTGACTGTGTTCAGTTAAATACAGAGAGGAAGAAACATGAGTGTAATTGCTTATGCATTCAGTGCAGTTAGAGACAGAGGCTTGAAGTTTAGAACGCTTAGCTGCACTCAACACCACATTATCAGTCAGTCAAAACACACATACACACACTCGCTTTCTAAAGCAACTTTTAAAAATGCCTAAAAAAAGTGCAGGATCTACAGTACATATATCACTTTTATCAGAATCCACTCACACGCCCCCAGGTGTATCTATGTTTACCTGCATCTGTATGTGTGTGGGGGATGTTAAAGAGGGAGCAGTTGTGATTGGTTTATGTGTAGCGTGTGTTAGTTCCACTCCAGCTGCCCTGCAATGGTTGTGTTAAGTTTGCTTAGTGCTTTTAACACGATTCCTAAGGCTTTCTCTCTCTCTTTTCCTTTTTCTCTCACACACATGCACATTTTCACATCTTTCAGCATGAACCCTCCTGATCCTATTAGCCTGTATGCATGTTGAAAGTCATATCTATCTCTAGATGACATTGCCTCACCGATTTATTATATCCATTTGGCTCCCTGCTGATTGATTTACACTGTAAAAGAATTGAATATACTTTATTTACTTTGTAAATATGATAATATATTATGAGTGTAATATATTACATCAGTACAGTTTCACTTAATCTTGAGTGGTTTTGAGAGCATCAGTAAACACATCAACAACAAATCAGTGCAGTAGCAGCAGTGAAGCATCT
This sequence comes from Prochilodus magdalenae, assembly GCA_024036415.1. Lineage (NCBI taxonomy): Eukaryota > Metazoa > Chordata > Actinopteri > Characiformes > Prochilodontidae > Prochilodus > Prochilodus magdalenae. The sequence continues at coordinate 73,519 of JAMWET010002036.1, read as the reverse complement.
GATTACATGGAAGTGAATATCTTGAAGATGTTGATACATTTCTCACATTAAGTTGTAGGTATAGGTGTGAAAGTGTACTGTTGATGCTACATACAGTAGATTTAAAATGTTAAGCTAAATCTAACCCTGACCCTTACCTTAACATTAACACAAACCAAACCCTAACCCTGGGCCTAACCTTAATCCAAATAAGGTAAATTCAGCAATTGCAGTGTAAACAAACATTATATACACAGCTAATTAAAAGCATCTGGATCATCTGGACAAAAGTATTCATATGGTCAACCTCTGCTACAACATATATCTGTTGTTTATATGTTACTGACAGTCTGTTAAGTCTTTATTTCACCAAGGACCATATGAATATAAAATAAAATGTCACCCTATGACAAAAATACAGAGGTTTTAGGTTTTTTTGTAAATGTAATCATTATTACACCAATAGAATATAGACTTTTTGTTCCAATTAATGCAAGTAAAGCATTGCATTTTTCATCATTTTCTCATATGCAAACGTATATCGTCATAGTCCAAATAAAAACAAGTATATCCAAAATGGTAACTGTAAAAACACATTCAATTTCAATGTGAGTCAATGGAACCAAGCACATTTGGGCCATTTCTGTTGGTCTATTCATCATGAGTTTCTCACACACAATAAACAACAGCTGCTGTGTGGAAATGATGCATTAAAGTAAAAATGGACAAAAATAGAGATACGTGTATTTCATTGGACATCAACGATGTATATCGTATTACTTCTTGTTACTCTATGCTCTCATATATGTAAGTAATGCATGTATTAGGTCCCAAAAATAGTGACAGCATTCCCTAAAATGTCACTTACATTCAGCAGTTCTGCATCTTCTACACTGTACACTACCTAATTGACTTGTTGAATGAAGCCCGAAGATGTATCCTTTTTTATACCATGACTATCTTAAGAGGGCATGTGCTTTAATAGACATATTAATCTATAGTCACTAAGCAGCTACGGAGGCATGCAATTACTTAGAGCTGTGTCAGAATGCTGATAACCTGAAGTCAATTAAGATATGACGAGAAGAAAAGACGAACACACGCATGCATAGCCATGCAAGCACGCCAGTCAGTAGATGGTTGAAATGTCATCACTTGAAAGGCGGAATCTGTAAATCTTTGTAATTGTGGTCATTATGTGTTTGAAAGATGTGTGTAATTGGGATCCTGGTGAGTTTTTGCCCATGTGTGCGAGTGGTGTGGTGGGTGTGACTTGGCGAGAGTGTCAGGATTAAGGTCAGGGCACAAACTGGGCGCCTCTCTAATGAGGAGACCCTGCTGCGGAGAGAACGGTGCTCCATCGCACACACAAACGCACGCACACAGACACACCCACACACAGACACAAACTCTTTTAATGGCAGGGTTGTGCATATTAGTGCAGGTCAGTTTGCTCTTTGTGTGTGATTGTGTGAGACTCAAGGGGAAAATCCTGCTCACCGACTTGCTTGGTGTCAATCGATGATCGTCCAATCAATGCGTCAGCTCCTCTCCTCTTTACTTCTCTCTCTTCCCTTGAACTATCACTCTTTATCTCTCTCTCTCTCTCCCTCTCTTCTTTCTCTCGCTCTTTCAGTCTCTAAGGTGAGCTCAGGCACTTGCTCTCGCTTTCTTCTCCTCTTTCAAGGTTACAATTTCAATTTTATTATCCTCTGACTCTGTAGACCCCCCACTTTTTTTTTTTACAGTGACCCAAAAAAAAACCCAGCTGAATTTTTCAATGGGGATTGGAGTTCCCTGGCCAAGCATCTGGTGCAGAGAAAAGTTACCTTCCTCAAGGGTACAGTACCACAGCAAGAGAACCTTCTCCACTGTCTGAACCCAAAAAAGGCAGAAAGTCTCTAGCCACTGCTTACTGAGCTTAGGTCTCATTCTTTCACTGATGAATGTAAGATTCTGTGGCAGTAAAGGTTGATAAAGCCCGGGGTGTATATTTATTTTATATTTTTTTATTTATTGATACATATAATAAAACACTCATAATAATTTGTAAGGCCCTCTTAACCTTTTGCTATTCATTTGTCAGTTTTAAAAGACCCATATTGTGGTGAACCAATTTGAAGTAATTATGTTTTATGTTGTTTGCAAGCACCGTTAAAGGAGCAATATGCAAAATGTATTGACTTCACAGTCTGTCGACTTCATATTTCCTCTTCACTGCCCTCTTCCGTTTACTTGTCAGTCTGAAGAATCATTGCCAACTCACCATCAAACTTCACCCTATAACTTGCCAGGATTGTCTCCAAATGTGGAAAGCACTGCTAATGTTAGCTCTTGTTTTACTGCTATTTTTGTCCGCTTGTTTTCTTTGCGAACGTGTTTTCTTACAAGAGCATCTGCGCTTCTTCTTTATCTGCTCATGTGACAGACTCAAGTTTACAGTGTCTCTTACTATCACATCTTGAGGTACAAAGTGGTGTTACGAGACAAGACGGGCCAGGGCCAGGTGTTTAGCATGCTACCTTCAGTAGATATCTGTCCAAAATGATACACCGATGCTTTTGACATTCAGTCGCATCTATTATTTCTAAAATTTCTGTTGATAATTTTAGTTCACTTTGGAATGCTTTAAACCAAATATCTTACATCATCTTACATATTGCTCCTTTAACATTTCAAAACCTCAAATGCACTTCACAGTCCTTATATAGAAACCAAGCTGCTACACATTTACATATATTTGCCTATTAAGCCTTTGCAGTTGAACTCCACCTTTCACGTGGAAGTTCTAAGGAGAGTTAAAGCCTATACTGCTTTCTGAATTAAGCACAAACTATACAGGTCAACCAGTCAGAGCAGAGAATCTCCTTCACAGATATCATGTTTGGTACATATACGGACCCTATAAATGAAATGTAATTAATTATAATGTTTGTTCCCTCAAAAAGTTATTGTTAAGTGCTACACACGCAGCTGCTTAGAGACTACTATGTAAATCACGTAGGTTTTGCATTGCGTAACTGAAGTTTGGGTTAACGTACAGACCCATGTAGCTTAAGGTGTTACTGTAAGATCAAATAGACATCACCATAACTGCCTGTGATTTCATAACTGCTATCAAAATGTAGCAAATGTAGTCGTGCTTCAGTTGCACTGATTTTGCAGGCTCCAGCCTTCGGCCTCACACTTTTCTCTTTGAATATATTTCATAATTAAGTCTGCTGAAGCGTAAGGTGCAGTTGTATGCAACTGAATACAGAGGAATGACCTTGCCTTGAACTAATTTACGATTAGCGGGGAGTCCCAATTGGAGTACTTTTTAGTTTGCAGGTTGCAAGTTTAATCAGTATTACTCTGGCCAATACCCTCAATTCACTGCAGATCTATTCCTTCAAATGGTAATATTGTTCTATGATTTATTTAGCATGTATATGTTCCATGTCCTGCAGTATATATGCTATACTAGATACTGCAAACTGAAAACTGAAATATTGATGAAGACTAAAGACCAGCATCTTCCACTGTCTATATTCCCCTGCTGCTAGATTAGAGCTGACAGCAGAGGATTCCTCAAATGTACAAACATTTTTAGGCTGCATATTACTATGGAAAATAATATTAAATCCCAAAGTATACTTTTACCTGAATAGAGTACCTAAGAGTGCCTAAATAAAGGAAATATTTTTTCTAGTTAATGCCTGGTTTGGCAAGCAAACAGACAAATGAATTGAAAAACAGTAGGAAAACCACACTTCATCCATGGTTCATTTGATGAGCTGGATCCAAAGGGCCAGATGGCAATGTGAGTGGCGTTTAATTAAAGCTATTCATATTTCCAAAAAGCTCATGAGCCTCACAATGCAATAACCCATGTCTTCTCCAGAACTCAGGTGGGGACAATAAACTGTATGAAGAATTGGAATAATTTTTTATTGTTTTTCCTCTCTTTCATTGAAATTCACACTTATTCTCAACTGAACACGTTTGTTCTGCCTGTGCGATCTGTGCTAGGCTTCAAACAATATTCATGTTCACTGATCTGAAGAGGATTGTGCTAGAAATGATAATGTTGAAGTTTAATACTGCTCAAGAACGGACTAGTTTAGACCATCTGTATTACTGGCTGCACCCTGGATGTCTACAGATGGGGCCATTCAGATGTCCTTCGAAATGGAGCTTCTAAATTAGGCTTACTTTTTGGCAAAATAAAGATGGCAAATATACTCATTATTAAAAGAGTAGCTGCACCCAGAAGGAAGTGCCGGACTGAAATGCTATTGGGTATTAATATAAAGGTCACCAGGAACAATAAATGACGATAAATTTAGACTGCTGTGGCATGAGACGTCTTGGCATGGCGTTGTAGAGGTTCGTACTGGTGTCCTGTGATAATCCATCAAATACAGCTATTCTCACACAGTTCCTGCAGATGTTGTGGTAGGGATGGAGGTGGAGTGACATTAGGCCTTCTGAATCTGTGACTCTTGACAACAAGCCATTTATGAATATGTGGATTGTCTCCACAATGCCAAAAGCAGGACTCGTTACTGAAGATGCCATTCTGTGCTACTCCATGGCAGTCTGGCACAGTCTTTGATGATGCTGACGTAGTCTTAAAGGCAGATGTCGAATTGGTCTGTGTGCATGTAGTCCTGCATTGGCAGCCGACTTGTGGAGCGCATCACTGCTCACTGAACGTCCACAGTCATGACTGTTGGATCAGTCAGGTACAGCAGTAAGGTCAGTCTCACAATGTCAAACCTACCCACCAAATATCATTCCTGTCAGTTGATGCTTTCTGAGGCTGAGTAATTGTGAGTAATTGTGTATTTACAGTGCCATAAAGTAACCAAAATTGGTTCTAACTGGTTTAAGAGCATCCAAGAAATATATAGAGTTAAACTGAAACTTAAAACCTAGATCAAGACATGAAAGTCTACTGAGCTGTGAAGGCTTGTCAATTAATCTGTTTGAATATTGTTGTTTTAACTGCTCTCTCGCTCTCTCTTTATAGAACCCTCACACACACACACACCTTTCATCCTTTGGCACGTGTGGTAGGTCTCTAGCTAGCGGTGCGATCAAAAAAAATCAGTTCATTTGTGGCCTAGGCGTTACCCAAAGCCTCAAAACACTGATTTGCCTGTTGCTACTGTGAAACACGCAAATCACAGCTCGCAAGTCTGTACTTGGCTGCCTGCTGGAGAGGAAAAAAAGAATGAAACCTACAAAACAAGAACAACTGCCTGTATCGAGAACTCTTCCCCTCGTGTCTTGGTGTTCTTGGATATGGATCCATCGCATTCGGCGGAAGGCAGCCTGTGAAAACGTGCACTTTTTCTTAAGTAGGGCAAAACAAAAGAATTCTTACCAGCTTCCACCAGAATGCAGGTCCTCTTTCGAGTGTAGTGAAGTGGCAACTACCGTTCGGGATCGATGCCACACCGGTACTATGTGGCATGTGCAAGCATGGATGGAAAGGAAACCGAAAATTCCAATTTAAGGACTGTTACTGTAGTGATCATTTACTTCCATACAAGGAACAATAGTTAAAGGAATTTCCAAAGTAACAAAACAAGCTGTATTTACTTTGATCTGTATTTACTTTTGCATGGCTATATAATAGAAAATAACAGCAAAAATAAATGTAAAAAATATGGTTTATTTTTTCCAGTGTGTAGTTGTGCTCTAAACTGTGCAGTGAACTGACTTATTTTAATGGTGGTGCTTAAACCTTTACCCAAACTTGTATTTTAGGTAAGGATTGTAAGTTTTTGAATGTGGAAATGATTGAATCAGATATATTGAATACTTTCTTTTTCCTCCATTGGTATCAAGTTTGTTGGTTATTGTTATCATTTTTCTTGTTGTCATTGGCCTGCAGCTGCTAGGCATGGGCGGGGCAGTGCAGAATGAAAACAGTTACAGTTAAAAACCTTTCTGCCAGTGTGGTGAGCCTGCCACACCCCCAAACACACACATAGGCACGCTCAAACACATGTACTCACACCCACTCTCTCTCTCTCTCTCTCTCTCTCTCTCTATAACACACACACACGCACACACTCACACATAAGCACAACCACATGCGCCCGAGTCGATAAAATATTGACAGAAACGGTGCCTCTCTGAAGGATATTAAAGTGCAAAGAAGGAACTCACAGCAGAGAACAGAATGCCAAAGAGATCCAAAGAGAGAAACAAGAGAGAGAGAGAGAGACAAACAGAGCACACTTCAGCGTCACAGAAATGCACTGATGGTCTCACTAACAGCACCCCCCAGCACCCACTGGAATGTCTAATTTCTAAGCAAATTATTTTCTTTCATGAGAAACATTCCATAGCTGTTTCCATTCATCCACCTTCCAATAACCGCAACTCACACCAAAGGAATGCCACTCTCATCACCTGCAACAATGCTGATTTGTAAACTCATCGAAAATTTAGAGCATGTGGGAGAGAGAGGGTTCAGCAATGTTTAGATGAGAGGTTTGCTTTGGCTTAAAGTGTTTTTTAAATGTATTTAGAAAGGTTAATTGTATAGAAAGATTCCTTTATGATGGTATTGATAGGAACTAAGGGGTCTCCAGGTCTACAACACACTTTAGAATAGCTATACAAAGTGATCCAGTGAATTTCTACACATGTTCTGGGTAATGTATGTATAGACCTATGAGCCACTGGGGGCATTTGTGAGCTGGTTGTTAGAGAACCAATGAGCCTTTGGGGTCAAAGGTCACTGGTTTGATTCCCTGAGTCAACAGGATGTGGCTGAAATGGCCTTGAGCAAGGCACCTAACTCCCAACTACTCCCCAGGTATACTGGATAGGGCTACCCGTCGTGGAAAGGGTTGCCCACCGCTCCAGGCAAGCATGTGTACATATGTGCTTATATATAAGTATATACCTAGGCTTGTCTGGATTGTAATATGTATTACTGCCCAAATCGGTGAAATGTGGAAGGTAAATTCCTCTGTGTGCAAGTGGAAATGGTTCTAAATTCTGCATTAGGTAGACCTCATATTTACACTCGTTGTCCATTTTATCAGCTTCACAATTACTTAGATTACAGTATAACACATAACGTTTATTCTAGCAACACTATACATTGTGGATTTGAGCTCCGTAATTCATTCTAGGTGAATATGTGTTCTTTAGCTACTCTGTGTGTGTGCGTGTCTAAGTGTGCCTATGTGTGTGTGAGACAGACAGAGCCCTAACCCTTGGCATTTTTAACAGTTCGTTTCCCGCTCCGATGTCATGTTGTCACATTCATTCAGAGTGTTGTGGGCTTCCTGAGCTCTTCTGACTGAGAGTGTGCCGCAGGAGTTATGACTCACTGCTCTGCACAACGATGCTCCAGCTGACCCTTGGCAACATTCAACACACCAAAGCGTGTCAAAAAGCTTACACAAAGCCACGCAATACATCCACAGACCTAAACCGTAAGGGCTTTTTACTTCCTCGGCCGCGGACTTTCTGCACCTTTTGGCCTTAATTAAAATGGAGCTCATGGTGTCATACTCCTCTAAACTGACTGAAGGTGTCACAGATTCAGTGCAGTTTATGTTATGCCAGTCTCTGTTATAGAAGGTACTTGGTTTATTTGTTTTGTGTTCTTTGTTGTGTTGTTTTAGTTATAGAAACCTCCACACAGCCAAGATTCACATGTGGTACGCTTTGGCAGCCCACAGACAACAGAACATTGAACCAAGGGTGGAAGTGGTGGGTTTTCTTTGGCTTCTTGTTCAGTGTTTCACATGGCTGAGAGACAGAGGACCCATCCAAAGAAATAGAAATAAATAAATACCTTATTTAAAATTGTGAAAATCTATTGCAGTACTGTATCATCCCAGTTGTAACAAAATCTCTAGTATCCAAAATGGTTTAAATGTACTCAGTTTTAATGTTAATGTGAATAGATTACTTTTGGACTATGTCTGTTTGTCCATTCAAAATGTGCACACAATATAAAGGGCAGAAAAGACAGTTAGCATTTTTAAATGATGTGCAAATAAATAAAAAAATAACTAAGTGGCGATATCCTTTCAGAAAATGTCAGGATTATGTGGACAACACACAACGCATTTCAAGGGCCTGGCTTTTTAACGGAGCGTGTCCTTATTAGAAACCCAGGCAGGCAGGAGAGGTGGCATCGAGACCTTTCAAATAAATGAAATGCTCACCACCGGGTTTGTGGCCAGACTTTGAAGTACCTGCAATCTCATCAGGCATCGGATCTGCTTAATTACCAAGACAGAAATTAAGCAGGCGAGGAGAGAGAGAGAGAGAGAGAGAGAGAGAGAGAGAGAGAGAGAGAGAGAGAGAGAGAGAGAGAGAGAGAGAGAGAGAGAGAGAGAGAGAGAGAGAGAGAGAGAGAGCGAGAGAGAGAAAGAGAGAGAGAAAAGTTTTCTGGCTGAAAGTCCTCTCTTCCATCAGAACCACTGCCTGTTATCTCACTAGGCATTCTCCATATCACATGGCCACATTCTCTACCAATCATGACATCTTACCATCTGTTCCTTCTCAAAAAGTGATGGATCCCCCTATAGGCGAGTCCAAGATTAACGATGGTTACAAAGGGATTTTATCTCAATCTCAAGTTGTAGACCCCCTGCTGTCTCCTTTTCACCCCCACCAGATTTTTTGATTGACAGTTGGCTGGGTTGTCCCTCTGCTCCCCTTGGCACTGACCTGGTATAAATCTGCCCGTGTATTGAGATGTATGAGTAGATGTTGTGTTCAGGGCTTAAGAGTGAGCCCATGCATCACGCTTTCCCAGAACCAATACCGCTGTGGTTTGTGGCATTCTCTCTTCACTCTCCTACACTCTCTCTTTCTCTCACTCTCTTTCCTCCGTTACTTTTTTGTCTCATAAAAAAGAAACAGATGAAAGCGGTTTGCACTCAGAGAGAGGCTGGAGCTGCTTCTCCCTCAGAGATTAGTGGGAAGTGTCTGGAGCGTGTGGGAAGAAGAAGCGTTTAGGCTAGTTCGGGTATGTGTGTCACACAGTGGCATATAGGTCAAGCCCCCTTCAGATATCTCAGTGTGTGTTGCTTTGCTCCAGCCCTTACCTCTCAGCATGACCTCTGTGACCTTTTCAGCAGCCAATCCCAGCGGATAAAGGGTAGAGTTTGGAAATGTTCTCACCATTATTTATGCCCCAAACTAAATAACCTAAATTATCTTAATACAGAATTAAAAGTAAATTAACTTAAATACATTTTTTGTTGCCTGTAAGATTTCTTTAACTCTTTAGAACCTGAGCCTGAAAGAGACTGGCTGGGCAAATCTCTATATTTTCATTGTTATAAATTATGCTTTAATGGAAAGATCTCAATGTTTTTATTTATCACAATCTCAGCGATTTAGTAATGCCAGTTATTACTGCAAAATTCTAATAAGAATGAATAAAAATGCATAAACCACATTCCAGACAGCTCTATTTTTCTGGAGCCTATCCCAGTATTCATTGGGTGGAAGGCAGGAAACACCATGGGCAGGCCAGGAATCCATGGCAGGGCAGAACTCAAAATCACATAAACGACACATACAAGTCACTTAAAGACTCTGTTGTCTATATGGACAGGTCTGTGGCCACTTATCTCAGCACAGTCAGTAGGCATTACTCTTATCTGTGCTGATAGGTATTATCCAGCTGTATAAAGCCACATCACACGCCTGACATTTTTCAAGCATCTCCAGGCTTATCATCACAGCCCTCAAAAAGCATGTGTACTATTTCAGCCCACATATTAACAGAATGAAAATATTATTTATGTCAAATCTATTATACATTTTAAAGTTTTCAAAAGTCATGCTGTAGTAGTTTATGTTTAACATAACTCTATGTCATCAGTTTTGCCACTTCATTCTAACTGGTCAATGCTGTAGCTATACCTACTGTAGTGTCAGTTCTGCCATTATCAATTTAAGCCAATGTCTGATCCTGAAAGTCAGGTAGAACATGTGGGTAGACCTGATCCATCTTCATAGCAAGTTGTTTTAGAGCGTATTTTTGCTGGTTTAGCTCTCAGTGTTTTGTAAGAGTGCGTGAAGCTTGCCAGTGGGCGGGCAATAAGAATTGTGTTACAAGGTGATGTAAGAAAGAAATGGGCTGCAATTCCAACAAGGTGTTCCAAAAGTGGCTTCTTTAGGAAAGAGTTTTTGCAGAATGTTTACATGCACAAAAAGTTACATAACACACTAAAAGAAAATTGAAATATCGAAATAGCATAACAGATCCCATTCAATAATTTGTCAGTATTTTAATACTGAGCCTTTTGTTTGGGGGGAGGGGGGGCTACTTTTCATTTTTCTATCCTAAAATATAAGAACAAATCCATAAGATTTCATTTGAAATGAGCGAGGACAAAAAGCCACAAAGCACATTTATCATTCATTCTGACTGCACCACATTGTATGCACACAATAAAAGAAGAAGAAAAGAAGAAAGAAAAAAAAAAAACAATATCCTTGATATCCCTCTGACAGAAGAAAGTTTTTTTTTTTTTTTTTTGCAGTGAAAGTCTGAAAGTCTGACATGCTGAAATTGCACGTCAGTGCGGTAGAGTGCGAGGTCACGGGAACAGAATGAATTGTAGTGGCAGCTAGACAAATAAAACAAACACCTGACAGTTTGGGGAATTATTTTTGGCGCCGCTTTTCATCTGACGCCTGTTGTGAGGTGAATATGCATTGGCACATAATTATTGAAATGTCATGTAAGATATGCCTGGGGCCTGACAAATTTCATTCGAGTCTTTCCAACTACCACATCTCCTACTGTGCTCCTAATTCCGGTCTTTTCCGTCTACGGATGACAGCAGCTTCATGCTCCGAACGAGGGAAATCCACATGCCAACGGCAGACTGGCAGGAAGCGACTGAAATGTCGAGTGACTGCTATGTTTTGACCTCCGGGTGCTGAAATAACAGAGAAAACAACCTTTTAATTTCCATTGGAATTGTTTAACCTCCCACATACCACAGGCCACAAAGGGGAAGATTTAGCAAACAAAACACTAAGAAATGCTCTTCGGGACAATGGGTGGAGATTTGTATAGGCGGATAAAAGAGGCCAAAAAGAGACTAAAGGTTGTTTAGCCAGCATACCACAGACTCTCAGAGAGACTCTGAGATGACTACCACAAGGTAACATGAGTCTGACCAAAGAGGCCAAAAAAAAGACCTCCAAAGAATAGGGTTTCTAACCTCTTCCGGAAAAAAGGATTAACTACTTATAAAAGCCCAAAGGGATACACCTGGTTTAGGGGGGCCTCTGTTGTTTGGGGCACTTTGTTTGACTACTAGGCAAGAAAAATGACTAGCCACCGGTAAGACAAAGGAATTCATGTGGAGGAAAGGCTTAACAGTCCTCCCGGCTCTGCTGGCCTCTTTGTTGGATTAAGGTGTGATAAAAAAAAAGCCTTCAGCCCAAATTCTGCAGTTATTTACTAATGTGTGCTTTGCCACTCTGCCATGTTCTCACCCTCTAATTCTTCCCTATTGCTTCATCTCTGGGCGAGCGTATCATTCCTAAGACTTGGCCGATTTGGTAAAAGCGCTTTCGGGTTTGGGGCTGAAAGAAGAGAGTGTGATGACAAAAGCTGCCTGCTCTGCTTTACTGTCATCATGTTTAGATGAAGTGACAAAACCAGACCATGGCTTAATCCACAGAATGGGCCTTCAAATCCACTCACAATGCCCACTTCCCACCCCGGGGACACATGCACATACCAACACACACGTACGCCCACACACGCACTCGCATTCACACGCATGCGCATGCACACAAATGACAAAAGCCCAGAAACAGAAACAAAGCGACAAATTGGAATTGAGTTGCGCATAAGGCCGAGGCTCAACTTAAGGGGGGGATTTAACTTATCAGTGGAAAACCCAACAGCCTCCTTCAGAACATATCATCATCCTGTCAGCTTCTCAACCCAAAAAGCTCCGGTTTTGTTTTTTGGTTTAACAGACAAAAAAAGAAGTGCTATATTGTTTTGGAGGTTGTTCTCTTCTCCCTTTTTTCTTCCTACTTTACCAGCATGGAAACTGCTTGTGTAAGGGCTGAGGTGGCCACTGAATATGCATAGTTGCGAAAACAGCACAGCAGTGTATGTAAGGAAATCTGTTCTTTGAGCTAGCAGGATGCTACGCTAACAGGTGCCACACTAGTACCACCCTCATTTATCTCTGAACACACCAAGGTGATTAATTTACCACAGTTAGCATCGCAAATGCTGACAAAACATAGGCAATATTCTTAATGCAGGAAAACACCAGCGGTGCTATGACTGCATGTTTTAGCGAGCACTGCTAACAGAGAAGAATGGCTGGACTGCTATTATAGCTGAAAGCAAAACAGAGTGTATGTGGTTGGTGTTTCTGCAGAGGATGTTTGCTGGTGTGCCACCAACTGAGCGCTTATGCTACAAACACTCATGCTGGATTTACATCACAGAGAATTCTCCCAGTTTTTGTGGGGACTGTAGAAGCAGCAGTGACCTGAGACACATGGAGAGAGCCATAAACAGAATGGAGCTTTTCTCGACTTTTTGCAAATATGAAGCAGGAGGCAGCCAATCAGATTTCTAAAATCTACTATTAGAAATCCATTGTGAGCATCCACTCTCAATCTGCATGCTGCTGAAATCTGTGTTGGTGATTAGCAGGGTAGTTTTACATTAGCACACATTTGTAAATATAGCATCAGACCTCACCAGTGTTTCACTGGCGCACGGAACGAGCCTAGAAGTCTGTCTGTACTAAGGTGACCAGATTTCTGAAAGGAAAACCGGGGACATATCCAGTTTAGTAACCAATTGTAATATTTATATTAATATACAAATTAAATACTGTATTTTGGCAGGTAAAAGAGACTAATGGCTACAGCCCAATAGCCAGACCTCAAACACACCCATGCAGGCTAGCTGCAGAGAGACGGCTGGAGAGGCAGGGACGGCTGCTATCAGCATATGTCATGTATCATAAATTAATTTGTAGATCACATGGTAGTCACATTCAAGAAGATTGTATGCTAAGATTTACCCATTGCTAGGTAATAATCCCACCCATGTTTTGAATCTCTGGGTGACCTCCTGTCCTAAAAAGATGACACATCCTAGCTGCATTCTCTAAAACTAGGCGAGCAAGTGGTTGGACTGCTAGTAGCAGTAGTGCCTCTGTTGGCCAAAATAAGCACAACATGAGACATGCGCTCTGTTGCCAGGTCTGTCCTAGGACTTTCTGGTGGGTTTTTAATTCAAAGTTAAAAAAGGGTACATTTCCATGGACACAGCCAGCTGGGGATAGGCTACCTAAAATGGGGATGTCCCTGAAAAACGGGGACATCTGGTCACCCAAGCCTTGACAACTGAACCTGCTGGGCATAAAAACCCAACAGTCGATGCAGTAAGCTTTGTTTCACTGGACAGCAAATGCTCTGTTTATTAGATTAGTTTTATCATATGATTTTGATGCTGATAATAAACTTTGATTAGCTAATAAACATAAAGCGTCTCTGACTAGAAGTAGGCAGACATCTTCCTCTAACTATATCAAGATCTTTATTTTTGCTTCATGCGACTAAATGTTTTAGTTTCCTGAAAGTGGCTTTAAACTAGGCTATAAACTATATGGTCATCACTCTGACTTGTCAGTACAGAATGACCGATCGTTTGCGCCGCAGATGGAGTTCTGGTGGGTTCTTGCGATGTGGTAGACAGAGCATTTGGGTCAGGGGTGGTCTATAATGGTGGTCACAGAGTGTTTGTGGTGCTGTAGGTTTTTTGCAAGCTCTACCGCAGAAGGTGAGGCAGAGGAGAAACGGACCGGGTTTAGGAAGGGCTGAAAAACGGAAGAGTGATATGACTGATGAGAGAGTCTTCTCCCCTCATGTTGTGAAAAGGATGGCATGCCAGCGAGGCATAAATCATTTTAATCCCCGTGCACACACACACACACACACACACACACACACACACACACACACACACACACACACACACACACACACACACACACCTCTTGTCCTCTCTCCTCTTCACCTTGTTACTTAAGAGACTTCCAAATCACCTCTAAATCTGCCTTTTATTAGAAAAAACATGGTGCCATTTTAATACCAGGACCTCTTTGGTATTAATCAAAATGTCCCAGGATAATCTACCCTGACCAGATGTTTTGAGTTGAGAAATTACATTTTGCAGTTTTTTCCCCCTTTTTTAATTTTATCTTCCTTTTGTCTGTTTTTTCACCCTCTCTTTTCTTTGTTGATTTCATTGAGTTCTTATGTGCATTAAGCAAGGATTAAACCTGCTGATCCTGCACTACTATTGGTAGACCTTATCCTGCATGCTTCGTGTAATCTATGGCCCTCCATATATGCACATAAACGAATTAATCCTCCCTACCGCTGTGAGAAAAGAGTTGATGGGGGGCACAGTGGCGTCAGGAACTTAGAGCCAGACGAAAATAAATTGTTTTAAATCTGTTTGGCTTCAGGGGAGCTGTGAGCTTGTAGTAAGACTCTCTCTTTTTTGTTGTTTTTTGGTGGGGGATTTGAACCGAGTGTTTGTCTTTGTGCTTGTGCGTGTGGGGGTGTGTTTAAAGGTGTGAAATACTGTTTCTTTGAGTTTTCTGCCTCGCCCTAAGGCAGAAGGGTTTGTCTGAGGAAGGTGATGAGGGAAAGAGAAAGTTGCGCCGCATATGGCTTTTTAAAATCTACTGTTGACTCGACGCATGCTTTGCTCTTTGTGGGTCTTCAGGGGAAGGAATGTCTGAACAGGTGCAAGAATCCACAGCTGCAGGACTAAGAGGGCTGTAACTAGCAATAATTTCTTTTACTATTATTAGTTCATTTATCATGCCATTTCATTCTGCCAATTTCTCTCAATTTTTGATTCTTGGCACAGTGGCATGATCATTCAAAGTTCTGCCAGATAGACAACAGTGATTTAAAATAAAATTTTACTATTTTGTACAATTAAAGGATTACAATTCTTGAGGAATAAAGTGTCTTTGGCGTAGGCCCAGTCCTGGGCCCAGGTCTTGAAGCAGACCTTTGGGCACACCCTCTCAGATCCTGCCAAATATGGACGGCAGGGGCTAAAGTCTACTCTCAAAAGGGCCAGGACCAAACTGGTGGACAGGAGGAGAGGAGAATGTCAAAAGTTTTCACCTGAAAGCAGCGGAGCAGGAGTGCAAGTTTAATCCTTGGTGGCAGTCTGTGTTGGGCCAGTATAATGAATGAATGAGTGATGTAGCATTGGAGACTTGCAGGCAGAACTTGCACTAAAGCATTCATATTTGATTTCTACTTTTATGATGCTAGGATATAATAGAAGTCCCCGCTGATCCCTCTCGAGCAAGGATTCCCAGTCCTAGTCCTGGTGGCCCCATGTTCTGCATTTTATTGTGTTTTTCCTTATTCTGCATACAAAGAAGCTAGTTCACAGTTAACGAGTTGTGTACTAGATGAGGCAAAGAACAAAAATGTTCATAGTGTGGAGTCACCAGGACTGGGACGGGACCCCTGCTGTAGAATATTGCAGTCTTCCAGAATGTTTGTGTGTTTCATTTGAATATTCTAGAGCAGTTGTTTCCAAACTGGTCATCATGGCCCTTAAGACCGTCCACATTTTTGGTCTTTAATCGTGCTTGATGTATTTGGGCAAAACCCTAATACACCCCAAGAAATTTTTTGTCCAAGTCTAATCCAACCTGACCCTACCCATATCAAGCTTCGAGTCATGACCCTGACAAATTCTATCCAAACCTGACCCAACCTGACCCACCTGATTCGAAAACTGACCTGGTCTCAGAATAAAAACTGCCGCAATCCAATTTATAATCACTCAAAGTCGTGAACAATACCTGCCAGGATAGCTCTGGTTAAATTACAGCATAGCGGCAATAATAGCCATCAAGACAGAATAAAATTAAAAAATGATATGAGAAAATAATCAACTGTCTATGCTCTCAGTCTGGATAAACACTCTGTAAAGCTCTGCTTTATTTCTCGCACTTCCATTTTCTCACCAGCATTAGCCTCCTGGATCCCAGTGCTAAATTCATGGGTGGGTGACTCCAGCATGCCACAAGGTAATGAAAGTAGAGAGGGAGAATAAAGTGCAGAGGAAAACTAAAGCAGGGGGAGGTGCAGGGTAAAATCTTTTAAAAGTAGGAGGCAGGCTGTGAACATGGAATTTAAACCCTTCCCTGACGAATAATGACAGCAGACAAATATTTCAAGCTCCAGCTTCTATTGCCCCTAAATGTATTATATTACAACCTCATAATGTTTTGTTTGTTTTGTCTGTTTTTTTTTCACTCTAGAAAAACAATCTGTCCTTTTGTATTGTGTGAGCATTTTATGAAGAGTGGGTGAATAGAGTAGAACAAAATAATTAAGATTAATTCAGTATCAAAAGGATAGTTGCACAAATTGTAGCGCCCAGAAGGAATAACCAACAAGAATTAAACTTGGTGGGTAGATTTGACATTGTGAGACATGCAAATGATTTAAATTTCACACTCGGCTGTGCAAGGTTGGGCCTTATCGCTGTACCTGGCTGACCCAAGAGCCATGATTGTGGACATTTAGCTTGCAGTGATGCCCTTCATGAGTCATCCTGTTAGTGCCAGCACCATTGGCAGATGGCTGCACGACACAGGACTACATGCACACAGACCTTGGTGGAGACCACCGTGGTCAGCGCCAAAATGAACAATTTGTTGTCACGTGTCACACGTCCAGAAGGTCCGGTGTCACTCATGTTCACCCCTACCGCACAATCTGCAGAAACTGCGTGAGAATATTTAAGCTGCATGAGATGGATTATCACAGGACACCATTAGGAACCTCTCCATGTTGAGACGTCAGGCATGGTGTGTTAGCAAACATGACGGCTCATACTATGAGACACTACTTCTGTATGTGTAGCTCAATAAGTATTGCTTATGTAAGTCTAAATGTATCATCATTTATTGTTCCTGGTAACCTTTATCACATCTGGGTGCAGCCATTCTTTTGATGATGAGTGTAGTTGATGTATGTCTCTTTTGCATACATCTATAAGGTCAGCATTTTGCCGATAAGAGGTTTTGCTATACCAGAAATTATATATTAGGAGACATCCTCATTTTTTGTTCAAAAAGACATGAATAGTCTGCCATATTGAATGCCATACAAAACCAGAGTAAGGTCGCTGGACCCCTCTGTCCTGGTACTGCATGTGCTGTGATGTCCTGTTTTATACATCAGACTGACCGCCGAGAATACACATCATTCTCTCCACCCTCTCTCGTCCTTCTCACTGCAGAGGTCTTGCAGTTCCCTGAAACGCTCACTAATTCTCTTTCGGCCTCACAGATGGGACCAAACTCCTTCAGTCGAGGAAAAAAATCAGATCAGGTGTCAGTATGTCTGACTGTTAGACATTCGCTCGCAGTCACTAGAGTCCTCTTGGGTGGGACCTGGGTTTGTCCGAGTGGAAAGAAGTGCCAGTAAATTTTTGTTTTTACAGGTGTCTCTCTCTCTCTCCCTCTCTTTCTCCGCTACTCCCCCCCTCTCTCTTTTTCTCTCTCATCCTTAAAAAGAACTGACACTAACTGTCGTGAGTGAATTACAGTAGGCAGCCAGGCCAAAAGACTGCTCTCTAAAAGTACATACGCCAGTCCGTTTTTCTCATTTTGTTTTTTTGCTCAGCTTTGGGGACTTGATTCCTCTACCCTGGCCCTTCCTTGTACCTCAGCTGGTCTCATCGCGTTTGTAATCATCTGTTTATGCCACCGTCTTAATAACATTCCTCCCCTAATCGGCTTGCCTACCGGCCCTGAATAACCGGCCTTCTTCTCGCCTGCCGTCACTTAATTGCGGATCTTCGGGACTCGCCTGCTTGGGGATCCAGACGTGTCAAAAGCAGCAAAACGGGCGTTTTCTCGGCATCCAATTAACGAACTCTCATTTATCAAGGCAAGACGTCATAAAGTCCCTTCACCGCATAGGCTAATAATAGAATCATAACGGCAGCCCACATCCCACGGTGTGTTCGGGCTAAGGCGGGACTCTTCCGAGTGTTCATTAGTGGGTGCAACTCTGACAGCAGCTGGAGAGGCAGAGAGAGGATGGGACAGTCGGGGTGGGGGGATTTAGCAGGTTTTTTGTGTACAAGTCACTTTCAGTATGTAGCATATCATGGAACCAAATGTTCCTTTATATAAACTATGCAAATTCTGTTTCCATTCTCTCCCAGTCAGAATGTTTTTAAATGCTGATTGTGATTCAAGCAGAAAAAGCAATAGGAAATACAAATAAAATGAAATACAGTTCTTGGAATTGGCAGTATATACGGTGTACAGTACATGTCGGTTTATATGTTTATCTGTGGTAAATTATACACATATAGATAGATGCATACATTAGATTTCAGTAGTTGTGTTTGTACAGATGTTTGTTTTTATCCAGAAACAAGCACAGATCAACTACTGGTCATCTTTAGCAGGCCCGCTGCATGCTCTTCAAGTGTGTTGCCTTTGTTGACATTTCTTTCCTCAGCAACTGACATGCCCACAGATGTCATCACGTTTGTTGAAAGACTTATTATTATATAATTATTATTATTATTATTATTATTATTATTATTTCAGGTTATATCCACCTGAAAACGAACTTTTCGGGTTCCAAACTTGGACCCATAGACCCACTCCAAGTTGGAAGAGTAAGAAAAAAGGCCTATGACTGGATTAATGCCTAAAAATCTGATCAAGAAACAATACACTAATCAGATTTTTAGCGAGTGTGCACACTTACTCTGATTTCTTTCAGGTTTTATCAGTCTGCACATGTACAAAAATACACTGTGGTATCTGAAAGAGCAAATGTTGTTTAACACAGCAGCCCTGAGATAGCAACAAAATGCTTTTGTAGCAATGCTAAAAGCATCAATGTGATAGAAAAAAATAAAGGATGTAAAGACTCTTCATCTTCTAGATGATGTTTGCTCATATTTTTCACAGAAGTGACTCATTTTTTACATAAAAGAACTGCCACTTGATCTTTGAGTTTTAGTTTATGCTTATGTCATGTCTTATTCTATGAATTCACTGGGCGTTTGCAAAGCAGACTACTGCCTGACTCAGAGGTTCCCATTATCTGATTACTCAAGAGGGTATAAACACAGTGCCTGAATTACTGACGAAATGTAATTTTCTACAGTTATCAGGTTATTAAGTGCATGTAAATGCACTTACTGCTGTCTCTAGCATTTGCATGGATAGTCAATAGTCCATTATGATGAATTGGTTGTGTCCCACCAACCAGAACTTTTTCAGAACACAGGAAGAGGTTAGTTTGCTCTCTTCTTGCTCATGGATAATGATAGCATCTTTAAAACTAGGCTATCCAAACTGTTTACTAAAGCTCACATCATAGCCCCACCGCTGAATGAGGTGGTGAAACTCTCCTGAGCTCCTACCACTATTCCACAATGGAAAGTAGCCTGCTCAGTTTCACAGTTGGAGTAGTAAGGGTGTCTCTTTGCCCTTGAACACATTCTGTTCTTTTGTTTCTTTCTGTCATAGCGCAGACAACCTACGGAAAGTCTAAAAGACAGTGTGTCTGATGTATGGTTTTGAAGTGAAAGTGTGTTATTTTTTGTGTGTGCGCATGTCATTTATTCAAAATGCATTTCATGTCATGGTATTCAAAGGAGGTAGAATATTAGACTCTGCAGTGCTGTGGCTCTATGTGAATGACATCTGACACCCCTGCCTCAGTCTGTTATGTAAAAGTATAACGCTTAGTGTCCGAATTCGCCTCTGGGCTAGAGGTCGCTTCTGGTTGCAAGCCGGCGGAAGATGTGGTTGTACTTTTCCTGTGGACTAGCATGCGGTTTCCTGTGTGTATCAATGACAAAGGGCTCAAGTGAACGTGAGATGTATGTTATTGGACTAGGCTGGTGTGCTCCGTGACGGAGCTCCAACCCAGTCACTCTGTATCATTCTGTTTCTCAATTTTTAAGTGTCCCATCTCTTGCTAGCAGGCATAAATAGAAAAGACCAAATTCAACATATGCTAGCATGTGTTCGCTTTGCTGTATGTCTTATACTGCCCCATATTTATGTTTAATACAGAGCAGGTGGATGGATGCAGGACATGTTTGTGTGTGTATGTCCAATCTTAAAGCCTAATATAGCTCATGGAGCTTCTAGCACTGGGCCCATAGTGATGAGGGTGGTCTAGGTGTGTATCAGGGGAAATATACTGTAGTGCTCCAAGCACATGCCGCCGTCCGCCGTCCTTGGTTTCAACCTAGACGATATTTACTGTCTCTTCTCTATGTCACTCTCTCTCTCTCTCTCCCTCTCTCTCTCTCTCCCTCTCTCTCTCTCTCCTCCTCTCTCTCTCTCTCTCTCTCTCTCTCTCTCAAGGTCTCTGATTCCAGAAAGTCATAAATGATTCATTTTCCGCTACCCAGACATGACACACAGACACACAGAAGAGAAGGAACAGAAGCCTGAGCCCCACTAATCAAAGCTCAGATATGCTCTACTAGTAAATCCTGATCAGTTTTCCAAGCCATGGTCAGGCTGTGATGTGTGCAGAATGATTATCACATGGGTTAACATCAGCTTCATTACAAGGACGTGTGCCCCTGCTTTACTATATCTAATGGATTTATTGGCCTTAGCTGTGTGGTAAGGACACGACGGCGTCTGTTTGTGACAAAGTCCCGACGTTTGGCATGCAGGACCATTTATGGATCAGTAAGCACGGTGCGTGCACCCACACACACTTAGGCACACACACACATATACACACACATTAGTATTGCAACACATGTGAGGACTCCCATTGACTCAAGCATTTGAATAATGCAATGTTTACACATAACCCCTTTTTCTCAGTAGCCTAAATTGCTATTTCCATCTTTTTTGGAGGAGGTCCTTTAGTTGAACTATGCATTTATTCCTCAGCAACATTGACTATATTGCAACGGAAATTTTTTGGAAGTTTATTTTCAAACTCAGAAGGGAAGCACATTTGTATTCCAAGGAACATTTATATTTTCCAAACGTTTTTTATTTTCCTTACTTTTTTAATTATGGCAGTTGTAAATGATTTTTGTCTTTTAGATTTTCATATTGTAAAAAAAGATGACATTTATCTCTGTTTTGGTGTGTTGTGTCAATCCATAGCCTCACATGGTTCTTGCAGTTTTTGTAGAAGGGGTGGAGGTAAAGTGACACCAGGCCTTCTCAACAATTCATCTTGGTGCTTACCACGGTGCCTCCACACATGGATTTGTTTGTGGAACTCGTCACTGAAAAGGACATGCTAAGTCCCTTCCTGACAGTCTGGCACGACACCATTTCAGTATTTGGCGACGTTGATGTGGTGTTAAGGGCAGCCATCTCCCAATGGTGCTAGTACTAACAGGATGACTCATGAAGGGCATCATTGCTCACTGAATGTCCACAGTCATGGCTGTTGGGTCTGCTGGGTACAATGCTATGGCCTGTCCTTGTTTACAGTACATGTACGGTGTATTCAGAGCAATTCTAGACCAACTGTGTTCTTCATCATTACTGTTTTAAACAGCATAAACAGCTGTTCTCATTTGCATATTCACAAAGAGAGATAGATAGATACAGTATGCCCGTCTATCAGTCATGACCTCAGTGTAACCTCAAACGTAAGCTTTGTAACCAAATGGAAATATTTTGCACTTCGCAAAAATGCTGCACTTTTGTATAGAGCCATATGTGCTCATAATGCTGACATCTAATCTTAACAAGGGGTTAAATGCAAATACACACAGACACACACACACACACACACACAGAGTCATACATACGCATACTTCCTCACACATTCGGTGTTATTGGATCAGAGGCCATTCCTGTAAATGGAGATATGTGTGTTTACATCGGTAAGTGGATTAGAGCTTGCCTGAGTCTGCTAACACAGGCAGTGTTTGTAGTTTCCACACAAATGTATACACGCACACACTCTGCCCTGCTCTGTCTCCCTCTTTCTCTTTGTCTGTGTCTCTCTACCTCTATCTCTTTCTGTCTCTTTCCCTTACTTTCTTGCACTTAGGCACACAAGCCGGAGCAGGAGAGGTGTGCCAGTAAAGACGGGTCTCTTGAGCTCATAAATATATGCTTGAGAGCAGACGAGTGATGTTAGTAATGGCGTTAGCATTGATCAGAGCAGCAGCATTGAGAAGCATCTGACTGCATGATTTTCCCCAAACACCACCATTAGAGGATGCAGACCTCTCAAAGCCAAGTGTGTGTGTGTGTGTGTGTGTGTGTGTCTTTCTGTCTTGTCTCTTGCATCGAGGTGTATCTGTGTGGGTCGTCGTATGTTAAAACAAGCTCCAAACATAATGTAGCACTGAAAATCAGCCAGTGTGGTAGACTGTGGCATAACACTGGAGATCATTGCAAAGACTGAGCCCTTCAAACCTTATGGGCGCCTCATAGACATACTGCCATGAGTGTATCAGTACTTAACAACATAGCTCTCTCTTTAGCTTTCAGGTTTTTGGAAAGCTATGTAACCTTATTCGGCCAGTGATGTGTCAGACCCATAAACCTGGCATACAGTTTGGGGACTCCTGGTCAAATTACATGATGTTGCTGATTTAACAATATTTATTAAGCTACATGTACAGAAGTAGTGTCTCCCTGAATGGCATCCGGCCTCCATGTTTGCTAACACAACAGATGCCAGATGTCTCAGCATGGAGTTGTAAAGGTTCCTAATGGTGTGCAGCGATAATCTATCCCATGCAGCTTATATATTTTCAGTTGTTCCTGTAGATTTTGTGGTAGGAATGGAGATGGAGTGATACCAGGCCTTCTGGACACCCCTTGAACTCTGGAACTTCTCCAACTGTGCGATTGGTTTTAAATTCTTGTCTGGGGCATACTTGGCTTGCAAAGGATGCTATCGACACAACAGCACAAGTCAGAATGGAAAGCACGTGCAACATGACAATCTTATACAGTCAGTCAGGTCCAATGATAAGGCCCTTATAAATATTCGCTTATGTTGTATGCGCAGCCGAGCACGAAACCTGAATCATTTGCATTGTCTCCTGATGCCAAACCTATCCACCAAGTTTCCTTCCTGTGGGCTGATTCCGTCTGAGTGCAACTTTTTTGGGTGATGAGTATATACAAAGCCTAGCATGTGGCATATGCCAGAGTTATGGCATATTAAATGTTTATGTGCTATTTTAAATGTGAACTTAAGAGCTTGTCCCCTACAATTTGCAGAAATCTTATATTTCACGTTGTTCGCTGTAGAGGACGTGTTAGGAAACTTTCACTTAAAAGAAAAACAAAATATTCAATCCATATAAGTAGCATAGCAGGAACACTAAAGATAATGTTGTGTTGAAATGGCATCCCTTGAGAACATCAGATTGTGTCAGGTTTCAATAGCAGGCAAAGAAGGCAGTTACAAAATTATATTTTAACTCATTTTCACATGATAGCAGGCATACAGTTTTCAAACCTGGGGCACATAAGACTCCAGTTTCTAGTGTAGAATTAGCTAGCGCTAACATAGCTGGTTGTAGGCCTACAGTGTATAATACCCAAGTGTCACTGATGTCACATCAGCTAATAATGTAGCATAATGCTCTATAGGATTATGCAGTACCGTGTGTACTAGTGTCATTACACTAATGCAATATTCTCCCCCAGCACATTACAATGAATGATCTTCAGTCAGTCATAATGAAACGCAGTAATTAATTGTCAGAATTAGAGCAGAGCTGAAGGGGGTAGCGAGAGGCAGTGAGAATTCAATACGACAGTTTTAAGTGTGTCTTTTCATAAAGTCTGGGATAGAGTCGGCCTGAAAATGGCTCCCTAAGAAGTGCGAGTGTGGAGTGTGGCTATGAAGTGCTCTTCTATAGGCATAATTACACAAGCTGACAGTCGTTTCTGTTCGCTAGCTGCCGCCGTTGTCGACGGAGACCAGGGAAATAATCTCCCTCGACAAGCGGTGCTGCCATGATAGCAGAGCATTTCTGGAAGATTCCCGAGTAATTACGGTCAGACACTGTATCGCTTTCTGACTCTGTCATTATGACATATCCCAGAACACATGAGGGAAATGTGAGTGTGCGTGTGTGCATGCATGCATGTATGAGTGTGAATGAGATACAGAAAGCCTTAGCAGTCACTGTGTGTGTGTCTTTGGGAGGTTAGGACATGTGTGTGCAGAAGTCATCTCAGGACTGTGGATTCCTCACTTCTATTTGAGGAGAGTTTCCATGAAACGCTCGGTGTCAGCAGTCTGTGTATGAGGAGAAAGCGCTGCTGCACATCTCTCGATGTAATGTGTGAATTAACATTTGAATAGGTTATTATTCCGCATTTTGTGCCGAACACATTTCAGCCAAGATTTTCAATATGTGAAAAATTACTAGAGAATTGACTCAGAGTGTGTGGATGAAAGAGCAAATGCAAACGACAAAGCTTTATGTGTTCATGTTCGTTTGTGTGCTGTCTTTATTTATTTATTTTTTCAAAATACATTTAAGGGTAAAATCATAAAAATCATAAAATCAATGTGTGTAAAGTAGGAGGTTTTAATAAGATTTTACATAGTTTCCTATGACTATGTAAAAGATGCAGCTGGATACAGTAACATTTATTTATTTGTGTGTGCTTATTATTGTTCTGTTTAATCAGAGTGTCATTTTGGATATGCAACGCATTGTTCCAGCAGCAAAGATAAGACAAAGGTTGGAAAATGATTGTGTGAAACATAGTAGTGACTGTTTTTGGTACATAGCCCCTCATGTTTGCTCGGTTTGCACTCATGGCCAGTATTTAACTGTATACTTTTAAATCTAGGTATAACATCTTAACTCAACCTGGCATGAAAGTGTGATGCATCTCTTTTTTCTTAATGGGAACGGATATGTGTGTCCTTTGTTGTGGAGATAATGACTTGCGGCTGTATGCTGCGCTAGTTTGACTGACAGGCCATGGTAATCGAGCTTGATAGTGCGCCCCCTACTGACCCACATTGAGTGACGCGTCCTGACCCTGAGGTTGAGTTCCCAAAGTCAAGAGGCCTGCATTGCCATGCTGTCCTGTCAAAAGGATGGAAAGGAGAGAGAGGTTGACAGAAGTAGGCAGTGTGGTGTGGAGGGGCCTGAGAGGACTTGGCTCTGCATCTCAAAGGTGTTTAATTGTCTTCATTCTGGACCGCTCCACCTGTTCCCCTCAGCCAGCTGACGCAGAGAAGCTATAGCCAAAATGCGACAGGTAGATAAATGAGCACACACCTGTAGGAAAGAGTGCTTGCCCACATCTTACCATTCATCCACTAACTGTAGAATGGGTAAAGAACTGTTCAGCCAAGGCAGGAACCGGCTTTATCTTACAAAAATGGTAAAAGTGGGAATGCTGGCAGACTGGCTAGCAATGCTATCTTTTGCTAGCATTGCTAATTTATTGTGGCGCCAACAGGGTCGTCAGTTCCACTGTAATCTCTGCCATCTCTGGCTATGTTTCTTTATATTTGATGAATAAGCCGATAGTTATGCACGGCTAAAGCGAGCAGCACAAAGGAGAGTATCTGCGGCGCTAGCCGTCGCAGCTAATCAAGAACGTTCTTCGTGCCGGCTCCAACGTCGGCCTCTCTCTCCCTCCTCCAGCTCCCTCGTTCCCAAATGATTCAGCGCCGTTTGGAAAACGCGCAGAGACGCCGTGGAGAATTATGCAACACAAGTGCAGATATGACAGCTGCGAGGACAACCTTGCCACACTGATGCTCAATGTCAGAGCCCGAGGCAGCCATTTCGCTCATTAGAACATGATACCACTTATAGAGGGAGGAGAAAATAGGAGTTTGTAACACATTAATAAACAGCTTAGACAAATATAGGCTGGTTATAACATTGGTTTATATCAATAGAACAAGACTTATACTGGCTATTTGAGAAGCCGACAGGGAATCTTTCTATTATGTAGTTTATGGCTACAATGAAAACCATTAGACACCTGTATAAAAGCCAGCTATCACAATCTATTGTAAAATTTTACATCATGATCCAAAATGGAAGAGTGGATGTTCAAAGGTTGATTTCAAAGGTAGAACTGTGACTAAAAGTGTAACAAGACCAATAAGAGCCACATGAGAGGTCACTGGGGAATCTATTCATTATGCAGTTAATGGACACATTGAAAAGCATTAGAGACCCGCAGAACACAGGCTTTATGAGCTATAGTAAAATTTAACATCATAATAAAAGATGGGAGAGTTGATTCTTATCAAAAGTAGACATGTTTTATATTATGGGACTGGTCTTAGGTGCCAAAGGTGCCCGGAAAATAATTCTATAGAGGGAAACCACTTTTTTGTACCCTAATGATTTTCCTTAATTGTTTTTAAAAAATATATATTTTGATGCAGGATGAAAATGTAGTTACATATAGTTTAAAACATAAATCCATACAGCCAATATATGGAAGCTAAACTGCTGAACAGGCCATTTTAAATCCACCGATTATATGATGTCACAAATAACCTTTTTTTAATTTAAAGAACCTCCACATAATGGAAAGTTCAGTACCAATTAAAGACTTTTCCTAAATACTATCCATCTAAGCTGTGAACCGTTTAAGAGCCATTATTGTTAAGAGTGTATACTTACTCTGACTCAGAATGGAGGCAGACATTTTGTTTTTCACCTGAGGGGGCAGCCAAAAATTCATCTTTTTTTCTGCATCCGGAGACTGGATTAGCAGGGCCAGCCATGTCTGTTTAAAGCAGAGTCTTGCTGTCTGATGGCTCACTTTAGCAGATAGATCCACTCACAGATCTGCTGAACCCAGCATTAACGTCAGGTTAAGGCTCCTGGGCAGCTTTCAACGCTCACTCACTGTCTAAACGACTCTGCAGTATGGGCTGGAGAATGGACCTGGGTCTGCACACCCCCACCCCAACACCCCTCTTTTCTCACATACACACACACACACACAAGCACACACACACACACATATATACACATACACACTCACACGCTCCCTGTGGAGAAGACTGAGAGATGCTGACAGTGTGGCCTTTCTCTGATGACACTGGCACTGTTTGGATGGGCCTTCACTCCCCAGCTCCCAACACACCACTGTAAACACACACTTACTCTCCGGTGCACAAGTCTCAGAGAGAATGAGAGGCAGAGTTAGAGAATTTACAGCACATTGTCAAGTCAGCTACATACTGAACCTTTTAAGTGGAACAAGATTTCAGCGTGCATTGATTTGGACGTATGTATTTGTGGATGTAAGTGATTATGGAATTTTGTTCAGACTGCTCTATATGCCACTAGGCCTCATTTTACTGTAGGGTCCCTTCTGCTTGCTTAATCTCAAAGCCTGTGCATGTGCAGCCACATGCACACAGGTGTGGAGAGAGTGAGATAGAGCAGATGCGCTTGACAGGGGGCAGCACAGGCCATTTGGTCAGAACTGTAATTTCTTACATTTGCTTGTACAGTGGAGAAACGAAGAAGATGAATATGAATGTGCTCTTAAAGAGCCCATATCCTGCAGTTTTCTTTCAAGTTTCTTTTTCTAATTCTAATATTTGAGGCTTTATCTACCAGTTTTTATTCTTTTTAAATGACCAAGTATTGAGGCTCAAAAAGCAGTTCAGGCTCTCCGTATATATTTAACATACACAGGTGGGCTAAACTGCGGTTGGCTGAATACAGAGGTATGTGTAAAGGCTATCTTTTGTGACATCACTAAAACGACCGTTTCCCAACAGGCTGTTTTTGCAGTTTATTGTTTAAGGATGGTCAGTGCCCTCAGAATCATACTGGGGTTGGCACATGGCTCAGATTAAAGTAATATTTTAGACCAATATCTGCTGACATCCATGTTGTACTTCATAGGAAAGGAATGTTTTGCTGGGCTATTGTGAAAAAATTACAATGTTTGATACAATTTACTGCGGTATTTTTTATCCTCTTATGATAAGTGTTATATTTCCTCCCATATTTTCTTATTTTAGTGCATCCCTATTATTTTCCATATATTCCATGTATTTGGTGCATCTATATATGGGCTAAGCTGTACATCAGCTTCCTAATTCTAATAAAAGTGGTAGAAAATTCAGGTTTTCCATGACATGGCCCCTTGAACACAAAAGCACAGAAAAAGGCAGCGATGTCTTTGAGAACAAATATATAAATAAACAAATCTATACAAGACTGAAAGTCTTTTCCCTTCCTGACTCTTCTGTCATCTCCTGCCTTTTGCATTTTTTTCCCTCATTCTAATTTTCTGAAGAACGAGTCTGTTTAATCCCTCGCTTCGTTGGTATGTGGACCCATCCTCAGTCTCCGGCTAGTCGATAGATTTCAATTTCAATTTGAGCTCTGAACTGCAGCTCATTTTAAACCAATCGGCTGACTGCTTTATGAGCAGAGAGCAGCCATCAGTTATTAATATCTACAGGCAGATCAGCTTCAGCCCATGCAAGAGAACAGGCTCAGGTCAGGAGACTGTCCTTTGGCACTGCAAATGTGCTGACCCTACCCAAATCCTTTCCGCATCCTGTAGAACTGAAACAGTTCAGTGAAAATTCAGCTAAATAAGTCTGGTTGTGGTTTGTCTGTGTGGCCTTATTGCTCTGTACATCTCAAAATGCATTTTTCTCGACTGTACGTAAGAACCAGTGTGAGCATAAAAGAGTAAAGGCAGTATGGGTGAATTCATTTTGGAAGGCATAAAAGGATTCTGTTTTCCGGGGTTTGTTCCTAAATCAATAAGAGCAATGTACTGCATGAGCCTATAGGTAAAAGAAACACACTGCTCAGCAAACTGGCTGTGCTAAAACGGGCTAACCCAGCCTGGAGTCTGAAGAACAATGGCAAGGCGAGATAGCTCTTATGCTAATTCCATTGAGTCAATGTTTATTCTTGTGCACGGAGCAAAAAAGAAAGCAAATTAAAGCAAGCGAAGTAGAACCAGATGGGAATAATTGAGTCAAAAAGAAATCGATTTTTGTTTACATTTTTTTTTCTACCAGGGCCCATAATTCATGTGGATCATTTTATAACATAGCTGATAGCATCTGCACTGTGAGAATGCACAGAGGCTTTCACCAGAGGAAACAACTGTGCTTTGGTCACTGCTTTCAGGTGGTTTGTTTAGCCGGCCGAAGAGAGAGTCCACAGTTTAGACAAGAAGAGGGGAATATAAGAATGTTTGCTCTGTGGTGCCCCCTTTTGTTGTGCTGAAGAAGTGCAGGCTTCCCTTTCCCTGAGAATTGCCTCTTGTGAACAGGGGAGAATGAAGGTCTCACAAGGCCCCTGAGCACAAGCGTCTTAGGGGGACACTCCCCTCCCCTCCCTGAACACAAAAACAAGGATACAAATAAGGACAATCTCTATTATCTCTATTAATGCACAATAGCCTGTTATTCCCGGCACATCTTTTTTCCTTTCTTTTTTTTGTGTAAGGTTTTTAATTATTGAAAGTTTCATATTACAAAATAGCATACACACAAAACTTGAGGAGGAGGCTGAGGAGCTTGCTGTTTATATTTGCAGGAGGTGGCTGGGTATGGGCTGAAGGGCCTTTATTTTATTTATTTGGTCATTAAATATTGAAGGGTTATACGCTTGTCTAATTTTTGCATCTGCAGTGGACGGTCCCCAGTCTTGGAGCCACCTCAGCTGTTCTGGCAGGCAGTAATCACTGCTTGTAAATCTGCATATACTGCAAGTACATATACTACCTATACTAGGGGACAGTGGGGCAGAACCTGAAGGGGGCGTGTCCAAATAACATGGACTGTTTATGTACTTAAACAGATTTGAGTGCTTGTAGATGTCTTTGTGTATTCCCCTAGCCAACTGTGCAAGCAATCAGACAAGATATGTCTTGAGATTCACCCTAAAGACTGTTTTTATGCCATAATGGTACCATTTTTCATCAAAATGATATACTGTGTTGTGTGTATAAGTCACAGAATTCACACCTATATTACTTTAATGACTCTGTCGGTGGCTGTAATATAGCACCATTTTAAAGCACATAAATAACTCGCAGCGAGAGCTAGCCAGACTGAGGCACAACCTCCACATGGCATCAACTTTGAGTGCATCCTAAACCACTCAAGAAAAACAAGGAGAAACATTCATATTCTACTTATATAGTGTTTATGGATTATTTAAAGATATTTGGAATATAACTGAAATATATTATACCACATTCTCTTTTCAGTAAGTCATGTTTATTAAACTGTATATATTTCATATATTTAGGCTGAAAAGCAAAAGACATGTGGTTCAATTGGGTTTGCATCGATTTGCCAACTTAGTGACTATCACAACTGGCCCCTCAGCCTGTTACAGTTAACTCCATATATGGGGTAAGATGTAACATCTGCATTCGCCTCACTTTTGGCTAAATTGTTTTACTAGGTACTGGTATCAAAGTTTCACTGGTAGCAGATTTTGCTATATATTAAACATATCTTTTTCAGATATGTACAAAATTAATTATAAAAAAAATAAATGTGTTAGCTTGTGGCCTGCTCTGCATGTACAGGATGGTAGTGTTGTTTATCCTTGCGTATTTGACAGTGTTTCTCTCTTTCTCTCACCCCCACACACCGTATAATACTGCAGCGGAATTATGCTACGCCTACACTTAAACCCAACCTGAACCTCAGTTCCCTCAGTAACCAAAAGTACATTTTTTTGTCAAAACGTTCACGTATTCTTGTCATTACAGGGATATTTGGGCCCATAAAGAGATAAGTAAATAGGCACACATGCACATGGGCGCACACACGCACACATACACACACACCTGCCATTACTTGAGTGATTCTTGCTAGCCCGAAGCACAGTGGTAGCCAGTAGTTATCTAGGCAGGTGGGCTCTCGCCGAGGCCCCATATAGGAACCTCACGCTGGCTCAAAGCCCCGCTGTCAGCGAGCCCCCCGCGGCCCTCACACTCTGTCCACGAAGGGCCGAGTGGACGCCATCTGTTTAAATCAATGAGGCCTTTACTGTTGAAAAGGTTAGAGCGAGTGTTACAGTGACAGCGGAGAAGCGCTCACATTCATCAGGTGAATGCGTTTGAGTGAGTTTTGAATGTGCGAGTCTTCATATGCACTTTTTAAAAGGGGATCTATTGTGTTTTCCTGTTTCCTTAAGTGTGTTATGTTGCCTGTTTTTGCATGTAAACGATCTACAAAGATACTGTATAAAGCTAAAAGTACGCACCAGAGGGAGAAGCTCTCTCCCACAGAAACCACTTTTCCTACATGCCTGAAATGCATGATGACATAATCTAGTAACACAATCCTTACTGGCTGCCTACCGGCAAGATTGCCTCACACACACACTCGATTCACAGAACTACTGGAGGTCATGCAAGGTTGGAACCACTTTGGGTCAACCAGTCAGCTGATGAATCAAAACAAGTGGCTAAATTGACCAATCAGAGCACAGTGGGCTCATTGGGAGGTGGGGCTTAAAGACACAAGAGCTCTAACAGAGTGTTTCTGACAGTAGGTAAATACAGATGTACAATAAGAGAGATTTAAGAGATAAGAAAGATTATGCAAAAATATTAAGTTATGAAAATTGAAAATGAGAAAAACAGGCCCCCATTAAATGACCTTGCATGTGGTGCATTGTCACAGATGTCTAGCTGTAGAGGCAGTGACCCTTATATATTTTACACTAACTACAGCAATGGAACCAGTTTTGATTTTCTTATCTGTGATGAATTCCTGTGGTTATTAGAGTAATTACTTTAATCAGAACCAGAAATGTATTTTTACCTCATGAAAGTTAAACAGCTAAACAGTCAATCAGAGGAACAGGAGAAATGTGTAAGATGACAGAACCTGTCAAATTCTAAGAGAGAAAGGGAGACAAAGAGAAAAGCTGTATACTAGGATGAATTGACTCAGCAGAATTTGTGCTTGAGTACATATTCAGGGGACACAGGAAGAAATTGGAGCTAGGGATGTGCACGGGAGAGGAGCCAGTTGTCTAATACAGCTGTGGCGCACCTTTGATGCTAGCTAACCAGCTGATGTTAGCAAGGTCCAGAAACAGTGAAAATACACTAGTTAAATAATACACTGTTATCTAGCAGTGTGGCATTGTAAAGGATGATGAGGCCTCATCAGCACCCAACTGGTTATTTAGGTAATCTGAGAAGGCAGCCCCAGAATGTTTACTGGCCAAAGTTGGTGGTTGGAGAAGGATGGGGAAAACCACACCAGGCTATAGTTCTGGCATCTCAGCCTTTTACCACTGTACCCAAATTTTGCTTGGAAAATTGTTTTAATATGAGTAAATTGACATTAATGCATTGTGTAAAAGAGGTGGTGCTGTTTGCAAAGCACCTGAAACATGTAACAGGCATGAAGAGTGTCTTTACGTGTGTGTTTGAGGGTGAAAGTCCCCAGGGGCTCTTATAGAGGATGCAGAAACCTCGTGGCCCACTTCTCACCACACCGAGAGAGAGAGAGAGGGAGAGAGAGAGAGAGGGAGAGAAAGAGAGAGAGAGCGAGAGAGAGAGAGAGAGACCCAGCTGCTTGTCCGCTACTAAAAGTCCACTTACTTTATTTAGGCCTGTTCCCCGGAGAGCAGCCGGACAGAGTGAAAGTCAGTGCGGACGGCGTGAGTCTCCTTCAGTACAGCTCCACTCCCCTCACACACCCCCCACTCACAGCAGGTCACGCTCCATCACACCCCGCACACCAAGAGTGAACTTCAGATTCAAACATCCTGCTGGACTACCTGCCTTTATGTCAGCTTTCAAAACGGCAGAAGACCTACTCATCACAAAACTGCAGCGTTCTCTAAAAATCTGCTGGCCTGGATGTACAGCTGTAGGAAATAATTACAAAGCTTGATTGGTATAGAGCCTTTGCAATTATATGTAACTTCTTCAGGTCCATATCTCATCCAAAATATGTTTCTTTAAGGAACCATTCACAGAAAGGTTCTATACTTGGCTCCACTGTTGGTTGGTTCCGTTGGTTCCACTGTTTGATTGCCTAAATAATGTTTAGTAAATGACCTTTTCAGTACAGTTTATATGTATGAGATGTGTAAACCTAAAGAACATTTTTAAGGTTTAAAGTACTTCCACATAATATAGCATGGTACCATTGGCTTAGAACATTTACATTATGCCAACTTTGTGCTTATAAATGTCACTTACAAAAGTGGTTAATTAAAGAACCGTCCATTGATAGGTTCTTAATCAAGGCTAGGTATGGTTCTCCAACTGCATCACCCCAGGCATTCTTTCTTTATTTTCATTTTGGAAAGTATAAATCCCCTGTAGAATTACTTTTAGTTCCCTAAATATCATTTTAATAGATGGTCCTCTCAGTAGATGTTTTTTTTGGAGGTGATGGAGATGTTAAAAGAAAAAACGTATCTTTTCATGTATCTTTCATGTTTTTCTTGTGGATTTTTACTTTTCTACATCATCCAGCAGCCTTGTTTGAACATATCATGATGAATGGGTTCATAGAAATACTCTGAACCCCCTTGGAGTAAAACTTCTTTACATTAACAGACATGAAAAGATGATCTTCTGTAAAATTGCTATTCTAGAAATGCATGTTTTTCATTGGACAGTAACAATATGGTTCTTGCCACATTACTTCTATCAGAGAACATTTTTACATGATTTACTTGCAATCCTTCAAAAGGATCATTAAGAAACCAAAAGTGGTTCTTTTATGTTATTGGTCCAAAGAATTCTCTCAGAGGCCTTTATGTTTAAGAGTCTACCTAAGCTTGACTAGCACTCATTTCAAATAGATTTCACTAGTTACAAGGCCTTCTTTATCAGGCACCTGTTTTTTTTGCGGGAAGGGTCAATGGGGTTTGATTGAAACTTGGCATCTTCCTTTCTCAATGGATGCACTGTTCATGCCATAATTCATTTAGCCATTCACATGATCATATTTAGCTGTCTGTCACATTCGGGCAACTTGTGCGGGCCTCATCCAATTTGTCGAGAAAATGGAGAAAAAGACAGACAAGAATCTTATCTTGCCAGACGTTTAATTATTTCATTTTCGCCTAGTATTCATTTTAGAGCGAGGTTATTAAAAAGGGTCCATTGTAATCAAAGATTAAAGACCCTTAAATTGTGAAGATGATTAAAGAAATAATGAAATTTAATTTAACTCCATCTCCTCCCCTCTAATGGTTTATGATGGACCGGTGAGTTTTTTTCTTAATTATTTATTTATTTTTTTCCCACCTCACCTGTATCTGCACATTTATCTACCTTGGTTTCCATAGCAACACCATATAGGCCGGCGGTTGTCACTATGTTGCGGCGCGCAGAATGTGGAAGTAGCTGTTTTAGGCTGATCCAGAATCAGGTCTGAAGTGCCGGATAAAAGGCATTTAATTTTGCCGGTTTAAGTGAAATGGTAAAACAGGCCTGCAATCGGTGGAGAAACGGAGGCTGCTTCTGTCACCACCAACACAATGGCGGTGTGCCCAGCTGCAGCGAGGTTTCAGCGGGATCGTTCGGAGTGTAAAGTGTACGCCATGTTCATTACAGGCAGCCTTGCAATCTCTGACATGTATTTAGGAATTATGATGAGCTTACTAAGCAGACTGCCACTCTTTTAAAATACCTCTCATGCCTTGGTTTGAGCTTTATCCTCGTAATGATACCCCTCATCCGCCTATCCTTTCCTCCTCCACATCGTTCCCTCTCTCTCTCAAACACACACACACACACGCACACGTCTTCCCGTCTTTGTAATAGAGTAATTGGCTCTGCCTTTCAAAAGCACAGACAATGTTAATTATAGGCAGAGTGGAGTTGCTTGTGGTCCTTCCTACAGGGATCACACTTCTGAGCGTCCTTAAGCCCCCTTTAAGGGATTAATGTGTTTGTGTGTGTATACGCATACAATCAGGGAGTTATTTCCATGTGTCCATGCATTAGGCTAGGTGTGGCTTAGTGTGTGGATGTATATGCTCTGCTGTATGGGTGACTGAAAGCTTCCTTATGCTTAGCCAAAGCATGATGCATCTGGAGGTGAGCCAAGTCTTTATTAGCCGGGTTCAACTGTAGCGTTTCTTCCATATATCACCCTCATTCACTCCATCAAACCTTTACCTTCTGAAACACAAACAAACATCTTTAACCTTCATCACCTAAAGTGCAGCAAAGGCATATTTCATTTTTCGTTGGAGGTGCAACCCAGTCAGTTGATTTACAGAAGAGCAACTGGAGTAGGAAATACAAGTTTAGAAAATACAGATTATACTTGGGAGATTTGTGCTTCAAGCATGAGCGTTACTGAATTGAATTTCCTAGAGAAAATATTTTCCTTTTATGAAAGAATTTGGTTTCACTAAAAGCTTTTGCAACTCAATAGTACCTCTAGAATGGAGAGCATCAAACCAGCCGAGAATGAATTTGTTTACCTCTTGATGATCACATTATGCTGATAATTAAAACATCAGTGGTGTGAAGGAAGGAACCTAATGTGTCATTCAATGTGTCATATAATGGAATGAAAACTGTATTTACATTGGCATGGCTGAAAAAGGAGTGTTCAGTACATGAAGCATGGTACATTCCTCAGGTTGTCTCCTCAGGTGGGCAGTAAAACAGGCAGTTTTGCCTTATTAATATTTACACCCTTAACATTTACATGCCACAACAGAGCAACAGCTATGAGAATGGCAGACTATGTGGAGCAATCTGTTCTTCCACTCTGCAAAGAGGATGTCACCAGTTTTTTTCTTTTTTCTTTTCTAAGGAGTTGGCACCCTGTTTGCCAGTTTCTTAATCAACATACAGGAAGCCAGCTTCCGCTCCCACATCTTTAACATGAGTTTAATTCATAGCTGTTAGTTTGTTTTGCAAGTTAGTTGCTTAAACCTCTGACAATGTTGAGTAGGCTTTGCTAAGGGTTTGACACTGAAGAGAGCAGTTCCACCCTTATTAGCATCATAACCTCAACCACAACCTGCAAGTAGTAGTCCATGCTGTATAATAGTATTCCACTTTATTATGCCTGAAGTGTATCGTAACCACTGACTTCAGACCCATGGAAAGGGTATGACACATTACAACCTAGATTACTGATTATGCCTGTATCTATTTCAATCAAGTTGCTCCTGTGTGAGCCACCATTTTACCTCATTGTAATTTAGGAAATCAAAGATGACTTGTTTCACTGTAGGGCTAAATTATAGAGTTAGACATCAGAGAACAATTTAAAATGCTTAATGAACACATTCTGTCTTACTGTCAAATAATTATATAACAGAGAACTACTGTCCTTATTGTATACGTGTTTAGGTGCGTGACATCTGCAACTGCATTATAGAGATAACAGGGCAGTAAACTGGGGTAAACACAACTGAGAAGTCAGGATGACACAGATGGATCAGTCACTTACTGAATGAGATGGTTAACTATCACACCTTTAAACGCACTGCAGCAACCCAACACGCCTAAAACTCTGCACATTTATAATGTCATTGTCTCATCTCATCTCGCCTCGCACACACAGCCACACACACTCACACGCACACATACACACACCCTCTGGACCACCCGCATGTGTTAAAGCCCTCAGGTGACAGGACATCCTATCAACCCTTTCCAAACAAATGCTGCTCTTTCACTATGGGGGCCACTTGAGGGATGAGGAGAGAGAGAGCTAGGGGTATAGGGAGAGAGGGATGGAGGGATTTGGCTGTGGAAAGAGTGATCTCATTAGCCTATGGTGCATTGTGTCTCACAGTCAGGTAAATACGCAAGGACAACTAACACCTCTAGTGATGGTGACTAATGAGGAGCTCTGTGAGAGAGAGAGAGAGAGAGAGAGAGAGAGAGAGAGAGAGAGAGAGAGAGTCTCACTGAGTCTATATGAATACAGCAAAGAGGTGTTTACTGGTCTCTGTCAGTGATTGTGTATCTCTTTTGCTGCATTCAAGATAGCAGTTAGAGGGAGGGAGAGAGGGAGGGAGGGAGAGTGGGAGGGAGGGAGAAAAATCCAAAGGAGTGAGAACGAAAGAAAGAGAGAATGATGGGAGAGGGTAAGAATAGAAGTAAAGTAAGAAAAATCAGCAAAAATGAGAAGAAGAAAGAAAGTAGAAAAGAAAAGAGAAAGAAAGAAGAGAAGCGAGAATGGGAAAAATCAGAGACACTGAATTTATTTAACTAGTTTAAACTGCCATTAATCTCAAGGAGATTAATTTCAGGAGATTATTCTTGAGTAGTTAGGTATAATACTATGTGTTTGCATGAGTTTATGAAACAGGAGTTCAAAAACGAGGCTAAGAGGTACCGAAAAGTGAACCCAACAACTATGCAAGACCAAGTAGACCACCAAGACTATCACAATCAGGTAAACAGTACTTAGAGCTTTCATGTTTGAGAGATCAGAGAAAACCAAGCCCCACTCTTGCTTTTACATTCTTCCTGTATTTTTCAGTTGCATAACTACATATTAGTTACATAGTAGTTACTGAATAATAAGTGTTAATGCTACTGTCTGAATTGTGCCCTGCAGTTGTTTGTAGAACCTTGCAGAATGCTGGAACAGACTGAAGAGTGAAACTGAAATATAAGAAACCAGGAAAATCAAATTGTGCCGAGCTGGAATCCAGTTTTCTTTGAAAACTTTTCAGAATTTTAGTCTTCATGTCCAGTTCCGAATTTAAGTTTGTGCTTTCTTAGCCAGGGAAAAATAAGAGAGCAGGATGAGGTGGAACAAATGGTAGTGACCAGTCACTGTCAATAGAAAAGCTCTTAGCAATCAGAAGGCATGTGTGAAGAAACTCTGCACTGAGCGAACGCAAGCTGAACAGAAGCGCCTAATGACGGACAGACTGTATTGATCTGTTGCTCTGGTAATGCTGTCATTAGTGGACATGGCTGCGCTTGTCTATTTCCTTGGTCAGAGAGGCGGTCTGGTGCAGCATCGCCACTGTATATTATCAGCATTAACCGTAGCGCCGGCTGACCCTTTGACCTTTCTGACAGATGCGGCCATTTGGAGTGTTCCAACCAGGCCTAACGACCCCGTGGAGTAGTGACCCTAGTATTGACCCCGTTGAGTTCTGGTTAACCGGCTATCAGGGAGGCACTTCTGTCCAATAGCAGTGCATGGAGTGTCTTGGACAGTTTGGAATTGTCTTCTAATCTGTGTTTTCATTGGTGGCCAAGCTTGGCCGTGTGTTGCTGGAATGTGGAGGAAATAATACGACACAAATGAATGGAAACCAAAATGCCTTTTATTCAGACAGCTATTGTGTTGCTACTCGACATGGGGGCTTTGGTCTAAATACCATCCCCATCCAGAGCAGCTTGTCCGAGTGAATGGCGCTGTCCTCTCCCATTCCTCTGCTTAGTACCATCCCTCTGATCATTGATCAATAGCCCCCCGGATTATGGGGAGGGGGATTACAGACTACAAAGGTGGTCTCGCAGCATAGTAATCTGTTTTATTTCAGGAAAACGGATAAATGCGTGGGACAAATGGGGGAAAAGACATTTGAGGCAAGTCTGTCTATTCAGCGCGCCCTGAAGCAACACAATGCAATAGTCTTTAGGATTAATATTTCAGGGTTTTAAGTGGCGGTCTTCAGCAGGAGTATCATGTTGTTTTTGTCTTTTTTCAGGCCTCTTTCTCTCAGTTTTGCTTCAGAGACGGAGGGAAGGATGGATGAGGGGGATATTTGAGCAGAGAAAGTGCATCCCGCTTTATCGCTAAAACACAGGAAATGGAATCCTATCTTTTGTTCTTCGGTGTTGTTTTATTTCCTCTCGCCCGCCTGATTCCGCTCTTTGCTGTA
Organism: Prochilodus magdalenae; assembly: GCA_024036415.1. Lineage (NCBI taxonomy): Eukaryota > Metazoa > Chordata > Actinopteri > Characiformes > Prochilodontidae > Prochilodus > Prochilodus magdalenae. The sequence goes on along the minus strand of JAMWET010002036.1, from coordinate 34,662 downwards.
GTGAGGATGCAGGGAGGGAGAGGAGAACAGATGTAGGAGGAGGAGGGATGGAGTCTGTCTCGTTTCACCTGGGTTTAATGGTGCTGCTCTGCAGGGACAGAGTAGAAGCCGCTGGGAGTTTCGCAGGAGGCCCAGCGGGGCCCTCCCTCACAGACACTGACGTCTTACGCTTTTCCCTTGGTCTTTAATTAAGAACTGATGCATTAGCATTAGTGATCATGTTTGTCTTGTTTTCTCACTCTCTCTCCATTTACTTCCTTTTTCTTTCTCACTGTCTGTCTCTCTGTCCCTTTATTAATTCTCTTTCTCTCTATGTCTCTCCTTGCCACCCATATCTCTCTCTCAAATCTCTTTCTGCCTATCTCTCCCTCTCTCTGCCCCCACCCCCCAAAGTTGTGTATATGGGTGCAGGTCATTAGGGAGTGTTTAGACAGGAGATAGGATGTGCTGCTCCATTCCCTAAGGGCAGAACAGGAGTCTGGGGAAAAAAACCAACTCATTCTAAACATCGTCTGCTGGCACTGAGGGGTTCAATTTTAGTCCCATCATCGTTCTAGATACCATTACTTTTGGTCATTAGTAAAGTCATAAGCTATATGATCATCACACTGCTGCTAATGAAAGCATATACTGACCTGCCCAAACATGGTCACTGATTGCTTTAGCACTGCTCCTGTTAGGTTTATTATCTGGTCGCTATTATAGTTGCAAAGCTATATAAATATACAGTTGTTTTTATAGTTATGTATAGTAGGATCACTATTAAAAGATCATTACACATTACGTACTTATTTATGTAAGGAATTGTATTGATTTTGAAAGGTTTTGTTCACTGTTTTAAGGCCAACATGCCAAAAATGCTGTTCCTTTGGGTCATGCAGTTCTACGGCTCATTTTTGAAGTTCTTTAGAGTTTTTCTTTACACTTAGAACCATAAATTGAGCTTCTGCAATACATACTGTTCATAACACATGAGATTGACAACTGACATAACCCTACATTAATGTTTATAAACCCTTATTCTGATAGACATCATCTGTCATAAAGGCTACTTTAGCTAACTTAGCAAATGTAACCTTTATAGCAAATGATACTTATTGGAATATGTATTTATAAACATCTATGTAAGTGTATGCCATTTGTCATGAAAAGTTTATGTAGGTCCTAAATTCATAAACTGTAGCATGTGGCAGAGCAGGTATTTTATCCGTAGCTTGGATTTGCATTTTTTGTTGGTGGTCCATTCCAGCCGAGTCTCATGTGCCATTGTGCGTTAAATTGCTTTTGCTCATGGTGGCCGCAGCTGACCGTAGCAGTTACCCTGGTTAACGGTGTGCTGTGGAAGAAAGGTAGTGCAACTGGGAAGACCTGCTCATCTATCCATCTCTCTCCTTTTCCTCCACTCTCGCTCTCTGTGCTCAGCATGAATGCCTTGAGCTCTGTCTTATTGTGCAGTTGAAACAAAAATGACAAAATCGAGGCGATTCTTTAAAAAGACTTTAGTACTCAGCTTTCTTTCAGCACCTCTCTAGATGAAACTGAAAGGAAAAAAGAAGAAAACGGAGACAAGTGAGGGCGGGGGGGCTGCTAGGCTCTTATTATTTTCGGAGTGTTGCTGAGTTGTGAGGGAGCAATTTACTGACCTTTTGATTGACAGCTGTGGGGGGCTGCACGAGCGAGGTGCATTCCCCTGTTAATGGTGTCCGTTTTGTTTCCAAGCGCAATGTGCATGCTCTGTCAGAGACCGTCATCAGAGGACGGAAGGAGGGAGAGCAAGGCAAGAGAGAGGGAGTGAGAGAGAAAGAGGGGGAGAGAGAGAAAGAGGGGGAGAGTGAGAAAGACAGAGAGAAAGAGGGAGAATGTGAGAGAGAGAGAGAGAGAGAGAGAGAGAGAGAGAGAGAGAGAGAAAACAGGTCATGTACAAGCTCCTGTGTGGACCAGAGAGATAGAAAGAAAAGGAAGAGAGAGCGATAGAGAGAGAGAGAGAGAGAGAGAGAGAGAGACACACATGGGAATAGAAAAGTGAATCAGAAAGGTAACCATGTGCAGCGGCACTATGTTCCTGCACCTGAAACAGCTTCCGTGCGTGTTTTTAAAATCAGCAGAGCAGAGAGAGAAAGCGAGAGAGCGAGGAGAAAAGAGAGGAAGGACAGGAACGAAAGCACTCGCTGAATGAAGAGAGAACAACAGTTAAACCCACAGAATGTGGAGGTCTGAGCTCAGTGGAGCAGCAGAATTGATCACGCTCATTGTCTGTCCGCACGCACGCTTCCACTATCACCGCAGTGCGCTTACAGGAACCCACAGCTGGCTGGAGACACTACGAGCACTGAGCCACTATAACAGCACTGCAGCCCTGACGCAGACGCTAACGGGTGTTTAGCTGCTGCTTGTGTGATGCACCATAGCACTACAGCGTGATGCATTTACACTCCAAAGGGGAATTGTACTGATTTGCAGTTGTTGAGCTGAATATTAGCTTCCAGAATGGTTTAATGTGAAATGGTGCATATTACAAAATATAGCCAGTTCATTTGCATTCAGAAACAACCAATAAAGGATGACTGAGGATGGTAAAATAGTGCTAATAAAAAAAAAGTTTTTTGGGGGGTATTATATTGCCTTAAAGCAACCTCTGTATACCTCCACCAGAAATGGACTTGAAAATGCATTTTCTTAAAACTATGGTGAAACAGTGTCTTGGGCATTGGGGAATGTATTCTAACCTTTTCATGTAATAACTTTCTGTGAGGGAGCTTTTAAAGACTTTACACGCTTCAGATGTCTGGCTCTTATCGCCACCTTTGTTTAAAGTTCTTCTTCTTCTTAGAACAGAGCATTTCATATCACAACACTCTGAATAACTTTCTATACCATTTGATTAATAATACAGAAAATCTAAAAAAAAAAATCACCAGATCTCCTCTTTAATGCTACCCCCAATCATTGGGTGAAAGGCCTATAGCAGTAAATGCATCTGTGTAGAGCTGGATTCGCTAATATTGCACACTATAGTGGTCCATACAAGCATTTTACAAATAGCTTGATATTCTATAGTTCTCACAGGAGTTTAAGCCTTTTAAGGTATGGCTTCAACGATCGCTGTAACACTGACCTTTGTGAATGTGCTTTTTAGTATATGCAGATCAGAGTATACAGTATGTAGCATGCAAACTATTAGCAGACTTAGCAGAGAATGAAGCTACATGATGGGGAATTTGCATTAATGGAAATATATTACTGCATGCCACAAGAACATTTTGTAACTTCAGGTGTGTTTAGAAAAGCTTCCCTGAGCAATCTGATAATTGCAAGTGCTTTAAATGAACAACAAAAAGACCTCAAAACAAAGTGAAGGATGTCTCTTCCAAAGATGTAGGTAAATGATCTACTATTTAAGATAAAGTTGATTTTTCTTATAGAATATATTTATTCAGTGCTTGAAACTGTTCTCTGATGTCTACACAGAAGGTCTGCATCTTTGGTTAGGGTGAAAAAGCCCAGATGCTGTTTTACACACCCATTTACAGCCTATGATTTGGTCCAAGAATGAAACAAGCTGTTTTCCCTTTTTGGTTGTTGAGCTCATGAATAATAACGATGTGCTCCGCTCCATTTTTGTTGGGCTTGTGATGTTAATAAAGGTGGAGCTGTTCCGTTTTTCAGTCTCATTAGTCACAAGCTGACCGAAGCACCTCAGTATTGTCCACGGTTTGAGAAAATGCGCAGAGCAAACTAACAACTTCACTTTTTTTTTTTTTTGTGCAATGTTTCTGTTCCACCTTAAATAGGGCTGCAGTTACATTCTGGTGTCTATACAAACTGTAGCATTTAAGGTGGAACAGAAGATTTATTTAAGAAGCTGACAAATAGGAGGCCAGTGTAAGCCTTGTTTAACAATGACCAACAACTGTGCCTGTTTGGTTTTTTGGGAAGGGTATGAAAAGTGCGAACGTCCCCTTCAGAGCCTGGAACTGTACATTTTTCCACATAGTCTGGTAATTTTGATTGCGTTTACTTTGTTGTTGTTGATTCACTGGGGTCGAGTGTGGGCTGGTGTATGTAAAGACTGTTACTTGACAGTCGAGTCTAGATTTTGAAGGATATGAAGGTTTCACGTACCAAACTGCTTCTTCAACTATGCCAACTATGCCAGTTTTCCATTTTATGGCACCTTCGCTTAAAAGCTGTTAATTTAAACTGCTTGAAACTGGTGGTTTTAAGTTCACGATTATATGGTTTTAATTAGTGATAATATTTTATATTATTAGTCAACATGTGTATGTTAATATCACTGCTCTTTATTAAGATCGTGTCATCTTTCCAGCAACCATCAATAAAAGAAATAACTGATAGAGAAAATAGATGGCAAACAGATTATCACCACAGAAAAAGCCTTACTCAGTGGTGACTCTGCCATAGCAAAGTGTGGGAAAGACCATACATGAAGGGAAAAAAAAGAAGCCAGAAGAGAGAGAGTGAGAGAGAGACAGAGAGAGAGACAGTTAGAGAGAGAGAGACAGTTAGAGAGAGAGAGAGAGAGAAAGAGAGAGAGAGAGAAAGAGAGAGAGAGAGAGAGAGAGAGAGAGACAGAGAGAGAGAGACACAATTAAAAGCAACTCTGCCCTGAACGTCTTTCTGACATCGACCACATCTGACTCTAACCCCCACCCGCCACCCCCCTATGCCCGCAAAGACAAATGTCCATACTTCCTGACTGGTGTAAAGGTTAATTAGGGAACAAATCCTGACACTGTTCTGCCCTTCCAGACTACACTGTATTACAATGTGTGACATGAAAAAGAAAAAAAGAAAAGAAAAATAAAAAACAGCGTCTAGTTTCAAACCCCACCCTTCTCTAACTACATCCTTTAATGGATCAGTGCAGAGCCTTTCTTTAAGTGGCCTTCTCTGAATTCAAGAGACATCTAAGCAACAAATGCCACAGCACTAGCCTCGCTCGATGGAACAGACACCAGTGTCTTTTCCATTCTTTCATTTCAGCCCTTTCTCCATCCTTTCTTTCTCACTCGCTTGCATCAATGTGTGTGTGTGTGACTCAAACGTGGCGCGTGTGAATCATCACAGCTTTGAGAAGCAGCCTGCTGCCGAAGCTCTTTTGTGCTTTAATTAGGCTCTGTCTAAGTGCGTGAGCATGTGTGTGTGTGTGTGTGTGTGTGTGTGTGTGTGTGTGTGTGTGTGTGCGTCAAAGAGAGAAAGTGTGGTGAGGAAAACAGCTTTGGCTTTGCTAGGAGATGTCACTCGTGTTTGAGTCATGGGCACTGAGGTCGTATAGATTGTGACGATCAGTGAAGGCTAAAGAAAAAAAAGAAGTTCTGTCATCTGTGGTGTTTAATTGGCGAGATTAATTAGCCTGACATAATGTAATTATTCACTGGTTATTGACATTTGTTTGTTCTCCAGTACAGTAATTAGCAAAGGCACAGACAAAGTGAAGCAAAAACTTTTTGCAAAATTCTACCCCTGTGAACACTGAACACTTTCACTGGAGTTAATTTTGTCATTTTTGTAATAGACGTATCCAGTCCTGAATCAATCAAATCATCTTATGCAACACTGGATCAGTATTAAAAGTTTCTTCTTGACACTTTAGGCATATCGGGAGTTTTAGGCTGGGCATGTTTTCACTTTATCTATACTTTGCATACACACACACACACGCACACACATACACACACATTGTTTTCTCTAAAGCCAGTGGCATACATTACCGCTATAAAATACACTTAAACTTTTACTTACATCATTAAGAACACCCCATCGCCATTTTGGTGGGCATGCAGCCACCCTGACTGTGCTGTAATATTTCTAAGCCTTAATGTCATTGTTAAAGCTATAACCCTGTAGGTGGTTAAAGACCAAGCAAAATGACCACAAGAAAAGAAATGAGGACAGAAAGTTCTGACAAAATTCCAGTGTGTGAGACTTTATAACAAACTGACAAAGGCCTTATATATTTACTAATAATATAGTGTATATTATAAAGCTAACATCAACTTAGCCTAATAATTGCATTAATGTACCTTAATAAATGATGCCCTGTCAGGAATCACCTTAAACTTGTGTGCTTCTCAGCCCTGCTAGAAGAAGCAAGATCAGGAGAAGGTCTCAGAATGAATGATGCTAAATGAGTTTTGTTCAGCAAGGTCAAGCTCAAACTGCCACTTATTTTGTTCCAGTAATTCTCATTTGAAGTATCCTACTAAGGGGGTTTCTGAAGGAACTCCTGAAATAAGTTTGGGTGCTTTCTGTAGGTGTATTTGTTTAAAACACATGATCTTACTTAACTTTTGTATTCAGTAATACCTCTACTGCCTAGAGACAGAGAATGTAAATATTTCTGACCCACACTCCACATAGTTCACCTGACTGCCTATAACACTCCAGCCAAACCAGCAGTGACACTACCAAACCTTAATGTCTTGCTTCTCTGGCCACCCAGAGACTGTAACCATTCAGTTCGAGACATAATCTAAGGCCGGCAACAAAAGAGGGCCGTCTCCCCCTGGACCGCTAAGTGATTTAGCATGCTATGTGTCAGCAGCTATCCTTTCCATGTCACTTCTCTCCAACACTAATTCACTCCGATTGTCTCCAGAATTACTTAGTTGGACTTATTGCCCAAGACAGACCTGTTAATTCCAACTCATTTCATCAGAAAGGGTGGTGCGGAAGGGAGAACAAAGGTGAGGTCATGCGAGAGAGAGATGGAGTTGGGAGTAAAAGAGAGAACGTGGATGAGTGAGAGTGAGAGAGAGAGAGAGAGAGAGAGAGAGAGAGAGAGAGAGAGAGAGAGAGAGAGAGAGAGAGAGGGATAAAAAAGACGGAAACACAAATTTGGTAAGGAGAGTGAGAGGAAATGAGTGAAAGACTATCAGAAAGATAGAGGTACAGAGAGGAGAGCAAGGGAAAGAAAGAAAGAACAAAAGAAAGAAAGAAAGAAAGAAAGAAAGAAAGAAAGAAAGAAAGAAACCATTGAGCAAAAGAGAGAAGGAGCAATAGTTAATGCAAGGAGAAAGTGGACGAGAGAGAGGGAAGGAGGGACAGTAATAGGCTTCAGCAGCATGTGGCAGTCTTGGGAGAAAGAGAGAAAGAGTCGGAAAGGGCATGTGTGAAGAAATGAAAACAGGAGCAGATAAAAATGGGGGCTAGGGATAGAGAGGAAAAGACTAACTTGGTGACAGAGACAGAGGAAAGCGAGAGAAAGACAGAAAGAGAAAGAGAAAGAAGAAGCAATAGGTAAGAAAGAAAGAATGAGAGAAAATGAAAGAAAGGGGTGAAAAGATGGTAGTAAAATAAATAAAGAGCAAGAAAGAGGGAAAGACTGCAAAAATAGAGCAATAGGTAAACGAGTGGAAGAGCACAATCAGGTAAGATCAATGTAAGAGAGGAGAAGAAAGGAGAGAGAAAGAAAGAGTGGTGGGAGAAAAAGGGGAAGAGGTGAAAGAGAAAAATGAGAAAAAGAAAGAGTGGAATCAGAGAGAATGGTGAGAGAGTAATAAATGAAAAAGGAAGAAAAGAGAGAGGTAGGAAAAAAGAAAAGAGAGCGAGAGAGAGAGAGAGATTCACCCTAGAGTCAAATCCAGGCTCTTAGGCTCCTTTTGTGAGCACGCTCAGTTAGGGCTGATGCAGTATTCATGTGGCACAATAAAAAAAAGCCAGAGAGGGAGGAAAGAACACGGCCTGAGTGACATGGAATAAAAAGGAAATTGAATGCATTAGTGTATTCAGATTTGGCTAGTCTCTCTCTCTCTCACTCCTTCCCTCCCTGCCTCTCTCTCTCTTCCTCTCTCTCTTTTTCTCTCTGTGTGCTTGCACAGGGGGAAACTACAAGCTAACTGTTGCGTGATAAGGTATTATCTAATGGAGGGGTGAGGCACTAGGCGGCTGGCTCAAAATGGAGTCAATCAACTGAATAGGGATAGTAATGCAGGCTTCAGCGGCATGTGGCAGACTTGGGAGGAAGAGAGAAAGAAAGAATCGGAAAGAGAGCAACAGATGAGGGAAAGAGCGAAGGCATAAAAACAGGAGCAGATAAAAAAAAAGCAGGAAAGAATAGGGATAGAAGGATGGCTAACCAGAAAAGAGCGTGAGAGGAGAGACAAAAAAGCGGACCACTCGCCAAGCATTTTAAACACGTCCGTTAGCGGCCCACACATGCGCGCTCTCTGAAGCGAAGCCCCATTACCGTAGGCAAAGCCCAAGCCAGAGACAGAATTCTAATTCAGCGGGCATAACAGGACCTGATAAATAAATAATCAGACAAAACTGTCCGCATTATTACGCCCGAGAATGTTCCACAGTCCCAGCACCACTGTCCATCTGCGGAGAGCTGTAAATAAATAAACTCTAAACTTACAAAGCCTATTATTCATTTGGGGAAAAAAGTGGGGGATGACTGTGACTGACACCTTGGCGAAACAGCCCTCGCGTTCATTTTAGCAGAATGAAGAATAATTTGATAAAGAAAGTGAAAGAATTCAGGCGTCTGAGTGGACGCCCGCTGTGGGGTCCTTCTGTCAGTGTGAAATATTGCTGATTCGGGCACACATGCAGTAGGGAGGAGGGAATAATGATTCAATCTTAGTGGGGGTCCTACAGTCATCTGTCTCTTCCCTCCTTGGAGTAGAAAGGCAGAAACGCGGTGCAGGAACAGAGTGGAAGTTGTGACTCTACTTTGTGTTCTTCTCTGCTTACGGTGTGATATTTTTACTGAACGACTTTAAATAGAATCCCCAAGCAAATGCTGAGGGTTTCTACCAAAGCGTATCTACTGTGTTAGAACATGGAAGAAATGCCTTAGGGTTTCACCAAAGATAACAGCTGGGTCTTGAGTACCAGGATAACATCTAGGTGGAGATTATCCACATACCACATCTGATGCTGTGATGGCATCTCCCTCTGCTATTGTGCATAACTGCCAGCATTAAACAGAAGCATCGCCGCTTCTTCAGCTCAGCGCTTGACATGAGTTTAAATCAGCCTTCAGCGGCCCAAGCTGAGTAAGATAAAGCACCAGTTTGGTTAATCTTGACTTTGCCGCGCCATTACATTTCAACACGCATGTTTCATGACCACCATGAGTAATACCAATTATTCCGAACAGCCGTTGTCTCGTAAACATCGGTGTAAAGCCGGAGTAAGGAAATGACTAATGCATGATTCCTGTGGCGGAAATCATTCTTTGAACAGAACTGAAAAACAAGGAATAATAAATTCAACTTGTTCCACATGAGCTGACTTGCATACTACCTGCAAACACAGCTACTTCCTTCACACTATGGCCTTTGGTATGTCCCAAATGCAGTCACTCATTTTTACCAATCATTAACATCTGCTTTAAGACCCGTTTTCCAACCATTAAATGAGACATTCACTGCACTCTACCACCTCTTTTCAATCTGTTACTACAGTCTACACCCTGCAGGTTTTTCTAGCTCCATCATCCTTGTGCAGCCCCATCTGCAGGAGTCTGAAGGTACTACCACCTAACACACAAGGTGACTAATTTTGTGCCCAGTGAGCTTATTTCCAATGGCTGAACGTTTGAAGTTAAACAAATTTAAATGTCTCTCTGTCAACCCTTGAAGCCTAAGACAACTATAAGGCATTCATACAGTGAAGAAAACATTTAAGATCATAAAGTTTTCAAGAGTACAACTTGCCCCTAAAAAAAAAAGATTTCAATGTTTTAAGAAGCTATTTAAAGACTAACTGTTTCTTGTATTTCATATCTACATACTTCCATTTAGGAATGGTATTTTCTTTCTTAAGACACTTTAGTGAATCCAGTCCCTACTAACTACTATCTACTAACCACAGATGCATGTAATTAAAATCTTGTCACAATCCAGCTACATGAAACAACCAGGGTTATGTTATACTGTACTAGTCACTCCGAGTTACCATTTGAACTGTTCTGACAGACAAATCATGTGCATTAGGATAATTTGTCGTTTTACTCCCAGGTTTCTCACATAACCTGATGTTTTACAGGCTAAATGACTTAGGCTGCCTTTATATAACCATTGCATAATGGCAGTTCATTTAAAAGCAAAATACATTCAAGTTCACTCCGGACCATTAAATACTCATGCACTGAATAGATCATTACAGTAGATAATCCATTCACCTATTAATTCACATAATTCAACTGTGACTGAGTTGATAAAAGCCAAAAAGTAGATGAATGAATCTTTCCAAATGGGGATGCGTTTCCAAATAGTAAAAGAGTGAAACTTCCACATTTCCAGATGGTAATTTTAGTGCTTTACCATTATCCACAAAGATGTAACATTTGTCAGGAGTATTATTGTAAAGTAGTGGCAAAGTTCAGATTGGCAGAGCTGAATTAGTATTTGCAGTATGTGATGGCCCAGGGAAAATGCATATCAAAACCTCTCCCCCACAAATAAAGAGTTTGTAATTGTAGCTTAGCAGATAACACCACATGTGGGAGACTGGGGTTCGGATCCCAGTCTAAGTGACTATGCTGTGCTACACCAATAAGAGTCCCTGGGCAAGACTCCTAACACTACAGTGGCCTACCTGTAATATGATTAACCTTGTAAGTTGCTCTGGATAAGAGGGAACTCAGTCTAGCATCTAGGAATATAATTCAGAGGCTATTCAGAACTAGGAACGCTAGTCAGAGGCAATTCAGAGCTAGGAACGTCAGTCAGAGTCAATTCAGAACTAGGAACATCAGTCAGAGGCTATTCAAAACTAGGAACGCCAGTCAGAGGCTATTCAAAACTAGGAACATCAGTCAGAGGCTATTCAGAACTAGGAATGCCAACTTGAGGTTATTCAATGATGTAATGACGTCACATGGTAATTAGTTTATTAATGTTCAAATTATAACTTTTTAAATAATCTCAACAAAAACCAATCCACTGGATAGTAGAGTACATAGTGTAGGTAAAGCATGATAGAAGACCATAATGCTTTAGTGGCCAAATTGAATCACAAGGACTCTCCCTGTACAGAACAGAATGTAATAGATTTTAATTGATTATCACAGTTCACACCTGGGACAGGCTGTGATTGGCTCCTGCATGCTCCGTCCTCTTTGACCCTTCTTCCTGCTTTTTAGCCAATGGGGGTCGATATGATGGCGTGATGAATGTCAGGTGTCATGATCATGTGCTCTCCCCGTTATGAAAATCAATAAAAACAATAACTCTGCTGTTTTCATGATCTCGCGCTACATCCCCTCCTCTCCTCTCGTCGTCATTGAGCTTTTTTCTATCAGCGTGCCATTACTTGAAGAGCAAAGGACGGAGGGAAACTGAAAGAAAGGAGGAAAAGGATAAAGGGCAGGAATGAGAAAGAGAAATGCAATTTTGCCCCCTGACTCCAGCTGGCCATAAAAGGAAACTGTTTACAGATGAAAGTAATTTCATTTCATTTGCTCCTCATGAAAAACAGAGAATGACTGGTGCTTCCCACAGACAAGGGATATGCTGCTGTGTGGATGAAGCAGAAACACTTTCATCCCTTGCTTCTCTCTGCTCTAACCAAGTATAAACAGTAAAAATGAGGCTCTCCCTTGTGCACTGTGATCCAAGGATGCCACCATGCTAACATCAGCACAACCACACCTATGTTAAATGTGAGATCTTTTGTATGCATACAAAAGATATCATATGCAAATCTAATATGTATGGACATCATGAAGGCAATATGAGAGATCATTTTAGGCTTGTCCTCAGATGCCCTAGATCTGGAATGTTGTTGTTATTTCCATTTCCATAAAAATGATCAATGGCTTGGTGTTTTGTGGCTTGATTTTACATTCCTTAATGTTTATATAGCAGACAGGACAAATAATCTTTCGTCTTTCTCCTCCGTAGCCTTGGTTCAACTGTGGAACCAACATTTGTTCCAATACGCTGCATGTCAGGTGGCCCTCTCTCTCCTGGGCGGCAAAGCTTGCTCACTCGGTGGCATAAACAGCTCATTTCCTGGGCGGAGAGGTTGCTGGGATATTTGTAGCCATTGATTGGGGCCTGGGTGTAATACCCATGGTGCATCTGTTTAAATTAGGAGCCGGTTGCAAAGCTCAGTGAGAAAGCAGGCTCTGTAGGAGGAGGTTTCAAGGACAGCACAACACGTTTTCCATCTAATCAGCACAATATGGATTGGAAAGAGAGAAGATGAAAAGGAATTCAACTTTTTTTCCCCCTCTCCTTCTTTGGTTAAATAAATGAGGGCTTGTGTTAGTAATGCAGATGTATATGGGCATGTATAGGTGCAAGTAGTAGAAACAAGCTACATTGTTACATGCTGTGCTAATTTAATTGAATACTGCAGTTTACTTTGCCTTTTCCTTAAGTTTCATTTTCAGTGTCCAGGTATAATTAGTAGGGAGAATTTAACCACAGACGCATTCTGTATTCTTTCTGTGCACTCAATTTGGTCAAGAGAATGTGATTGTAGTTTAGGTACATTTCAGACTTTGGCAATTTCAATGCATCAGTGACCACATTCTTCCCACTACCATTACCATTAGCACTGCAGAATGGCTAACATGTTATTATGTATCTGACGTGCACCACATCCGCCCCCCCCTCCCCCCAACCCCGGACTCCTGGCTATTAAATGTGCCATTACAACCCCCCATGTAGATCGTTATTATTCCAGTCAGATTTAAGAACTAATCCCTTTCTCGGGCTGTAATACAATTAAAGCACCCTGAGCTGCAATTGAAATCCAATTTGCCATCATATAGATCAATTTTGCCCCCCAAACACTAACCACCCCGCCAGGATCCCTAGCTGTGTGCTAGGTGCAGGCTTTGGGCTCTGGGCAGCTGCATGGTTTGTTTGAGGTTCATATGAAAGTGGGAATCTCTATTAATCTTTAATGTTGAAGTCATTGGTGGCTAGACGCTAACCAAATTTGTAAGCTCACACCAGACTCATTTGATAGTGCAGCGCTACAAACTGAATTTCCCCCAACTCCCATTGCTGTTTCTGGCTGTTGCTATTACTTAGAATGCAGACGCAAACGCTGACAAAAAGCCAGGCTTAATTTCATTGATTGAAGGTTAAAGAAGAGCTTGTCTCTCAAAGCAGCGCGTTCGTGCGCACGTGTACGCGCATGTGTGGCCAGATATGTTTGATGGACGGCCACGGTTCGGCCCTGGAGGGTGAGGCGACAAGGATTTATCCGTGTTGTGTCTGGCGCGGGTGTGTGAAGCGGGTGCTAATGTGGCATATTTATGGGGTGGACTCTTTTCCATTAACCTCCGCAGGGGCGGCCACGGGCCTGACTGGGCCCACATCCCTCAGTAAACAAGGGGTCAGGAGAAAACAGCTTACCGCCACTCTCACTGCCGACGTCTACTGCCAGTGGTCAAGGTTACTGGTTTAATGCTTAACTTCATTTATGTAGCACCGATGTACTTTAAAAGCATCAAAAGGCAACTTTAAAAAGTGTAAACAAATCAACAGACAAGATTACAAGAGCGCAGTTCAACGAAAGAAGTATATATTGCGCCTGTCATAATCTTGACCCTGCTTACACCTGGTCACTTCATGCATCTTGAGTATCGGGATTATATCAGAGTATGGCAGGACACATAAAAATGCAAATGTAAACACACCCCACACACATTCTAAACACATCCATCCCTCCAAGACACCTTCCACAACAAAACCCCTCCTAGTACAACCTAAACTCCTCCCCATGTAATACGTCACAGGGCACATGCTTGGTACCTGCGAGGCATATAATAGTGGAGGATGCACTTTTTGTTTACCCCTAAGTTTTAAAAAATGCATGCCCTCATGCAAACTATATGTAACATAGAACAGGAAGTGACTGAAATAATTGGTTGCCATACAGTGACTGGATTTGTATATTCCGTCCCACACAGCAATTGGATTTCAGGCCAAACAAGTGGAGATGCACTTGATTAACAAGACTAAACCTGCATGTGGCTAAAATCTTGTCGGCATACAATCTACATACTACTCATATGGTAAAAACATTCTTAACTTTCAATGTAAACAGATTTCTTTCCCAGCTATTTTAGAGCTTTTTTATTGGTCCATTCATGATGGATTTTTTGCACAGGGCAACTGTCCAAAATTTTATTTAAAAAATTTAAAAAGACAAAAGCGGATGAACTGAAATGAATGAAATATATAGAAACCTGAATACATCAAATGAAGAACAATTAAGGTGGTGGTTTCTACTCTAGTAAGACTTTGGACTTTTCTCCTTTTTGTCCCTGCTAACATCAAACCTGGTAGACTGGAAAGTAATAAGGCCCAGCATATTTTTTAATCAAATAATAATTCCCACAAAGGCAAACCTGAATTTGTAAAATGAAGATTGTCGCAAGGGAGAATATTTGTCATAAAAGAGAATTCAAACATATATGAGAATCACAGGTGCCTCGGCTAAGGTGCCGCGTGTAATTTTAGCTCTGTGCTATCTACAAACCCGCGCACAGGCGATGAGAAAACCTCAGCAAACGTTCCTCCAACCACCGTGCAATGCTGACAGAACATTTCCCGGGTGCTCTCTCTTTGATAAGTACCTACGCGCACCTGCCACATCTGTGGCGCAAAGCCGTCAATAAATCTCTGGCTAATGTGCGCAGGAAATCTCTGGCTTTTCCAATATTAATGCCAGTTAGGTGGGCTTTGCTGTTCGCTGCTGTGATTCCAGGCAGCAGAAGTGAAAAAGACTTTCTCAGCTAATGGTACAGTGCTCGAAGGCTAACAAGCTCGAGTAGAGCCTTTTCATCTTTTCTGCTGCTGGTGCTCTTCAGTGGGGCCCATTACTAGGTAAGCAGCTGACTGCATGGCCATAGGCAAAAACTCACACTGCATATTACTGAGCATCAGATTCGAGTGTACATGATTATACCTGATTAGAAAAATGCATATACTTTTTCCCCTCCCCAACAGTGAGAATGCTTAAAACGGCATGCTTAGTTCCAGTCTGATATGATTTGATGTTGACACAACCTAGCAAAACACTTGTGATAATGACAAGTTCAATTCCACATTGCAGCTTGTATTTTGATATCTTGTATTTTGATATTCATCTTACACCTCATGTGTCACTTGGAGTCCCTACACAGCGATCGGTATGGTAGGTCTGGACTACATGCTGTTAGTAATCACTAGGCAGTATGAGCTTTCGCCCCATGGCCTATGATTTGAAGTGAGAGCAAATAATTGTGGCTCTACCGAGCAAGATGGCTGCTTGCAAGCAACCAATTACGACTGTCCATCTTCCGGTGAGTGACCCCTAAGCAGGACCACACGCAGCTTGATAAATGCACTGTCTGTCTCCAGTATTTCAAATACAGAGGTAGGTATAGTCAGGCAGATACTGTATTTGCTATCGGAACATCAGGGAGAAAAAAAAAACACTGGAATAAATTTCAATTGAACTCTATCTATTCAGGCTGCAAAGAAATGAAATCCTTTTCTGGGTCATGCTTCTCTCTCTCTTTCTCTCTCTCTCTCCCTCTCACTCTGACACACATACACAGACTCATACAAGCTCACAGACACATTCACTCTCCTACTCCTCTCACATTTTTTATCTAGTCAGCAGTTGCGATGTTGAGAATGCTTTCTACTTCTACACCACTTGAAAAAATTGTTATAATGAGCCAGCGCCAACGTCTTCCCCCCATTAATATTTGATAGGCCTTGAAAGATCACATGCATTGAATGTGTGTGTTTGCGAAAGATAACATTAGAAATCAGTAACAAAAAAAAAAAAGAAAACAGCACACGGCACACACGGACTCTTTCCTTAGCTTCACGATCACCGCAAACATCAGATCAGTTGGCCTCACTCCAGCCGCTGTCATTCCACTCCGCTGAGACAGCCGAATGATTCATCGGTGGCAAGCTACAGAGTCACTTTTCATCATCCCTTTAATAATGCTAATGCAGCCGCATCACGCGCCCCTTTAACGCACGCGTCCCACAATACCAGCTCCGTGCGCCGCACAATGGATTAGCCTTAGCCCCCAAGGGATCGGAATACATTTAGAGAAGCTGCATTCGCAGGCCCCCCCGCCACCACCACCCATTCCCCTTTCTTATTCACAGGCGAGATGAAATGAAGATGCTGAAGTGGTGAAATGAAATTAAGTGGTAATTTAGAGGAGATGTAAAAGAAAGTATTGTGATGTATTAATTTTTTTTTTCCAAGGCTCGCTGCTGTGGCGTCTTTGTCTTCACGCTAAGGTTATTAGCATTCCTGTGAGCCTCGTCTGCTTGTTAGTCTCTCCTCATTGCTAATGCAGTGCTGGTATTAAGTTAAAATGCCTCTCCCTAGTTAATGGGTTTTAGGGTCTTAAGTGTGGAAGATTGCGCCCACCGCAACGGCGGTGTCCTTCTAGCCCATTAAAAGCCTGTTTCACGTTATTCTAAACCAATCTTGATGTGGCAAGCAGGTGACAGGGAGGTGTATAGGCTACATGATTATGCTACGCTGCTGGGAAAACAAGTGCAAGCTAGCATGCTAACAGAAAAATGAACAGAAGGCTACAAGAAAGAGTTGTGTTTTTTCCCCTTTTCTTTTTTTCTTCTTCTTTTTCATCTTTTCAAGTGCATTCACAGTCTACTGGCAGAACTAGGCTCACTCTCGCCAGCAGCAAGGGTCATGTTTAGACACTAGCCTGGACTTTAACTTCTGGTCAAGCGTGAGGGGAGTTTAGCGTGTTTTGAAGGGGTGACCAAGATAGGCCTGTCCCAAATCCACACTCTGTCATGGCCTGGAGGGTTTATACACTAGCAGCTCGGCCTGGGTTGTAAATGTCAGCGAGCGCGGTGGACCAGGAGACAGAGCTAGCCAAGTATGAACACCGCACGCGGCACAATGCCCTGTTGTGCTAGCTGCTAGCCAAGTTGAAGCGCATGTGTACTTTACTACCTAACTAAGAGTTCTGGCTGACAAACTACACCAACAAGAACACAAGAAAACACAGGCATCAAGTTAAATCAGGCCACAGCATATAAACTGTGAGAAGGAAATTTAGCCCTGAGGAAATTAGCATATGAGCTACTGTAGCTGCACACTTGCCATTTTGCCTTTTTTTCTTCCCCTTTTTCCTGGGGAGCTTCATTCTCTGCCAGTGTTCTTCCATTTCCCCTGAGGACACTGCCAAGTAGGCAATATTACAGAGGTATAAGTCTTATTAAATTCCTTCACACATTACCACCCTCTCTATCGCTCTTACTGTGCTGCTCACTCACTATGCAAGGGATGTAGAGGGGAAATATACACCATATTATAGTTTCAAAAGGTGCTCCTACCATATTGAAATCTATCGCTTGATATAATGTCTCCTTTTGTGCAAGTCATTTTACAGATGCTATTTCATTGTTTCCTTCGTCTTAAAAGACAGGCCTTATTATTGATGGGAAATAAAGCAATGCTGAAGATATGGAAACGTAATAACTACATTTTGATTTGCATATCATTCAATCTTAGGTCACATGACTTCTTTTTAGTATCACGCTATTACACTCTTGTAATAGAATGCTCAATCTGATTTCCTCGATTTCCTCGGCTGACACAATAAGTTACCAAAATAACCTTTTCAGTCTTTAGCCATTTCCTCTTCTCAAAAGAATAGACTCAGTATTAGTAAAAGTCTTTCTCCATTAGTCAAAACTCGTTGTCCCAGAGCTACCTTTCTGTAGCTAGTTCCAGCTAGTTCTTTAGAAGGTCATTCTTAAATAGCAGAAACAGGTGCATTTGTTTGGTTAGCTGGGTTGGAGGGTTGGTACACTCTTGAAAACAAATGTACCAAACTGAGTGTTTCTTCGAGAATCACTTTCTGAAGTTTACTTGATAACCCATAGTGGTTCTTCTGTGGTTAGAGTGCCCAATCCTGGTCCTGGAGATCTGCCCATTAGGCACAGTTTA
Organism: Prochilodus magdalenae; assembly: GCA_024036415.1. NCBI lineage: Eukaryota > Metazoa > Chordata > Actinopteri > Characiformes > Prochilodontidae > Prochilodus > Prochilodus magdalenae. Next base: position 16,728 of record JAMWET010002036.1, on the reverse strand, counting down.
CCCTCAACAGGGATCTAACACACCTGATCCAGGTAGCAAACGCCATAATCTTAATATCTGAGTCTGGTGTCTTGTATCTGATCTTTGTTTCCCTAAAGAACTCAATTCAAAACATTCAGTTGAAATGTTCTTGAGAGAGCCAAAAGTGAATCTTCTATGGCATCATCCCAAAGACACTTTCTAGTGTCTTTATTGTTAATGTATGTAGGGTTGTCTGTTATAGCAAGGTCAGTGTCAAGTTGTGTCGATTCCAGCATTCTGAAACTACTATCCAGAGCACACAAATGCAGCAGCATCATCTCAGTCCCTGTGCTATTAAATTCAAGTCACTTTTTTGCTTCCTGGAATGCCCTGGGCCTAGCTTGCCTTTAGAGCGCTATGCTCTTGTGGATTCATCAAGCCCTTTTTGCTGTTATTTATTATGCTGACGTGACAGGCGGTGCGGTGGGAGGGGACAGATTTACATATGACCTTGCTTTATACAATGGTGTGAGTGGGAACTTGTGGATAGTTTTATTGCCGAGAGATGATCGACTTTGTTGACTTTTCCGCTCTGCTAGAGATTTAAAGAAGTATGACGGGAGAGATCAGAAAGCTTAAATCAACTGCAGGCGCGTGTGTTTGTGTGCGTGCGCGTGTGTTTGCAAGCGAGCCGGTGTGAGGAAGAAGGATAGAATGAAAGATAGCATATCTGGAGTAGGATCCTGCTGTTAAGTTCTCCCTGGTGATTTCTCATCCTGTAGATACGTTGAACCCAAGTCAAAGATGAACCTCCTTAACCCTTCATGCGATTTTCTTTGAGCATGGCATTTCCTACAGAACCCTGTCTGTCAGCATAGCAGCGCGCTATCTGACTGTAGTGGAGACAGCATGCTGAAAGATGGGCCTTTATTCAGCGCGCTTTATCATCCTTTACAGTGTGTGAAGCCCTGTGCAGTCGAGACTGCCTGATGGCATGAAAGTTTGATGCGGAAAATATCCTGTAGGTGTTGAATCTTTAATGAAATGGCAGCAGACAGAATTATCAGTGCCCCTCCCCACTCTTCATGCCACGTTCACAGTCATTAAGCACCCCCCACCCCCACCTCCAAAACACCCCCAGCTAAGGAAGACATTTTCACCTCAACATATCTTTCTACTTTCTTGATGTTCTTTTTTTGTCTCTATCTCTCTTGTTCTCAGACTCTGTCTCTATATGCAACTAAGAACAAACTGCAGCAACTACCCTTTCATCCCTTAGAAGTCTCAGTTATTGCCAGTCAAAACAAAATTACAGCCTAATTTGGCAATGGTAGCTTGTTGAGGTCTGTACAGGAGATATTTCATTATCACAATGCCACCAAGCTAAGAGGGTGAAAGTACATGTGTGCTTCCTCTCAGACATGTGAAGCGCCATCTCATCTGTTTGCATATACTTCCATATATGTTTGAACTGCATCTAATAGGAAGACCATCCTACCCACCTGGAGAAAGTAAGGGCAGTTATACTGTCAAAGACCCTCATCCATGGATGCTGTGGCATCACGATCTTAGCTAGCAGTGATGCCCTCCATGGGTCATCCTGGCACCACTGGCAGACAGCTGCATGACGCATAACCATATGCATGCAGGCATTACAGGGACTGCTCCTAACACCACGTGTTAAGAAACTGCTTGAGAACATTCAAGCTGCCTGGGATGTATTGTTGCAGGATACCATTAGGAACCTCTACAAGTCCAAACTAAGACGTCTGGCATGTTGCATTAGCAAACATGGAAGCCCCACAACATACTGAAAGACACTACCTCTGTATGTGTAGTTTAATTATCACTTAAAAATCATTTATCGTTCCTGGTTACCTTTATCTTCCGTGTGCAACTATTCTTTTGATGATGAGTGTATCTTCTCCTGGAGAGCTACATTCCTACATGGACTAGTTCCATTCACAGTCTTCCACACCTGCTTCAGCTAAAGAATTTCTTTACAAGTTCCTGATTGGCTGAATCACATGTATTAGTCTAGGGTAAAATAGACGCAAATTCTGTAGTAAACTAGCTCTCCAGGATCAGGATTGGAGACAACTGATCTAGAGAATGAGCTTGTAGACTTTTCTAAAGCTCAGACTGCATAGAAATTCTATATATGGTAATCTAAGATGTTTTTGCTCTCCTAATTAGAATACCGTTTTTGGTCTTCTTGTTATTTATGCTGGATCTTCATGTCGGCTCCCAGGCTGCCCATTGCTGATTGATATTTAGAGACGTTTGAGGGACCCAAACTGTTTGAACTGCGGCGTTCATAACAGACTCATCAGTCTCCGCGATCAATGTAGATAAATATTTCCCTCAAGCCATCAGATTTAGAAACAGCCCCACGCTCTCAATAAGGGGAGGGTCAAAATCAATCTGTTGAGAGAGAGAGAGAGTGAGTGAGAGACTTTCAAACACATTAGATAACCAGTCCCATTTCAAGGCTCTTTTCAAAGGGCCCCGGCAGCTTGTGTGCACTTATAGCAGTGCAGCATTGGCAGTTAAGGCTTGTGAAAAGGATTGAAGTAGAGATATACTGTAGCCCTAAATGCAGAGTTCTAAAGCACTATTTGTGTTGCGAGAATGCCTCTTTGGCTAGATGCTTTAGAAGGAGTTCAAAAAGAGGGGGGAATCCCTCCTTTAAGATTTCTTCTACCACCATAGTAGGCAAGGGACCAGATCCCCACAATTAAATCCCTCTTACTTTCCCTCTCCTTCCTTTTCTCTCTTGTTTATTTTTGGGTGGGAGAGAGACGGATTTAATTGAATCACTTTGTCAAGAGGAATCAGAGTCAAACGGGGGAAGAGGCATGGCGCAGCGCTTTGATCGTGCCGGAGACGCTGGCGTAAACCCCCATGTGAAAGTGCATTTAATAAAGCATGCTCTTCTTTCTGATGAGCCCGGGCGAGAAACGACAAAACCCGGCGCCCGCCCGACTGCGTTTAATAATGCACTCTGCGTTTTCCAAGCCCGCTGTTAGCTTAGCTAGCATTAAACGCTATCCTGCCTCAGAGCAGAGGATGTTCCGGTTACAGGCCCTGCTTGCACTCCTTCCCTGGCCGACTCTAGAGTTTGTCTAACAGGGAAAAAAAAAGGAGAGAGAGGGAAAAAAAAAAACTTCAGTACAAAAAGAAAAGATGAATTTCTTTCAAACAGCCGCACGCAGCTATGAAAGATGAGCGTTAATGGGTCCATAGAGATGCATGCATCAACACAGAGGGTAGGGTGTATATGCGTGTGGGTGGATGTAAGATTCGAAGGTTTCGCCTGTTAGCAAGAACGACTGACTTTGAATTTGAGTGCTGCATGCAAAACCTCTTAGCAAGGTGTGAAAATTACTGAAACGCAGGGTGACACACACACACATTTGCATCCACACAATATGAAAATGCCAACATTATAAACACTACATGCTCTTATAACCCCACACCTGCAGATGCAGTGTGATGCAAGCGCTTGCTCTAGGCGTATTTATACGCACGCATACACAGCGGTGGACTGCATCAGAGGGCTTCATTCATTACTGACACACTTCATTAATGTAATTAAGTGGCCTTTTTGAGTATCTGCACTTTATCATTTAATTTTCAGACTTTTACATTCACTTCATGATGAGGTTAATCTCTTTCTGATAGTTATCCGTGCCTTGGGCATTTAAGTTTCTGTAGAGCTTTATTTTTAGACTGCTGAGACAATGTATATAGCGTATATAGCAATGTATATATATATATGTATATAGATTTCAAATGCATTACTGCACCCAGAAGGAAGTGTCAGATTGCAAATGCTATTTGACGGAAGATAAAGATTATCAAGAACACTGAAGATGGCCTGCTGTCATTCTGGGTCACTCCATGAACCTCTGGCATGGCACCATTGCAGTCTTTGGTGACAATGGCAGGATGTTAAGGCCAGTCTACATGCACAGGGTAGTGTAGCTATCTGCCTGTGGCGCTTGCATGAGCAGGATGACTCATGGAAGGCATTACATGGCCGAGCATGAAACTTGTGTCATTCGCATGTCTCACAATGTCAACCCTACCCACCAGGTTTCATTCCTGTTGGTTGATTCCGTCCGGGTGCAACTATTTGTGTATATAGGTGTTATGAGAAACATGTAACAACTAACATGTTGCCCTACAGTCGATAAGAAAATCTGACATTGATAAAAATAAGCAAAATGACTAGCTAAAATAACTCCCAGCACTATATTTTAATGTTAACTTTAAGAGGAATTCCATTGATTTTCCAGATCTTCTGCATAATTCAGTGGTTGAGATGTAAACAAAGTCATTCAGTGTATGGGTTGCACGATTTGACATGTTTTAAAGTAGACAGCTATATAAAGTCGAGTCAACATTGACTAATTGCTGATGACATCATGAATAATACCACAGGAGACGAGGGTGTTTTTTGACATTAAAGCTAATTAAAAAAAAACATGACATGGTCAAACTCCATAGTTCAGTAAAGCGTGAATCTTCAAAAATAAAATAGTGAATATTGTGGGACGTCATGTGTGGGACGTCATGTGTCTCCAACAACACGTGACCTTTTTATTGTATGCTTTGGGAAATGGGAGATAACAATCAGTATCTGATCTTTAAAGCACTACAGATATGGTAGAAATGTTAGAATGAAGCCAAACTCCACAGGTCAACAGAATGTGCCATGCCCTTTCCAATAAGCCCTGGATCTCATTGCTAGCCTTGCACAAATCCAGAGATTATCATCCAGCTCCTCGCTTGTTGTCTTACCTGAAGTGACTAGTCGACATCAAGCTTAAGGCGTCATCACTGAGCAGTAAGGTTGACAAGCGGACTAGTCTGTGCAACTCCTAATTCTGAGTGGTTTGGTGGGAAATAGTTCACTGTAAAGGAACTTGGGGTCTGATGTTTCATTACAATGTTGGTGACAGAAACCAGGAGAAGCAATGCCTACAACACACATATCGTCGCTGTCCAAAGAAAAACAGGTATCTCCAAAATGGCAACTTTACAGGAGAGCCCAAAAACCTCATTTAATTTGAATGGAAGTCAATGGAACCAGACGTCTTACCAAGCTGGTTTGGGCCATTTCTGTTGGTCCATTCTTCATGAAGTTTCCACATAGTTTAAATAGCAGCTCGTGTGACCAAATGAGGCATAAAAGTAAAAATCAACAAAAATGGAGATACATGTGAACCTAAGTGTGTCTTTTGAGACATGTAATGGTGATAATGTTAAAATAGTTTACAATTACAATGCTGTGCATGTTTTCCTCCACCAAAAATGACATTTTAGCCCTAAGCCATATCTCAGAAACAATATGTTAGGTATATTCATGAATTAACTTTGTATGAGGGAGATTTTGGATTCGCTAAATGTCTGGTTCCTATCATTGTGTTGGTGAGTTTCTCTAGACCGGAGCATTTCCCATCAAACCACTGTGACTTTATTTATTTCTTAACTTTGGAATCAACATTTTGAACAATCATTAGAACTCTGCTTCAAGTAAATTACATTATAAACAGAGGACTTTTATTTACTGGAGTAAATTTTTCAAGCAGTTCCTGTACTTTTACTCTCAGCTACCTAGTTCATCACTATGCATACGCATACAATCAAAACTGCATTGTCACACACATATCCGGGCGCCACACACAGGCGCGTGCTGGCACACAGTGAAGCGGGTGGCCTCAGTGTTTTGTGTCACTCCCTCCCCTGCTGCGCCTCAGGTGAAGTAAAGAGGCTATTGATCGTTTAGTTCCAGCCCAGGAGAGCGCTGCAATGACAATGCACCGTGAAGCCAGCCTTGATTTAGCGCTAGCTGCTAGGGGAGGGAGAGGCACACAGTGCCACGTGCCCAATCATTTCTGATAACACAGCACAACCTGTAAATGCCCTGTGCCGAGCTAGACAGGAATGCAGAGACTCATCCGAGACTCGTTTTTAACGAGCTTGGCCCGACTGCCCATGAACGGATGCATTCCCTGCTCAGTTCGGTATCTAATACTTTAGATTCAGCTCAGGGCTCGAGCCAACACGGAAAGGTTTTGCGGTATTGTGGTGTTTGGGAATTTCGAGCTGCTGTAGTTTTTTTTTTTTTTTGGTGCCTTGTATTTGTCTGCGGCTGCACAGCCCATATTTATCATGCACAAACTAATCCAATTAGGAGTCTTTTAAGTCAAAGCTGAAGAGAATGCGCACATCATGAGAAAGCAAAATGGCTGTCCCGAAAGCACAGCGACCGCAGGCGTCCCGACAGCAGAGGCGTCACACTTTGACATCAGGAGACACTCTACATGAATGAATTCAATTCTTTAATCGAAGGCTGTGTACCGTTTGTATTGAATTAAACTATCTCTGTATCACTTTCAAGCTAAATTGGTAAATGCCTTTTATGTGGCATCTCTTTGGTTCTATCTAATTAGAACATGTCCACCTTTAGCACAAAGAAAGCACAGATTAAAACAAGTTGTGTTTTTTTTTTGCAGAACTCAATCATGAGCTCTAATTCGGCCTGGGGAGCGCTTTCATAATTATCTGTTCCCACGCCTGCACATCTAGCACCTGAGCAGAAGAAGAAGAAGACAAAAAAAATTAGACAATAATAATGCAAAGTTTTCTCCTGTTGCCTGGGGCGTTACATGTTTGCCCTCAATTTGGCCCTTACGCTTAATCTTACTGTTGAAAGTTGCGTGAAATATTCCTCGCGGACTGGCTGCTTGAGCCGAACATTTTGTATATCATAGCCCAATTTAGCCAGTCTTAATGAGGGTCCAATCCCCCAGCAGAAGTCTGCCGGAGCTGAGAACTCATCGAAAAGTTCACCCGACTTTGATGAGGTGCAAGACGGAGGAGCGTGAACGAGCTCGAACGAGCCTCGCGGCTTAATCCTCAGGAAATATGAACCGGACTCATTTTCGCAAGGTTTTAGCTCAATTTCAGCGGGCCCTCCAGGGCCTGCGCACTCCAGTGTTTGTCAGGGATCTTGAGCAGCCCGCTAGACCCTCTCTCCCTCCGGTTAACTTAATTAGCCTCTCACGCCCCTCGGCATGCTGGGAATTAAACACGGTGACTCATCGAGCGGTTCTTCGTCAGGCAGGGTTCTTAGCATACATGCAGAGGACTGCGGCAGCCGTGTGGGCAGCTAGCCGAAGTAGCTAAGAGGTGATGGGTTCAAAGACTGTGTTGTCGCATGCAGGGTGATGGCGTGACCTTTAGCAAGAGGGGAATAAGAGGGGGACATTAATGATGTCCATTGCTCATCAGGGCGATGACTAAGCAAACGTTTATGCTAATAAGAATATCAGGGAAAAGCACCATTTTTTGTGATGTCACAAAGTGCAGCACATTGATGCATATATATATATCTGCCTGTGTAGGCCCGCTCATTCATGCTGAAGTTACAAAGAGCAGCCTATCAGAATATAGAAGCAATCTACATATATCTTAAAGGCACAGTAACAAGCACAGTCAGTTTAATTATAAGGGTTGAGGTAAACAGAAAAATAAAATAAGAAAAATGTAAGACGTGGGCCTGTTAAAGGGGAGCTCCTCTGAGTTTTCGATAATGCTACATAATTAAACAGCTGAGGTGCTATCAAAGCCATCCACAGTGGTTTGACCTGAAATGCTCAGCTTTAGAAAAACTAGCTGAGTTATAATTGATCAGAACAGTAATAAGAACCAGACGTCTGAAGAGCTTAATGCCTTCACAGGAAGTTATCACATAAACAGTTAAATGTACAAGTGGCCTGGTCAAGTGATACAGTCATAAGGTTTTGACTTAAAACGTGTTTAAGCTTTTTATTTAAATCCCTTTAATGTGGAGCAGTATGTGTAGGGCAGCAGAGTCTTTTGATTTTTGTATATTTATGTTGTTTTTTTTATTACATATAGTAATTCAGAAGGAAATTGATTCATTGGTGGGTTCAGATAGTAAATGGAATGGCTATATTTGTGTTGTAGACATAGCAACCTCTGGTTCCCATCACCACCACTATAAACAAGTCAGTCGGTTTCTCTAAAGTGAACCCCTTCACACCAAACCACTCGTAATGTTTACATCTCAAGGCCTGAATTATTCCAAAATTCAGGATAATTGGTAGAATTCCTCATTAATTTAGATTCTCATATTGTAGTAACTCGTATTGTGGTACAATACTGTAGTAGGGAACACACCTCACCATCAATCCATTCGTTATTATACTTAGCACAGTATTAGAATGTAGTTAGGACTGCAGTATAGTTAGAGCAGAGACACTGTGTTTCAAACAGCTCCTTTGAATTATTTACTCCTTGTGCACAATGTGAGCAGACCTTGCATCTGTGTCGAATCCCTGTGACAGTGACGGTTGGATTTTGTTTCCCCTAGAATTCAGTGAATCAGCCAAACTTCATTGTACGATTCGAACAATCTGGTGCCTCTCTTTTCCTCATATATGTTTATATAGAGATAGAGTTATTCAGACCTTTCTTTCTTCCCTCCTCATTTCCAGTCCCTCAGTGGTAAGTGGAGCAAAGCACAAACCGGCAGGTTTGCGGGATTTAATTGAAATTGTATTTCGACAAATACGCATTTAATGGTGTAAAATAGGCTATTGTGTGTGTGCGTCTGGGAGCGTGCGATAAGGCGACCAGCTCTGAGCCAATGAGACGCAGTCTAAAGACCGACAGTGAGGAGGGTGGGGGGGTAAATAAATAAATAAATAAATGAGCATATACACACTCGTACACAACACACACACACACACATTGGAGATTTTAACCCCTGTCTGTCTCTTACAGTCTCTGCTTTCCTCAGCAGAGTCAATTCTAGCTGAAGCCCTACCATTTTCTTAAGAAAAGCATTGCCTGTTTCACTATGTCTGTCTATTGAATGCCTCACACTCTTCTCACCCATCTTTTCCCCCCATGTAATCTGTGAATTGTAAGTGTTAGTACCTGCTATGAATAATTTCTTTTCTTTTTTCCTTTTTTTAAATTTATTTTTGGAATGAATATGGTCGGGGGAAGGCATTAGCTGTTCTAGCTTGCTGTGAGCTCTACATTTTATGTTTCTAAATGTCATCTGCCTTTCTGTTTGGGCTCTGCCAGTTTTTCTGATTTGGTGCCATTGTGGTGGCATTGCTTTGATTTTGACACTGCATTGCACTACCAGAAGCTAGCTTTGTTTTTGTCAGTTTAAGTGCTAATGTATGCAGATCAGTGTGGGGTATGTGCTATGTGTAAAGATTTAAGAGTGAGGAAAACGGGTTAGCGCTGTATTTATGCAACCTTCAGCTTATAATGGCTTCTGATGGTGAGAGAAAGAAGAAAGCAGAGAAAAACGGAAAGGGGTGGGGGTGGGTTGCGTGTTGCATTAGGTAATTGGCAGCCACATCATCACCGGAATGAAATTATGCTAGTTAATCTCTCCTCAATTAATCACAGTTGGAGTGGTCTAACCATACGCTAATTATTTCCCCAAGTACTGTTCGCCATCATAAAGGACCATCTCTCTACCTATTCAGCAGCATGAAGGATCTGCAGAAGCATTTTTATTGAATGGATTCCATTTAGGGACGGCTGTTGATACTTGTTTCACATAAACAGTTACGGTTAGCATATATTTGTGCTAGCATATCTTAATTATCTATTAGAGGCTTTATTGAATTAAGTATTAGTCATGAAGCGGATTAAAAATAAATAAGTAAATGAATAAATAAACATTTTCAATACATTTTGTGGAATTGGCTTCGAAATGCATTTCCGAAACACATGGCAACACAGAACAGAAGGCCGCTCTGGAGGAAAAGAACGGAAATGAAAAGGGAAAAGAGAGAAAGATACACACACGTCCATCTCGTGCTCGCTGTACCGTATCAGACATGGCTCTTGTCCCTGTGTTGTGTTGCGCTGCGTTGTGTTGTGTTGGGTTGTTTTATGCTGTTGCTCTGGCTCACTGATGCGACGCCACCGAAAGCATATGCAGCTGGATGCTGAACTTACTGAAGCAAACCAGGTCAAAGCTGGCCTCTGCCATCTTGGAATTCTACCAGCAGTCTCCTTCCCATTCATCAGCATAGCTCTGGCGGGACGCTAGTGCTACTTTACTCAGCTAAAAACACCCATGGGCTGATGGATGTGTCACTTTCGCAAATAGGATATGAGTGATATTGTTGCTGTCATAAGGAAACCTTGTGTTACTGGAAAGGTAATGTTATAGAAGGGAAATATAAAGTTAAGATTAATGTGCTTTAAAGTGCGCTACCATGTATGGAATTAGAAGTTTGGAATCACTCTTTTCCATACAGTGGAACACATTTAATATGACATATGATTAAAAAAGCATGATGACATAAGATAAATGAATGAAACGGTTGTACTTAAATGCAACTACAATACAACATTACATGTTATGACTAACCAGCAGGAAGGTAATCAGAAATGTATGATGTATTCAGATTGGTCAGCTGAGCAAGGGATGATTCCATAATGGCAGTAAAAGCTGTAAAACATTGTGACAGTAGCTGCTAAAACTTTTGAAAAGTGCTAATTGCTCAGGCAGATCATTTATCAAGGAATAATTATAGATAGACGATGATGCTATATTATTTATCATTTAATAACTTATTAAGGAAATATTGAATAAAGCACCATACAATACTTTCTGATGTCCAGCTTTGAACTTTAGTTTTCCCCCCAGTTGCTAATAACATTTCCCCATACTTAACCTCTCCCGATACTTTGGCCATCTGAAATATGCCTTTGTTTTATGAAAAAGATGAGTGCAGGGCAAACTAAGCAAGTGCAAGCAATATATAGAAACATATTTTGCTGCAGCATATGCAAAGTATTCAGGAATACCATGTATTTAACAAACAATTTTTTTTTTCTCTAATGAACAACTATTAACTTCATCAGTCAATTTTCTATTTGTTTTCCAGGATTTCCTGAAAAAAAATAATAATTGTGCATTGTTACTTATTATAGCATGTTTAAATGTTACAAGGCAGACATTCTATACTGTGCCCACATGTTGGAAACATGCTGCAAACCTGTTGAAAACCTATGAAGGCTACTTTTTCTCCCCACACAGACAGGTAATCAGAAATCGATAAGGGGATCAATACAGAATTGGAGCGATAAGCAGAATCAGTAATGGCAGTGGTATAAATATTATTTGATCAATTCTCATCTCACACAGTTACAGAGATAACTCACAGTCCCCCTGTAAAAGGGTCAACACTTAGAAAGATGCACCACTTAGGAACCAAAATAACAGCAATTGAAGGGTTTTGCTCCAAAACGCATTATAGACCACCTCCAAGAAGTTCCTGATTTTTCAGTATAGAATTTATTGGTAGTGGGCTCCACAGATTGGAGAAATATCACTGCGTGTGTGTGAAAGAGAGAGATAGCTTGTCAGAGAGGGTGTGTGTGGGTAGGGGACTTTGATGATGCCTGTTTCTCTTTAGCATGCTGCTAGGCTTCCTGACTTAGCCGCAGATGAAGAGCCTGAGACTAGCACATCATTCGGCTAGTAATGAGTTCACCAACTGGGCCCAGTACAAGCCAATCAAACAGACTCCTGATCGAAATGACAAGAGCAAGTCTCTCTCTCTCTCCCTCTCCCGCCGTCTCATTCTCTCCTCAAATCAAACGACCTTGCGTGAAGGCTAGGTTAAAAGATCCCGTAAATATCGCCCCCCCGCACTTACAGTAATCCTTCTGACACAGCATGTAGCTTACATTAAGCTCATGCCTTCTCCTCACGATTTCCTCTTCTCAGCATTCTCGAGAATTGTTTGAGGCTCAACGTTCGTAGCTTTATAATAGCACAGCTATGAAAGCAGAGTGTGTTCGCCGTGTTTTCTTGGCCGAACAAGCAGTTCTTTTCAGGTGGAAATAAATAGGAAACATGTGAAGTGTCCCAAGACTTTAATGAACTGTTAAAAGGAGGAGAGGGTTTTTAGCCTGGTAAGAGGAAGAGTGTGATGTGCATTAGAATTTTAGTGCGGAAAGAAAGGCAGAGAGGGAAAGAGAATGAGGGAGAGTAAGAGGTAAAGGAGTTAATGTCCGAAGAGTCAAACAAGCTTCTCATTGTGGAAGCGGAATGCGAGGAGCATGTGAAACTGTTGGTCTTTCAGCACCAATTAAAGAAGTGCGTCTGTGCTTATTTTAATAGCGTTATTTTTGGAGTGGTAGATAGATAGAGGGTGTGTTATTTTACATTCTTAGTACTGACTACCAGCAAAAACATGGGGAACCTACAATGTCAGGGCCGATCGCTGCCCTCTGCTCTTTGTTTGCACCACACTGCACAAAACTGTTACTGTACCATGGGTACCAAAGGATTAGTAAAATATGAGTATCACTGTACAGTTTAACCGCCTATTTTACTGTGCATTCGACAACAAAATGGGTCCTGATTTATACAAATTACAGATCATTGTAATTATAAAACATGTAATTACAAGTTATAACACTGTAATTACAAATGATGGTAGATGCACCTAAATTTGTATTACAGAGAAGTGAAAGATTTGTAGTAACCCACCTTCGCCTAAACATTCTGCTCTTACAGCATGATAAATATGTCAACAAGTATCAGATTGGAATATCTGTATGATGTGTCAAAGGATTTTAACTTAGTGTTGAAAATAGGTTTGGAAAGTGTTGGGAATATAGACTTATTAGGGTCAGAGCAGAATGAGTCTTGGAAATAGGGATTAATCACCGTCACTAGATTAATCTAAACTGTACCAGGTAATTGTTGGTGTAACCGGGTACCGGCTAACTTCGCTGTTGGTGTTAGTTTTGTTAGTTAGACACTTCCAGACTCCAGACCATTCCAATTCCCCACTCTTAACACTACCCCCTGCATCCCCCCAATGCACACAAACACACACACAGACTGGACAGAAGGGTCAGCGTTCAGTTCTCTCTGTCTGTCTCCCTGTACTGTAAAGTTGGTTAGTTGTCAGCTAGAATGCACAGAGCCAAAAAACCTTTGGCTGATCTTTGCAGGAAAAAGCTGATTTTACAATTAATGAAAACACATAGCATGATTTAGTTTTTCCCCTTTCAGCAGGACAACATGCACAAGAGCACACACATACAGACACACACACGCCCCAATGTTACAAATCTGGCTGTCAATCACTGCGGGTCTCTGGCCCACATACAGCCTCCAGTGCTCTGTCACCAGCCTCACAACAGCAGGGAACCAACTGCGCCAAAGAATCCACTTTTGTCCGTATGTAATTAACTCACAGAATAGCTCCGAGCCATCTCTTCCGCTGCCCCCCATCCCTTATCCCTCGTTCTCAATCCCTCCGTCGGGGAGAAGTGGATGCCTCTTTTGAGTGTATTCAAAGGGCCTGGCTGTGGAAAATGGCACGCATTATGCGCTGAGCCCCCATTGGCAGAAAAGCCCACTATGTGGAGTGACAGTTAGCACGCCGCGGAGCCGCTAGCATTTCCGGCCTCTCTGCAGCCCGGCTCCGCGCACCCTGCCCCGGGGTGCTGGCCCAGGCACAGGCTCGTTGTTCAAGGGCTCCGAAGCTTGACTGCTGCGAGCCTGTAGTCTTAAAAGTGGCTGGGGGTCAGATTTAGGGTCAGTGGGATTTGGAAACCCCAAAGAGAAGAGAAAGTGCCAGGCTCTGTGGGGGGATTTGGAAGCTTTAAATGTGTGTGCTGCTCAATGGAATGACCTTTTACTGTAATTCTGTATGTGGCTTTATCTGCCTGTGGAACAACGTTCGTGAATATGAGTTCTTGACTATGTTCTTTTTAAATAATAAAGGTTCCTGAAGAACCCTTTTTGGCGGCTATATTTTTAATAGTGTGTTTCAGCTCACAGCAGTACATGTACAATGCTTAGCCACTTGGACTGTGGACCCTACTCAGCTCTATTGCTATATTAAAAAAAGGAAACATTTAGAGTGAGAGCCAAGATACTACTGATTTAATTACCTTCACTGCATGTTTGAGCAGATCTAATACACATAGACCGGATTGGATTAGTTCAGGTTTATGGAACTTATTTGATTGATGTTTTAAATACGCTCTGTGTTATGCACATAATGGGTTGGAAGGGAAACGTAGATTGTGAAAATCACAATTACATGCTTCACCGTAGCCATCGACTGACCCGCATCTAAAATAAAACAATGTTCTGTACCATCCCCAATTACATTACCAGGCAGAGAAAAAAAAAAGGTCAGCAGTGGGCACAGAGGCTTAAATAAGAAACACTAAATGGTGGAATCCGATTAAGGGTAAATATAGATACACATTCACGCCTTGATAGGGTACAACTATCATCTCTCCCTTAGAGCTGTCACAATAGCTTAATGTAAAAAAAAAAAAAAAAAAAAAGTTAATTCAAAAATGATTCTTGATTAAAGTTCTTATGACATGATCAAGGCATGATCTGATGACTGGTTTGCAATCTGCGAGTTGAATTCTCTCTTGCTCTTATAGCAGGAAACAGAGGTGATGATACAAACAATTGAATTATTATTGACTTATATATATATATATATATAGGACTTCTTGAAAATTCTTTGAAAAGGTTATGCCTGGGTCAGTTTCAAAGTCAAATTTTCCCCGTTTGGTCTATTTCTTAAAGTTCTGATTAGTCAATCAACAGTCCAAATGGTTAGTAGGTTACTAATACCCAATTACTAATATAATGGATAGAAATAACTCTACACTCCTTTACTAAACGCCCTACAGCACCTCGATAAAAATCCCCCATGTCACTGCTTGATTGTGCTAACCTGGTTTTCTATTGGCTTGAATATGCAGAGTAGGCCAAATGGTTTTGTTGAGGTGACTAGACTGCTCATTTAAATGGAAAACCAAATGAATATGTTGGCCTCGTCTGCCTTTGATCAGTGCAACTGAATGACTCTCCTTAGCCGAGATTAAACCAATGGCGCTGTTATGAATCATACTCCCTCGGAGACCTTCAAGTGGCATTTGGATGCACAGTCATCGGAGGTTTAACACCACAGTGGCTGACTGAGAGGCTCCAGTTGCATGCAGCAGCAGAAGCAGCAGCAGCAGACAGTGGACAAGCAGCGCTAATAAACTCACACTCACCCACACGCCGCTTCTTTGTTTGCTCTCACTGGGAGGAAGCAGTTGTCAGTGCGGGCGTTGTGCACGCTAGATGAAAGGAGAAAACGGAAGACCCTGAGGGGCGCATAAAGATGAGAGAGGAAGAGATAGAGGGAAAGAAAGAGAGCTGTTGCACGGTACCGCAGCGAGAGGGATGAGGTGGTCAGATGGAATGATTGAGGTGATGCGGTCATCAGCTGGACCCTGACTCTTTAACCGGCAGCCAGCATTCTGGTCAGATCAGGTGCCCCCAGGAGAGAGCTCACAAAGCATTCCTGGTAGAGGCTGAAAACAGCAACAAGGCCCTGATGGCTTAATTGTGGGAGAAAAGCATGATGTGTGAGTGTATGTTGGCGAGAGAGAGAGAGCATGAGAGAGAAAGAGAGAGCGAAAGAGAGAGAAGAGGTGAGAAAGGTATAGCACAGACAGACCCTGGTTCTGATGATCATTATACACCAGACAGCAAAGTGTCAAGGAGGAGAAGTAAAAGTGAAATCTTATTTCTCTTACTCCTACTACTGCAGAGAACACTGGATTGAAACCAAAATTTCACTGTCTCAGAGATGCATCAGCGAGCTGTCTTGCTTTGTATTCATATATATATATTTTATAGTCTGACTGTTTGACTATTATACAGTATATTATTGAAATATAAGGCTGGTTTATACTCCTGCAAAGATGCATGTAACCCATCTGCTTCATGAGGCTAACACTCCAGACGCACCCTAACCAAGTGCCATAGCATGCAATGTCTTGCAGAGGCCATCAAAATGTCAACTATGCATTGTGTTTATCTGCGGAGATGTGTTCCACGTAAGCTGACTGGCAATCTAGTAGAGTTTGGGACCAGGATAAAAACCCAAAGACTACCAAACCAGAGCTAGCACAAAAAGGAGCAGTTCGACAAATGACTGACAGAAGAGTGATCTCATTAGGCCAGATTTTATCTTCTTACAGGAATGTGTGTCTGGGGACAACTTGCCAAATGTTCTGGGGAAAGTTTTAGCTATGCTGACTTTTGTTGCATCCATGGGCTAACAACAGGCCTGTTGACCACTGGACAATGTTAAGTGCACCCATCTTGCCTTTCTCGAAGCACCTTCTGCTTTGGATTGGTTTAGAAATATCATCTTCATTCTGCTCCGACCCTGTTCTATATTCCTACCCACACTTAGCCTAGAACTTGTCATGGTTGTCCTAAGACATTCTCCTAATTAAAACACATCTGGTTCCTAAAGAGGTACAATGTTACAAATGTTTCTATGATCTATGCATCTTTAAAATATTGCAAAAATGGTGAAAAAAGAAATATGGGCGGCAGGATGTCCATGTATGCTCATATGCCATGCAGACACGAGTATAATAAAGTCTTTAGTCATAGGCCGATGGTCACAATGACTTTATGGATGGTCTATTAGCAATGCACCTCTTGCCACTTGATTTCAATGAGATCAATTAACAATGACATCCATTAGATTTCAGTGAGTGCAAAATAAACTCGTTTCCCTACTGAAAAAAGATTAACCATAAGTGGAAATCTTTGATAAAAACATATTTTGACATAAACCATGTGTCAATCTGTATGGTCTGAGGCTTCATCAGTCATGTTACTACTGAGCAAGC
>JAMWET010002035.1:0-44865 GCA_024036415.1 Prochilodus magdalenae | reverse complement strand
TGGCCCGAGTTTGGTTACTCTATAAACAAAGGTCAGGGAGTTATAGTCAAATCCATTTTGTAAATGTGAATTTAGACAAAAGCCTCAAGTGGTAAAAACTAATCGTGCAAGGCCTAGCGAGGGCATAGAAGGTCCTAGAATTACCAAACTTGGCACACATTGACAGTCCCGCACTCTGATAACATGGCCCAAGTTTGGAGACTCTAGGATCAAAGGTCAGGGAGCTACAGCCAAATCAGTTGAGAAAATGTTAATTTGGACGTAAGCCTCCAGTGGGAAAAATCAATCATACTGGGCCTAGTGAGAGCATGGAAGGTCCTAGAGTTACCAAACTTGGCACACATTGACAGTCCCGCACTCCGATAACCTGGCCCGAGTTTGGTTACTCTATAAACAAAGGTCAGGGAGTTATAGTCAAATCCATTTTGTAAATGTGAATTTAGACAAAAGCCTCAAGTGGTAAAAACTAATCGTGCAAGGCCTAGCGAGGGCATAGAAGGTCCTAGAATTACCAAACTTGGCACACATTGACAGTCCCGTACTCTGATAACCTGGCCCAAGTTTGGAGACTCTGATTAAAGGTCAGGCCCAAGTTTGGAGACTCTAGGATCAAAGTTCAGGGAGCTACAGCCAAATCAGTTGAGAAAATGTTAATTTGGACGTATGCCTCCAGTGGGAAAAATCAATCATACTGGGCCTAGTGAGAGCATGGAAGGTCCTAGAGTTACCAAACTTGGCACACATGACAGACCCGCACTCCAATAACCTGGCCCGAGTTTGGTTACTCTATAAACAAAGGTCAGGGAGTTATAGTCAAATCAATTTTGTAACTGTGAATTTAGACATAAGCCTCAAGTGGTAAAAACCAATCCTGCAAGGCCTAGCGAGGGCATAGAAGGTCCTAGAATTACCAAACTTGGCACACATTGACAGTCCCGCACTCTGATAACCTGGCCCAAGTTTGAAGACTCTAGGATCAAAGGTCAGGGAGCTACAGCCAAATCAGTTGAGAAAATGTTAATTTGGACGTAAGCCTCCAGTGGGAAAAATCAATCATACTGGGCCTAGTGAGAGCATGGAAGGTCCTAGAGTTACCAAACTTGGCACACATTGACAGTCCCGCACTCCGATAACCTGGCCCGAGTTTGGTTACTCTATAAACAAAGGTCAGGGAGTTATAGTCAAATCCATTTTGTAAATGTGAATTTAGACAAAAGCCTCAAGTGGTAAAAACTAATCGTGCAAGGCCTAGCGAGGGCATAGAAGGTCCTAGAATTACCAAACTTGGCACACATTGACAGTCCCGTACTCTGATAACCTGGCCCAAGTTTGGAGACTCTAGGATCAAAGTTCAGGGAGCTACAGCCAAATCAGTTGAGAAAATGTTAATTTGGACGTATGCCTCCAGTGGTAAAAATCAATTGGACTTAAGCTGTGCCTAGACCTAGTGAGGGCATGGAAGGTCCTAGAGTTACCAAACTTGGCACACATTGACATCCCCACACTCCGATAACCTGGCCCGAGTTTGGTTACTCTATAAACAAAGGTCAGGGAGTTATAGTCAAATCCATTTTGTAAATGTGAATTTAGACTAAAGCCTCAAGTGGTAAAAACTAATCGTGCAAGGCCTAGTGAGAGCATGGAAGGTCCTAGAGTTACCAAACTTGGCATTGGGAAAATTACAAACTCCCCCAAGTTGGTTTAAAACTCATAGAGGGCATAGAAGGTCCAAGAATTGGGCACACATTGACAGTCCCGCAATAACCTGGTAAAAAGGTCAGGGAGCTACAGCCAAATCATTTTGTAAATGTTCCCTCCAGTGGGAAAAATCAATCATACTGGGCCTAGCGAGGGCATAGAAGGTCCTAGAATTACCAAACTTGGCACACATTGACAGTCCCGCACTCTGATAACCTGGCCCAAGTTTGAAGACTCTAGGATCAAAGGTCAGGGAGCTACAGCCAAATCCGTTGGGTAAATGTTCATTTGGATTTAAGCCTCCAGTGGGAAAAATCAATTATATTATGCCTAGTGAGAGCATGGAAAGTCCTAGAGTTACCAAACGTGGCACAGATTGACAGTCCCACACTCCGATAACCTGGCCCGAGTTTGGTTACTCTATAAACAAAGGTCAGGGAGTTATAGTCAAATCCATTTTGTAAATGTGAATTTAGACAAAAGCCTCAAGTGGTAAAAACTAATCGTGCAAGGCCTAGCGAGGGCATAGAAGGTCCTAGAATTACCAAACTTGGCACACATTGACAGTCCCGTACTCTGATAACCTGGCCCAAGTTTGGAGACTCTAGGATCAAAGGTCAGTGAGTTACAGCCAAATCAGTTGAGAAAATGTTAATTTGGACGTACGCCTCCAGTGGGAAAAATCAATCATACTGGGCCTAGTGAGAGCATGGAAGGTCCTAGAGTTACCAAACTTGGCACACATTGACAGACCCGCACTCCAATAACCTGGCCCGAGTTTGGTTACTCTATAAACAAAGGTCAGGGAGTTATAGTCAAATCCGTTTTGCAAATGTGAATTTAGACAAAAGCCTCAAGTGGTAAAAACTAATCGTGCAAGGCCTTGCAAAGGCATGGAAGGTCCTAGAATTACCAAACTTGGCACACATTGACAGTCCCGCACTCTGATAACCTGGCCCAAGTTTGAAGACTCTAGGATCAAAGGTCAGGGAGCTACAGCCAAATCAGTTGGGTAAATGTTCATTTGGATTTAAGCCTACAGTGGGAAAAATCAATCATACTGGGCCTAGTGAGAGCATGGAAGGTCCTAGAGTTACCAAACTTGGCACACATTGACAGTCCCGCACTCTGATAACCTGGCCCGAGTTTGGTTACTCTATGAACAAAGGTTTTATAGTTACTCTATAAACAAAGGTCAGGGAGTTATAGTCAAATCCATTTTGTAATTGTGAATTTAGACAAAAGCCTCAAGTGGTAAAAACCAATCGTGCAAGGCCTAGCGAGGGCAGAGAAGGTCCTAGAATTACCAAACTTGGCACACATTGACAGTCCCGTACTCTGATAACCTGGCCCAAGTTTGGAGACTCTAGGATCAAAGTTCAGGGAGCTACAGCCAAATCAGTTGAGAAAATGTTATTTTGGACGTATGCCTCCAGTGGGAAAAATCAATCATACTGGGCCTAGTGAGAGCATGGAAGGTCCTAGAGTTACCAAACTTGGCACACATTGACAGTCCCGCACTCCGATAACCTGGCCCGAGTTTGGTTACTCTATAAACAAAGGTCAGGGAGTTATAGTCAAATCCATTTTGTAAATGTGAATTTAGACAAAAGCCTCAAGTGGTAAAAACTAATCGTGCAAGGCCTAGCGAGGGCATAGAAGGTCCTAGAATTACCAAACTTGGCACACATTGACAGTCCCGCACTCTGATAACATGGCCCAAGTTTGGAGACTCTAGGATCAAAGGTCAGTGAGCTACAGCTAAATCAGTTGAGAAAATGTTAATTTGGACGTAAGCCTCCAGTGGGAAAAATCAATCATACTGGGCCTAGTGAGAGCATGGAGGGTCCTGGAGTTACCAAACGTGGGACACATTGACAGTCCCGCACTCCGACAACCTGGCCCGAGTTTGGTTACTCTATAAACAAAGGTCAGGGAGTTATAGTCAAATCCATTTTGTAATTGTGAATTTAGACATAAGCCTCAAGTGGTAAAAACCAATCCTGCAAGACCTTGCGAAGGAATGGAAGGTCCTAGAATTACCAAACTTGGCACACATTGACAGTCCCGCACTGGCCCAAGTTTGAAAACTCTAGGATCAAAGGTCAATGAGCTACAGCTAAATCAGTTGAGAAAATGTTAATTTGGACGTAAGCCTCCAGTGGGAAAAATCAATCATACTGGGCCTAGTGAGAGCATGGAAGGTCCTAGAGTTACCAAACTTGGCACACATTGACAGTCCCGCACTCTGATAACCTGGCCCAAGTTTGGAGACTCTAGGATCAAAGGTCAGGGAGCTACAGCCAAATCAGTTGGGTAAAATGTTTTTTCGACAAAAGCCTCAAGTGGGAGAAAACAATCGTACTAGACCTAGTGAGGGCTAGGAAGGTCCTAGAATTACCAAACTTGGCACACATTGACAGTCCCGCACTCTGATAACCTGGCCCAAGTTTGAAGACTCTAGGATCAAAGGTCAGAGAGCTACAGCCAAATCCGTTGGGTAAATGTTCATTTGGATTTAAGCCTCCAGTGGGAAAAATCAATTATATTATGCCTAGTGAGAGCATGGAAAGTCCTAGAGTTACCAAACGTGGCACAGATTGACAGTCCCACACTCCGATAACCTGGTCCGAGTTTAGTGACTTGAGGGTCAAAGGTCAGGGAGTTATAGCCAAATCATTTTTGTAATTGTTAATTTAGACAATAGCCTCAAGTGGTAAAAACCAATCGTGCAAGGCCTAGCGAGGACATAGAAGGTCCTAGAATTACCAAACTTGGCACACATTGACAGTCCCGTACTCTGATAACCTGGCCCAAGTTTGGTGACTCTAGGATCAAAGGTCAGGGAGCTACAGCCAAATCCGTTGGGTAAATGTTCATTTGGATTTAAGCCTCCAGTGGGAAAAATCAATTATATTATGCCTAGTGAGGGCATGGAAGGTCCTAGAGTTACCAAACGTGGCACACATTGACAGTCCCACACTCCGATAACCTGGCCCGAGTTTGGTTACTCTATAAACAAAGGTCAGGGAGTTATAGTCAAATCCATTTTGTAAATGTGAATTTAGACAAAAGCCTCAAGTGGTCAAAAAAAGGTCAGGGCCTAGTTATAGTCCAATCATGAAAGGCCTAGCGAGAGTATGGAAGGTCCTAGAGTTACCAAACTTGGCACACATTGACAGTCCCGCACTCTGATAACATGGCCCAAGTTTGGAGACTCTAGGATCAAAGGTCAGGGAGCTACAGCTAAATCAGTTGAGAAAATGTTAATTTGGACGTAAGCCTCCAGTGGGAAAAATCAATCATACTGGGCCTAGTGAGAGCATGGAAAGTCCTAGAGTTACCAAACGTGGCACAGATTGACAGTCCCACACTCCGATAACCTGGCCCGAGTTTGGTTACTCTATAAACAAAGGTCAGGGAGTTATAGTCAAATCCATTTTGTAAATGTGAATTTAGACAAAAGCCTCAAGTGGTAAAAACTAATCGTGCAAGGCCTAGCGAGGGCATAGAAGGTCCTAGAATTACCAAACTTGGCACACATTGACAGTCCCGTACTCTGATAACCTGGCCCAAGTTTGGAGACTCTAGGATCAAAGTTCAGGGAGCTACAGCCAAATCAGTTGAGAAAATGTTATTTTGGACGTATGCCTCCAGTGGGAAAAATCAATCATACTGGGCCTAGTGAGAGCATGGAAGGTCCTAGAGTTACCAAACTTGGCACACATGACAGACCCGCACTCCAATAACCTGGCCCGAGTTTGGTTACTCTACTCAGGGAGTATAAAATCAAAGGTCAGGTGGTAGTCGTATAGTCAAATCAAGGTTTTACCAAACTAACATGTGAATTTGGAGACTCTAGGATAAAGCCTCAAGTGGTAAAAAAAAAAATCAATCGTACTGGGCCTAGTGAGAGCATGGAGCCTAGAGTTACCAAAAACTTGGCAACATTGACAGTCCTAGATACCTGGCCCGAGTACCAAAACTTGGGAGTTACACATTGACAGTTTAGACAAAAGCCTCAAGTGGTAAAAAACTAATCGTGCAAGGCCTAGCGAGGGCATAGAAGGCCCTAGAATAACCGAACTTGGCCCATTGAGTTTGGTGTTTGGAGACTCTAGGATCAAAGGTCAGGGAGCTACAGCCAAATCAGTTGAGAAAATGTTAATTTGGACGTAAGCCTCCAGTGGGAAAAATCAATCATACTGGGCCTAGTGAGAGCATGGAAGGTCCTAGAGTTACCAAACTTGGCACACATTGACAGTCCCGCACTCCGATAACCTGGCCCGAGTTTGGTTACTCTATAAACAAAGGTCAGGGAGTTATAGTCAAATCCATTTTGTAAATGTGAATTTAGACAAAAGCCTCAAGTGGTAAAAACTAATCGTGCAAGGCCTAGCGAGGACATAGAAGGTCCTAGAATTACCAAACTTGGAACACATTGACATCACCACACTCTGATAACCTGGCCCAAGTTGGGTGACTCTAGGATCAAAGGTCAGGGAGCTACAGCCAAATCAGTTGAGAAAATGTTAATTTGGACGTACGCCTCCAGTGGGAAAAATCAATCATACTGGGCCTAGTGAGAGCATGGAAGGTCCTAGAGTTACCAAACTTGGCACACATTGACAGACCCGCACTCCGATAACCTGGCCCGAGTTTGGTTACTCTATAAACAAAGGTCAGGGAGTTATAGTCAAATCCATTTTGTAAATGTGAATTTAGACAAAAGCCTCAAGTGGTAAAAACTAATCGTGCAAGGCCTAGCGAGGGCATAGAAGGTCCTAGAATTACCAAACTTGGCACACATTGACAGTCCCGCACTCTGATAACATGGCCCAAGTTTGGAGACTCTAGGATCAAAGGTCAGTGAGCTACAGCTAAATCAGTTGAGAAAATGTTAATTTGGACGTAAGCCTCCAGTGGGAAAAATCAATCATACTGGGCCTAGTGAGAGCATGGAAGGTCCTAGAGTTACCAAACTTGGCACACATTGACAGTCCCGCACTTCGATTACCTGGCCCGAGTTTGGTTACTCTATAAACAAAGGTCAGGGAGTTATAGTCAAATCCATTTTGTAATTGTGAATTTAGACAAAAGCCTCAAGTGGTAAAAATTAATCGTGCAAGGCCTAGCGAGGGCATAAAAGGGTCCTAGAATTACCAAACTTGGCACACATTGACAGTCCCGCACTCGGCCCAAGTTTGAAGACTCTAGGATCAAAGGTCAGGGAGCTACAGCTAAATCAGTTGAGAAAATGTTAATTTCGACGAAAGCTTGAAATGGGAAATAACAATCGTACTAGACCTAGTGAGGGCTAGGAAGGAACTAGAGTTACCAAACTTGGCAGACATTGACATCACCACACTCTGATAACCTGGCCCAAGTTTGGTGACTCTAGCATCAAAGGTCAGGGAGCTACAGCCAAATCAGTTGAGAAAATGTTAAATTGGACTTAAGTCTCCAGTGGGAAAAATCAATCATACTGGGCCTAGTGAGAGCATGGAAGGTCCTAGAGTTACCAAACTTGGCACACATTGACAGTCCCGCACTCCGATAACCTGGCCCGAGTTTGGTTACTCTATAAACAAAGGTCAGGGAGTTATAGTCAAATCCATTTTGTAAATGTGAATTTAGACAAAAGCCTGAAGTGGTAAAAACTAATCGTGCAAGGCCTAGCAAGGGCATAAAAGGGTCCTAGAATTACCAAACATGGCACACATTGACAGTCCCGCACTCTGATAGCATTGCCCAAGTTTGGAGACTCTAGGATCAAAGGTCAGGGAGCTACAGCTAAATCAGTTGAGAAAATGTTAATTTGGACTTAAGCCCGAAGTGTGAAAAAATAATCCTACTAGGCCTAGTAAGGGCATGGAAGTTGCTAGAGATACCAAACTTGGCACACATTGACAGTCCCGCACTCTGATAACCTGGCCCGAGTTTGGTTACTCTAGAAACAAAGGTCAGGGAGATATAGTCAAATCCATTTTGTAAATGTGAATTTAAATTTAAAAAACAATCGTGCAAGGCCTAGCGAGGGCATGGAAAGCCTCAAGTGGTAAAAACAGTCAAATCGTGCGAGGCCTAGCGAGGGTATAGAAGGTCATAGATTTACCAAACTTGGCACACATTGACAGTACCGCACTCTGATAACCTGGCCCAAGTTTGAAGACTCTAGGATCAAAGGTCAGGGAGCTAAAGCCAAATCAGTTGGGTAAATATTCATTTCGATTAAAGCTTGAATTGGGAAAAAACAATCGTACTGGGCCTAGTGAGAGTATGGAAGGTCCTAGAGTTACCAAACTTGGCACACATTGACAGTCCCGCACTCTGATAACCTGGCCCAAGTTTGGTGACTCTAGCATCAAAGGTCAGGGAGCTACAGCCAAATCAGTTGAGAAAATGTTAATTTGGACGTAAGCCTCCAGTGGGAAAAATCAATCATACTGGGCCTAGTGAGAGCATGGAAGGTCCTGGAGTTACCAAACGTGTCACACATTGACAGTCCCACACTCCGATAACCTGGCACGAGTTTGGTTACTCTATGAACAAAGGTCAGGAAGTTATAGTCAAATCCATTTTGTAAATGTGAATTTAGACATAAGCCTGAAGTGTTAAAAACCAATCGTGCAAGGCCTTGAGAAGGCCTGTAAGGTCCTAGAATTACCAAACTTGGCACACATTGACAGTCCCGCACTGGCCCAAGTTTGAAGACTCTAGGATCAAAGGTCAGGGAGCTACAGCCAAATCATTTGGGTAAATGTTAATTTGGACTTAAGCCCGAAGTGTGAAAAAATAATCGTGCAAGGCCTAGCGAGGGCATAGAAGGTCCTAGAATTACCAAACATGGCACACATTGACAACACCAAACTCTGATAACCTGGCCCAAGTTTGAAGACTCTAGGATCAAAGGTCAGGGAGCTACAGCCGAATCAGTTGGGTAAATATTCACTTCGACTAAAGCTTGAATTGGGAAAAAACAATCGTACTAGACCTAGCGAGGGCTAGGAAGGACCTAGAGTTACCAAACTTGGCAGACATTGACATCACCACACTCTGATGACCTGGCCCGAATTTGGTGTCTTTACAGTTAAGAGTCAGGGAGTTAGAGCCAAATCGATGTGTTAATTTCACAACTTCACACTCTGATAACCTGGCGCGAGTTTGGTGACTCAAGGCACAAAGGTCATGGAAGGTCCTAGAGTTACCAAACATGGCACACATTGACATTACCACACTCTGATGAACTGGCCCAGGTTTGATGACTCTAGGATCAAAGGTCAGTGAGCTCCAGCCAAATCTATTTGGTAAATATGTATTTAGACTCAAGCCTCAAGTGGTAAAAACCACTCGTACGAGGCCTAGTGAGGGCATGGCAGGTCCTAGACGTACCAACCTTGGCACACACAGACATTCTCACAGTCTGATGACGTGGCCAAAGTTTGGTGTCTCTTGAAGCAAAGTTCAGGAGTTACAGCCAAATCCATTAGGTAAATGTGAATTTGGACTGCGGCCTTAATTCGGAAAAAAACAGTCGTACAAGACCAAGCAAGGGCATGGAAGGTCCTAGAATTAGTAAACATGGCACACGTTGACATCGCCACACTCTGATGACGTGGCCTGAGTTTGGTGTCTCCTAGATCAAAGGTCAGTAGTTACAGCCAAATTCACTTGGTCACTATGAATTCAGAATTAAGCCTTAACCAATCATACGAGGCCTAGCGAAGGCATGGAAGGTCATAATGACAGCAGGGACTAAAACTCAAAAATAATGAGTATTTTTGAAAAAATGTAATACCATTTTCTTTAAATCCATATCTTTAGGAAAAATTCATATTTTCATGGTTTAAGAAACAGTAAGTGACTGTAAAATGTTGTTGCAGCACTGCTTGTCTCAGGAAAAAGCACAAAACAGTTTGGGAGCAGACTGAATGAAATGGCTCTAAAACCAGAGAGCCAAACCATCTGCGCATACGCGGACAAAAAAACAGCGGAGATTCAAAGCCTTACTGTGGGTAGGTATTCGGCATTAGGTTTGTGTAGTGTGGTGACGCCAACGTGTGCCAAATCTGATAACTCTACAAGATTCCTTTACCTCGTCAGGCCTCATCCATTCACCATTTACCAAATGTATTTGGATCTAACGCCATAATCTTTTACCCCAGAGACACCAAGCTTGGATCAAGTCATTGGGATGTGGTAATGTCAATGGGTGCCAAGATTGGTGACTCTAGGATTTTCCATGCCCTCGCTAGGCCTTCTACAACAGTTCTTTCTCCACTCGAGACTTAAGTCCAAATTCACAAATTAGTTTGGCTGCAACTCCCTGACCATTGAGCCTTGAGTCACCAATCTTGGTCTAGGTTATCAGATTGTGGTGACGTCAATGTGTGACAAGTTTGGTGACTCTAGGACCTTGCCTGCCCTTGCTAGGTCTCGTACACTCGTATGTTTTTTACCACTTGAGGCTTAAGTCCAAATTAACATTTACCCAACTGATTTGGCTGTAGCTTCCTCTGTAGTCAAACCAGCCCCGTACAATGTTTTTTGTTGAAGTTTAAATTTACAAATGTATTTGGCTGTAACTCCCTCACCTTTCAGCCTAGAGTCACCACACTTGGGCCACACTATCAGACTGTGGTGATGACAAAGAGTGCCAAGTTCAGTGGCTCTAGGATCTTCCCTGCCCTCGCTAGGCCACATATAATGGCGTTTTTCCACTTGAGGCTTAAGTTCAAATTCACAACCGTATTTCACTTTTATTCCCTGACCTTTGAGCCAAGAATCACCATACGTGGGCCACATAATCAGAGCGTGGTGATGTCAAAGTGTGCCAAGTTTGGTGACTCTACGATTTTCCCTGCCCTAGCTAGGCCACATAATCAGAGCGTGGTGATGTCAAAGTGTGCCAAGTTTGGTGACTCTACGATTTTCCCTGCCCTAGCTAGGCCACATAGACGCTCACTTGAGACTCAAGTCCAAATTGATATTTACCAGATGTACTTAGCTGTAATTCCCTGACTTTGATCCTAGAGTCACAAAACTTGGGCCATCTTATCAGAGTATGGTGATGCCAACTTGTGCCAAATCTAATAAATCTACAGTATTTCTTACCCTTGTCAGGCCTCATCCATTTACCATTTACCAAATATATTTGGATCTAACTCCATGACCTTTCACCCCAGAGTAAGCAAACTTGGATCAAGTTATCAGGATGTAGTGATGTCAACGTGTGCTAAGTTGGGCGACCCTAGGATCTTTCCTGCCCTCTCTAGGCCATGTAAAATGTCTTTTTTCCCCACTTCAGGTTTAAGTCCAAATATTTACCAAATGGATTTGACTGTAATTCCCTGACCTTTGACCCTAGAGTCACCAAGCTTGGGCCACCTAATCAGATGGTGGTGATGTCAAAGTGTGCCATGTTTGGTGACTCTGGGACCTTCCCTGCCCTTGCTAGGCCTCGTACAATCTTCTTTTCCCCACTTGTGTCCAAATTCACATTTACCAAATGAATTTAGCTGTGATTCCCTGAGCTTTGACCCTAGAGTATCAATATG
The DNA here is from genome assembly GCA_024036415.1 of Prochilodus magdalenae. NCBI lineage: Eukaryota > Metazoa > Chordata > Actinopteri > Characiformes > Prochilodontidae > Prochilodus > Prochilodus magdalenae. Next base: position 33,610 of record JAMWET010002035.1, on the reverse strand, counting down.
TGGTGATGCCAACGTGTGCAAAATCTGATAACTCTACAACAGTCCTTTCCCTTGTCAGGCCTCATCCATTCACCATTAACCAAATGAATTTGGCTGTAACTTCCTGACCTTTAATCCTAAAGTCACTAAACTTTTGTATGTCAGGTGGCAAGTTCGGTGACTCTAGGACCTTCCATGCCTTTGCTAGGCCCTGTATGAAGCAGACACTGTTTAATTAATTAGTTAGTTAGGGTTTTGTTAGTTAGTGTTATCTGGCATTATTTACATTAGGTCATCGTTACTGTGCCCCCATAGAAGCATGGTTCTTTGGACTAGTGCAATCAATAAAACCAGTGCCCTGACTTGTTCAGTCAGTGATGCACGTCAGTTATGCTGCCTCAGTAAAAATGTTCTTATACATGTGATCAACGGAACATAACTGGCAATGCATGTGAGAGAGTTGTAAATCGATGTGACCAAAACAACTCTAAATAAGCAGTCCAAATCATGGGCCTATAATGCTAAACACAGTGAGACTGCAGACCAGCAAACGAGTGGGGAGTGCTCAGGCATAGTACACAAGAGAACACCGCAAAAACTGGAAAAGAAAAAAATTGACAACAAATTTAGTTACTTACGGAGCATATTTTGAAGTTAAAACCTGATGTCTGATGGCTCAGTGCTCTGCAAGGTAGTCAATATAGTGGAAAACACAGCAAATAGTTGTTCAGGATATTTATGTGCATTCATCAACTAAATAACAAGAACAGATGAGATGAAAGCAGAAGATGTGGCGAAAGGACAGATGAGGGATAAAACAGTGTACAGGACCCAGTACATGGACGAAGAAAAAAAAACAGTACATGGATTAAGAAAATTAGACAAAAGGAAACAGGAAAAAGAAAGAGAAAAGAAGAAGTAGTGAGACCAATGAAAGAGAAGGATAAATAAGACATATTACCTTAGCTCAATCAATTTTGTAGTGATATCATCAAGTGCACTAAAGAAGCTGTCTCTGAGATTTTTCCCCACCACTCTGGCTCTCTCAGTAGATAGATAGATAGATAGATAGATAGATAGATACTTTATTGATCCCGAAGGAAATTTAGCAGCCAGTAGCGGTTTCACAAAAAGAACAGCACAGATACACATAATAATACAAAAATAGAAATAAAAACAGTGTTGTGCAGTATGAGAAACCTAAATGGGACGGTCAGTAACGGCAGCAGTATTATTAACTATCAAGCTAAAAGCTATAGGACTCTACATACTGCGGATCACTATCAGTGGATATGTAAATATAAATATATAAATATATCTCACTTCTTAAGGAGGCAAGAAATATATACAAGAGTACAAATATAACTGCAGGCTGTAGAAAAGACGGTGCAAAAGTAATAAATAAATATACAAGGGACGCGGTTATCAGCAGATAAATGACCGAATGAATTAACATCAGAAACATGATATTTAAGTGGAGTTGAGTGTCCAGGAGTGCAGATGTACAGTATATGTACAGTATATACAGTAAGTGTCAGCGTGTCCAGGAGGTAAAGATAAAGATGCACAGTATATACAGTAAGTGTCAGAGTGTCCAGATGTACAGTATATACAGTAAAGTGAATAGTGCATAAATAAGTCTCTGATTAAATAAGAGAGTTTAGTGCTCAGCAGTCCTCGCCCCTCTTCCGGCCCTGCTGGGAGGAGTTGAAGAGCCTGATGGCTCTCGGGACAAAGGATCTCCTGAGTCTGTCCGTGGAGCAGCTCTGTGACAGCAGCCTGCCACTGAACTTGCTCCTTCTGTCCATTATGATGGTGTGCAGTGGGTGCCCATCATCATCCATAATGGACAGCAGTTTGTGCAGTGTCCTCCTCTCCGCCACCTTCACCACCGAGTCCAGCTCCACACAAACAACTGACCCTGCTCGCCTGACCAGCTTGTCCAGACACATCTCGTCTCTCTTCCTGATGCTTCTTCCCCAGCACACCACAGCATAGAAGAGACAGCTGGACACCACAGTCTGATAGAACATCTGCAGGAGCTTCCTACAGATGTTAAAGGACCCCAGCCTCCTCAGGAAGTAGAGTCGGCTCTGCCCCTTCCTATAAAGGATATCAGTGTTGGCTGACCAGTCCAGCCTCTCGTCCAGGTGCAGTCCGAGATACCTGTAGGTCCTAACCATCTCTACTTCCACCCCCTTGATAAAGACCGGCTGTGTGAGTGGCCTCGCCCCACGAAAGTCCACCACCATCTCTTTAGTCTTGGAAGTGTTCAGTAGCAGGTTGTTCCTATGGCACCATACCACAAAGTCCTCCACCAGGTTTCTGTACTCTGCTTCCTGCCCTCCCCTCACACAGGCCACAATAGCAGTATCGTCCGAGAACTTCTGCATGTGGCACGTCTCAGAGTTGTGCCTGAAGTCTGAGGTGTATAGTGTGAAGAGGAAAGGGGAGAGTACAGTCCCCTGTGGTGCTCCTGTGCTGCTGACCACAGTCTCTGACGTACAGTCCTTCAGCCTGACATACTGAGGTCTGCCAGTGAGGTAGTCGGTGCCAGTACACCTGAAACATAACACAAAGCAAACTATGCATATGCCTGTGGTTGAATTGTCTTTATCCATGGCTCTACCTTAAATGTTGTGTCACATTAGCATTAATAAATGCAAAAACTGCTGCAAGCAGAATTAAACATCTGCTACAGAAAAATGCTCAACATTCAGAATACAAAACATAATCCCTTTTTGCAAATAAAACAAACCAACCTGATTTTCTGCAAAACGTGCAATTTTTTTCCCCGAAGAGCAAATTTCACATCATTTTGTTTCTTAACAAGAGATCCATTTGGCTTTGTTTTCATCTGAGGAATCTGAGGAGCTCCGTCAAGGCTGTGGTCATCCATCCCTTTCGGATATTCAGGTAGATAATTTATTTATGTCCATACTGGGAGGCTCTTTATATGTAGTGAGCTTTCCACGCTTTTCCACATAATTTTGGTTCTATAATTACCTATTTTTAACTTGAGGCTGTTCTTCCATCTATCCCAGCCACAAGGTGTTCCTGATTCTGTAAGACATCAGTGTGCTTGAACTAAAGCTTTTGCAACAGTCCCAAATTCTAGTTTTGTTAGATATGTTTTAAATGCATATAAAGTCTAGTTTTTCCAGGATAAAGACCTCTGGCCAATGATGACTTACATCCAGAGGTGACACAGACAGCATATATAAGAATATTTGATATATATGTAGCAAATAACATATCTTTTCTCTGTAACCGTAAGTTCTCCTTGCACCCTGTATGCTGATACCAGAAAGACATCATTCAGCTCTGACAGTTTGACCACACACACACACACACACACACACACACACACACACACACACACAGATGGCGTGTCACTAGAGAAGTTGGTAAGATCTCAAGTGCTCACAGTACCATTTTGTCATCCTGTGGCAGACAAATTAAATTGCTGAGTTTACTGCAAAAATCTTTTCAATCTGGGCAAATCCTCTGAGACATGAGGATAAGCCTGTAGAGAACATCATGCCTGGGGGTACTTAATTCCATCTACACAGACAGAAGATACAACAATAACTGGTCCTTGCTTTGGAATGTTTTAAGAGATTGCCCAGGGGCCTTCCTTCAAGGGAAGGAAGTGAGCAAAGTCAGGGTAGCCTTTATAGTCTCAAGGGATGGCCTACAAAAAAAGTGTCATGAAAACATTTTTGAAATTTTGAGTGGCACAAATTGCCTTCATAAAAAATATATGCTTTCCTTTAAGCGCATTGTCCATACTTCGGACAGTGGACACAACCTTCTTACAAGCTGTGGGTAATGTTCTAAACAGTGACGCTTTGGCTTCAAACGAAACCTGGAAATGTCAACTGCAGCAGCGCTCTGTGTTCTGTTATATTACAGTGCTGGAAAAGCAGTGTCTCTTCAGTATGCCTTGGTGCCACAGCCAGTTCAATTTCCATTCGACCATTCAAATTTCCCATGTGTTATCACCTTCAGGGACATAGTGGCCAATAAGAAATGGAAGAAGCCTCATGAGGCACCAATTCTCATGAGCATTTCTTCCAATTTTACTTTTATTGGAAAATCCTACAGTTCTTAAATAGTTGTGCTCTATTTTCACAGTTAACAGAACAAAAAAATACAGTTCCTGGGCATCTTTAAGTTCTGAGAACGTAACATTAACTACATTTAGGTAATTGTCCCCTCTTGATTAGCTAAGTGTGTATTACATAAACAATAACATCAACATAACATTTAAATATTCAAGCTGGCAGAAGAACTCTCAAAAAAAGCTCAAACCACACCTTTTATATTCCTGATGAAAACGTGACAGACAACGCATTTAAGCACAACATGAGATGAGCACAAGATGACATATCTGAATCTGGTAGCTATGATTCTAGCTATTGATATAAATGCACTGCCAACATTTCGTTTGAAATAGTAATGCGATTACTAACATAAATAGCATTAATGCATGGATAAACATAAACCAAGCCTACACGTATACCACCATAATAGATCCTAATCATTTTTTTTCTCCTTTATTTTTTTTTACTTTTTGACATGTAGGGTGCATGTTTCGAGCGCAATAGTTCTGTTCGCGATGTTTTTCTGGCTAGCTAATTAACTACAATGCTAGATAGTCAATACACAGTATGCTATTTTTTTAGCAAATAAAGCAATGCCAGTGGATCATCATAATACTTTCCCTTTTTCTGAAAAACAAAACAACAAAAAAAATAATAATAATAACTGGACAGCCATGAACCAGGACAAAATCATTCTAATAACAGCATTTTCGTTGTCCCACAGAACTAGTGATACGTAAGTGATACCTACTTTTCTAGCAAATAAAGCAATGCCAGTGGATCATCATAATACTTTCCCTTTTTCTGAAAATAAAAAAATAATAATAATAATAATAACTGGACAGCCATGAACCAGGACAAAATCATTCTAATAACAGCATTTTCTTGTCCCACAGAACTAGTGATACGTAAGTCACGACGATGCAGCTCCAAGAACATGCTCTTTGAAGTGAACGACGGGAGCCGGCTCCTGATCGTGAGCCGATGTTTTTTTTTTTCTGTTAAAGCGTGATTGGTCAAGATGTGTGGCTGCATCTGTGCATCTTCACTGAGCGGGGAGGGGAGGGGTTACAAACACACACAGCACAGTGAGCACACAAACAGGAGGGAGAGTCTCCCGCAAAGATCTCTCGGGAGACCAGAGAGATCGAGAGAGCTTTGCGTTTCAGACAGACTGGACACTGGAAAGGTGAGGAAAATGAGTGACAGGAAACATAGTAAAGTTTGGACACATTTTAATGTGATAGACAGTTCAAAGGCAGAGTGTAGACTGTGCAAAGTTAAAATGTCATATCGAGCAGGTTCCACAAACAACCTGCACAGGCATATGCGAACTGTTCATCCATCAATGCAATTAGAAGAGAAAAGACGAGCTAGGGAACCTGCTTTTAATGAAGGTGCCAGTGTGTCTACTGCAACTGTTGCTGCTCCTACAACGTCTGCAGCATCATCCAGTACACCACCACAACCACATAGGCCTACAACCCAGAGCTCTATGAGACATTTTTTGCAAAAGGCTATGACTCCAGCAAAACAAAACACTTTTGACACAATTGATGAGGAACTGGCTATGATGGTACAAGATTTTCAGCCATTTTCAATCGTGGAAGACAAAGGATTTAGAAGTTATACTCATGCTCTCCATCCAATGTATGCACTTCCAAGCAGGAAAACACTTTCCCAAAAAATCATCCTAGGCCTATATGACTCCTTTATCACTCCTAGAAAGGGTCAAAAAAGCCACAACTGTTTGTCTAACAACTGACTGCTGGACATCCCAAACCACCACATCCTACATGTCAGTTACATGCCACTTTGTTGAAAATTACAAAATGGTGTCCTGTCTACTGGCTTGTTTTGAGTTCAGTGACAAACACACTTCTGAGAACTTAGCAAAGGAGCTGCTTAAAGTGACAAAAGAGTTGGACGTGGAAAACAAAGTGGTGTGCTGTGTTAGTGACAATGCAGCTAACAAAACAAAAGCAATTAAAACCCTGAAATGGACCCACCACCCATGTCTTGCACACACAATTAACTTGTTTGTAAGAGATGCTCTGAAGGTGATGAAGCCCACTGTGGACAAAGTAAAGGCGATAGTGGAATTCTTCCACAGAAGCACAACAGCCACGGAGAAGGTCAAATCTACCCAATGACAGATGGGCAAGCCTGAGCTGAAGCTGAAACAAGAGTGTGTTACTAGGTGCATATGCTAAAACGGATTCTGGACTACAAGGATGCAGTTATTTCCACCCTGGCTGTTATCAGTGCACTTGTTGACCCTCTGTGCCAAGAGAAATGGGAGGTACTGCAGGAGGCCTGCACTGTTCTGGAACCATTTGCGCAGGTCACTGTGGAGATCAGTGCAGAAAGGTACAGTGTTTAAATGTAAACATGTTATTATTATTCTTCTTATTTTTCAGTTATCATGTTTATTAGTTGTTGTTGTTGCATTATTAGTATGAAAAGCAGATTAATCCTGTGCAAGGGTCTGCAGGAAGGGACAGCTGAGCACCAGACCAGAGTAACCACTGGAAAAGTGAAGGAGTTAGTGGATGCTCTGTGTGCATCCATGGAAAGACAATTCCACAGAATGGAATATAACACTGTTCTGTCAGAAAGCACCATTCTTGACCCAAGATTCAAAAAGCTGGCTTTCAGTGAAAATAGAGCAGTCGATGAAGCTCTTCAGAGAATAACTGCAGCAGCAGCAAGATCCAGCCAGTCAAGTCCACTGCCAGGGGGCCAAGAGGGAGAAGAGGCAACAGAGCACGAACAAGAGGAACCACAAACATCTGCTGTTTGGAGGTTCTTTGAAGAACGAGCAACTGGTAAAACTACAAGGAAAACTTTAGCAGATTCAATGGTGGAACTAAGCCCCTTTTCTAGAGAAGTGCAGACCCACTGAGCTGGTGGGCGACCAAGTGTTCAGTCTACCCACGTCTTACACATGTGATGACATATAGACTGTGTATTGTAGCAACATCTGTCCCCTCAGAGGGAATCTTCTGCAAAACAGAAGATTCTGGTTTTACCACATGCTTTTTTACCAGCCTGACCAATGTGTGAATGTCACGTAGCACACGTTCATTACGTATCCTTGGTATATAAAAATGTAACCATGACACCGTACGGGAAGGTTTTTATTTATTTTTATTCATTTATTTTTGTAGAACTCTGTTGCATGTGGAATATATAAATAAAGCCATATAAATAATAAACATTTCATATAATGTATGTTTTTACATTAGTAATTCATTTTACACGTAATTTGGTAATAAATTAATTTAAGCAACAAAAAGCTGCTTAAAGCCATCTGTTTTTAGTGAGCCGAGCCAAAAGAACCGGCTCTCCAAAAGAGTTAGCCAGAATTCCCAACACTACACAGAACCATATTTTACGCCTAGTTATATCTGTGCTGGTGGCTCTGCATAACCACGCACCCAAACATCACTGTACCACCTCCCGCCAGGAACAGATGGCTAAAACTTGTTCTCACCACTTTTATTAAATGCATGCTTTCAAGCACATATATATTGTCATGGTTTTAGAAATTGCTTGTAAATGTAAAATAATGTTGCAGCACTGTTTGATTGAGGAAAAAACAAGAATGAAATAACTCTAAAATAAGAAAACACATGTGCGGAGGAAAAACTGGCGGTGATCCAAAGCAATCAGTGAACACTAAAACCCCTCAAGCCAAGTCATCAAACAATAGTGTTGCTGGCCTCGAGGCCTAGGGGTACCTGGGCCCTGCACAAAATGGCATCATCGCCATGGATGGCTTTATGATGACTGTGGTTGGTTCTATTGGTCTCTCTCTCTCTCTCTCTCTCTACATAGCCAGAAAGAAACCAACACACAGGTTAATGTGTTTTCATCCTGTGGCAATAGGTTTATTCTGAACCTACTTTCTGATCTGGATCAGTTTACTGCATATTTTTAATGAAATGCACATTTGAAATACATGAAATAGTTGGTAGCTTATGCAGATGCATTTTACATCACATTAACATTTTAAATCTAGACTATTATGCTCCTAATGCCTTTAAGTGTACAAAATCACTCTATGGAAATTCACACTGTAATATGAACATCATCATTCCAATGTTTCTCATACATATACATATATATATATATATATATATATATATATATATATATATATACACACACATACAACCAGCTTTCCAATACAAAGCTCATTTTAGATTTTGTGCTGACATTATATCTTACCTAGCAACAAACACTTGAAACACAATTTAACAAAAAAAAAAAAAAAAAACGGTACAAAGAACCGCATTGTACCTCTGGCCGTACCAGAGTAGCTAAGCTAGGCAGCTGAGCTATTGCTTAGGATAAAGAGAAAATACTACTGTTACAGAAGCTAAAAACACTGGATTACAGAACATATAAAAGTACAAAGAGTGGGATTCTCCTTTTCAACCGATTAGAACAGTCCCTATGCTAAGCTAAATGGCTAACGGATTTTCCGTCTTCTCATTTACTCCATATAACTTAACCAAAACTCACGTAAGTTGAACTAAGACATGGCACAAGGCTTCATGAACATATTCATGTACAGTTTCACCACTAAAATGTATGTAAAGACATTTCCTACCTCTACATGGCAAGAAAGAAACCAACACACAGCTTCATGTGTTGTCAGCCTGTGGCAAAAGGTTTATTGTGAACCTACTACGCTAGCCAGAGGCTGTTGTTCCCTTGCCACTGATGCCTAAGGGTGCCCTCTGCTGGGTGAAATGAGAATTACCTATTAGCCTTAGGTAATCCAAACAAACAACAGTATAATTATACCTCTGTCTCGCTAAGCTTCTCCCACCCCCGCCACGGACAGATGGCTAAAAAACACCCTCGCCACAATGTCATTATATGCATATCTTCAAGCAAGTTAATATTTTCATGGTTTGAGAAATAGTTAATCACTGTAATATATTGCAGCACTCCTTTGCTCATGATAAACGGTAAACAGTCTAAGAGCACACTTCATAAAATACCTAAAAACACAGAACTTGTACGTATGCGCATTGGGAGGAAAAAGGGCGGCTATACAAAGCCTCACTTCAGGTGAGTAGTATATATCATACATCTTGTGTGTCACAATGATTTATTATCCCTGATTTATGACCCCTCTGTGGCAGGGTTGTTTGATTGACATGTCAGTTTGATTGACAGGTCTGTTTAATTGACAGGTCGAGTTGCTTGACAAGCTGGCTGTCTTGTCAGCATGTCGATACACCACACCCCCCACTAACCCCACAACGCCACAAGATTTATGATGGGAGGATGACGGGGGTTGTTGAGTGTGTCAGTGGGTTCTGCTCTGGTGGGGGTCATGTCGCCAACCCCTGTTGTGTAAACAATTAAAAGGTGTGATTGTGTCTTCTGCTATGTATTGAAGACGTCTGCCTGGCTTGTACCAAGTTGTTTGATGTTAAAATAAACGTCTGTAAACTCGGGATGTGTGTGTGTGTGTGTGAGTGTGTCTAATTAGGGGGGGCGTGTGTTGATGTAATTACACCTATAAGCTATATAAAACCTATAAGGTTTTTCCTCGGCCTAGGTACATCCAAGCTTGAAACTATTCTTGCTATTAGGAGCATTGAAGGATTGTCACAACTTGGTAAATTCTTTCATATTTTATTATATTTATTATTCTTATTTATTTAAATTATGTAGTTGTTGATGTTAATTAAAGTAATCCCTAAACCCGTGTTGTTACAGGAGTTGCAAATACATCGGATTACGAAAATCCACTTGGTGAGTAAACAGACGCTTTGTAGTTTTGTTTTTGTGTCGGGGGATGTGTTGTGTGACACTAATTCGTATGTTTTTCTGTAGTAGGATTGACCTGTCTAGTTGAAACAACGGGTATCTTAACACCTCCAGGGTTTGAGGCCATCCCCACTACGCCTTTGGCCTGTGATACACATAAAGTGTTAGTCCATAACGACGCATCTGCGCCATCTGCATTCAACCCATGCTTAACAAGCAGCCCCGGGTGTGCATACAATTGTGAAAACGAAGCCTTTGGAGAAGTAGGCCCTGTTTTACATGGGAAGCGACCAAGGACGTACTCGAGTGCGTATGATAAAACAATTTCACACGAAGGACTCCATACATTTGGGGGCATGTGTGTGTAATGTTTTTCTTGACTCTTTACAAATTTACACACCAACAACCATGCTGTGAACAACGTACAGGGGGACACCGACCTGGAGACTGCTGGATGGACCGACGAGTTGTTGCATGCGTGGAATGAAAACAGTTTTACAGAAAAGGTGCCTGAAACAGTGGATGCCGGAGCTGTGCTGGATGTTGGACTGGGTACATTACTGGAAGATCTGAGAGACATTGATGGGGAAAACTTGAGAGCAAATCAGGAACATGAAAAACAAGTAAGCGGTCCTTACCCTTCTAGCGAAAATGAGGATCTTAACCTTTTGTTGAGACAAGAGATTGTTAAAAAACATTGTTGAGAAACGTAGACAAGCGGCTCTTCAACGTAGGTCTAAAAACACTATAAAGAAATTAACTGAACAATTCCATACACTAACCGAACAATTTCAAAAACAGAATCAACAGTATCAGAAATTTGTGCATGAAAGTCGTACACAGCATTATCAAATATTTAATCGGATGCAAGCACTAGACACCAAGTGTAAAGAACTGGAACAACATTTGATTTCTTTCACAAATGTGATATATAGCTTTAACAAAGTGTTAGAGTTAAAACTTTTTGGATGTTAAAACAGACAAAAATTTGATATTGACAGTCACCATAGCTATGAGTAAAAATCATAGTAAAATCATAGTAAAAATCAAAAAACTAAAAGAAGCGTTTGATTTAGATAAACCTCCGCTGGTGGACCGGGCTCATCGCACGCTGGTGCCCAAGGCAAAATCTGGGGATCCACTGCGGCCCGTCATAGCGCGGCTGCACTACTATGAAGACTGCATGGAGATTCTCAGAAAAGCCAGATGTCAACAGCGGGTTACGGTCTCAAACATGAGGATCTCGGTTTTCCCTGACTTCACTGCCAGGGTTGCAAGAGCTCGAGCTGCTTTCAATGGGGTACGTGCACAACTGCGTGGCATGGAAGGAATTCGATACGGCACACTTTACCCGGCACGACTTAGAATAACCCATGATGGAAAGCACCACGACTTCACCTGTCCTGAGGAGGCTGGCTGGTTTTTTAGCTACGTTGACCAAATGACTTGTTGCCCTGGGAAACTGACCTGTTTCCTCTTTCTTCTTGTCTATAGCTGGAGAGCTATATTTTGACCAAAACGTCGAGCTCTAATTTCCTATACATTGCTTTTCTAATTTCTTATTTCGTCTCTCATCTATGCTCAGTCCCATGCTGAGCTTTGATTGGCTCATTTTTATTTTATTTTTTTTGTTTATTTACTATTGTTATCATTATTAATTCGCTCACCTTTCAGTGTTCAATACTGTAATTATCGTTGCGTTATCGCTGTTATATATGGGTGCGTATTGTTTCTATATAAGTGCACATGTCGCACATGTTCATTGGTTTCGGAATTCTCCGCTCCGCGGGTTCTACCGTTTGATCCATGCGTAGAAGTACTGTCTATTTGGGTTGGGCTCATAGGGGAGCCTATGCAGCTGTCCTCTGGTTCGGGTATGTAGAGGACTTTGCTGGGGTTATTTTCAGTGGTAGTATGTGGGCGGGCGGGTTGGGGTTCGTTTTTTGCGTTTTGTTTTTTTCTTTTCTTTTTTTTTTTTCTTCTTCCCTGATGTTAGATTCCTGTGCTGGAATGTTAAAGGGTTGAACAGCCCAGTCAAGCGTTCTCAAGAGTTTTTGCTCACTTGAGGCGACTGAAGGCAGATATTTTGTTTTTGCAGGAGACACATCTTAAGACTTGAGAACATTATAGAATAAAATTCTCTGGAATCGCTGATATCGTTCACTCTACTTTTAATTCTAAAACTAGGGGAGTTGCTATTCTGATTAAAAGTGGGGTCCAGTTTATCCCTGATAATATTATTGCCGACGTAAATGGTAGATATTTGATCATTCGTGGAACTCTGTTTAATGCTCCAGTGGTGTTAGTCAATGTTTACGCTCCCAATTTTGATGATCCAAAATTTATATGTGAGCTACTTGGATCTATCCCCTCTTTAAACACTCTTTTGATAATGGGGGGTGATTTGAATTGTACAACTGACCCGGTTTTAGATCGCTCAGACTCCCTTAAACTACCGGGATCTTCAATGTCCCAATCAATTTCTGAGTTTTTAGCTAAAAACAGTATCGTGCTCCCCTATCAGTAAATATACAATTTTCAAATCACCATCTTTTTTCAGCTCCCTGGAGACTTAATTCGCTATTATTATTATCAGATGATACATTCAACACCTATATTTTATCCTCTATTGATGACTTTATTGCTATTAATAAAAATTATACAATTTCATTTTCTCTTCTTTGGGAATCTCTCAAAGCCTATCTACAAGGACAAATTATTTCTTATACAGCTCATTTAAATAGATCACGTAAACTAAAGCTACAAGATTTAATGACAAAAATTGCAGACTTGGAAGAACATAATTCTGTTAATCCATCGCCTGCACTGCTGAAACGCAGATTGGAGCTACAAGCCGAAGTTAATTTCAATACCACAGCTGTTGCTGAGCAGCAACTGTTGCGTACACGCAGTAACCATTATGAACATGGTGATAAACCATCTAGACTTCTATCCCATCAATTAAAAAGACAGTCTGCATCACGTTTAATTTCTCAAATTAAAGACCACATGGGAGTATTGTGCTCTGATCCACTATCTATTAACGCTGCTTTTAAATCTTTCTATTCGAGACTGTATCAATCTGAATCAAATTCAGATGATACTGAGGTGTCTCAGTTTTTTGACGAATTAACTTTTCCCTCTGTAAACCCCACTACCATAAAAGACTTTGCTATAAAACCATTGCTATAGAACCCTTGTCGATCGCCCTGAAGTCTCTTACATCTTTTCAGGGAATTTTTCGCTTGGGTACTGAACTAAAATTATCATTATACGCTGATGATTTGTTGTTGTACGTGACTGATCCAGCGAGTTCCCTTCCTCCAATTCTATCGCTTTTGAAGAGGTTTGGCTCGTTTTCAGGCTATAAAGTAAATGTACAGAAAAGCGAATACTTCCCAGTGAATTCTCCTGCACTCAATCAGTCTGTAATTCCCTTTCGGGTTGCTTCAACTGGGTTCAAATACCTAGGGATCCATGTATCTCGTACCTTGCCTTCTCTTTTTTCCTCTAATTTCTCTTCTTTAATTAGTAAATTAAAACGAGACTTACAGAGATGGAAATCTTCTCCTTTATCATTGATTGGTAGAATAAATGTTATAAAAATGAATGTCACGCCCAATTTTCTTTTTTTGTTTCAAAATATTCCGTTATTTTTGCCAAAAAAGTTCTTTAAGAATTTGGATCATCTTATTACTTCTTTTAAATGGGACGGGAAGGTTCCCATAGTGAGAAAGTCACTACTCCAAAGATTTAAATCTGACGGGGGTCTGGCCCTCCTTAATTTTTTGTTCTACTATTGGTCAGCACACATCCAAAAGGCCCTATGCTGGCTTCAAGCTCCGGATTTGCTGTGGTGTAGATTAGAGACCCGTTCTTGCTCTCCGTACTCTCCGCTCGCACTCCTTACTTCTTCTTTACCACTCAACCTGACAGGTTCTACGTGTAATCCATTGGTAATGTCTACCCTTCGAATTTGGTCACAGTTTAGACGTTGCTTTAGGTTTACGTCTCCCTCTTTGTCGATGCCTATTTTGGAAAACGACCTATTTCCCCCTGCATTGACAGACACAGCTTTTATTATATGGCAGGAGAGGGGTATCAGATTTTTTTGGGACCTTTATAAGGATGGTACTTTTTGTAGTTTTAGGTTCTACGTGTAATCCATTGGTAATGTCTACCCATCGAATTTGGTCACAGATTAGACGTTGCTTTAGGTTTATGTCTCCCTCTTTGTCGATGCCTATTTTGAAAAACGACCTATTTCCCCCTGCATTGACAGACACAGCTTTTATTATATGGCAGGAGAGGGGTATCAGATTTTTTCGGGACCTTTATAAGGATGGTACTTTTTGTAGTTTTGCCCAACTAACCACAGATTTTAATTTGCCTTCACCTCATTTGTTTCGATACTTCCAACTTAGACACTGTATCTTTTCCCTTTTTCCAAACTATTCTTGTCTTCCTCTCACACAATCATGGGAAGACCTTTTGACCTTGGACCCCTTTCAGAAATCTACTATATCTAATATTTACTCATATATTTTGGACTTAGACCAGCACGCTATTACAAAAATTAAAAGTGCTTGGGAACAAGAACTGGGTACTGTTTTTACAGAACATTGGTGGGACAAAGGCATAAACAAAATACGTTCAAGTTCTTTCTGTGCAAGACTTCAGCTGATTCAATTTAAGGTACTGCATAGAGTTCATTTATCTAAGTCTCGGCTCTCTAAATTCTTCCCAAACGCTGTCATTGATGCGTGTGATAAATGCGATGCCACTCCATGTAATTTAAGTCACATGTTCTTTTTTTGTCCCTCCCTATCTAAATTTTGGTTCGAATATTTTGAAATTATGACAAAGGTTTTGGACACCAACATTAATAAGAACCCTTTAATCGCAATATTTGGCTTTTCTACTGATCCACCCTTACTTAATAAAACCCAATCAGATATACTGGCATTTACATCCTTGCTAGCAAGACGTTGTATATTGCTATTATGGAAGTCTTCAAAATCCCCTTCTATTCCAAGATGTTATACACTTTCTTACTATGGATAAGATAAGATCTACTTTGAAAGGCAATACTGCAGCATTTTATTCCAAATGGAATCCATTTCTTAAATATTTTAACTTACTCCAAACCATGCCAGCCGACTGAGGGATATTACCTTTTTTTTTTTTGGTTATTATTTATTTATTTATTTTTATTTTATTTATTTATTTGTATTTATTTATTTTTACATGTGTTTAGTTTTGGGGGGAAAAAAATTGAGGGACTACTTGGATATGTTAAATTACTGGAGGTAACTGTGCCTTTATTCCTCAATAAAACATTTTGGAAAAAAAAAAAAAAAAAGTACCCTCACGAAGCAAGAAGAATGTTGAGTATGTTTTAGATAAAATGTCTAAATAAAAAGATCTTCTTGGAATGAATTGGGAGAATTTGTTTTAAACGGCCGAGCGGTCCCGGGTTCACATATTCTGGATTTGGTAAAAAGTATCACAGCACCACACCTGGTTAGAGACGCTCGTAGACCCCGGGGGTGGGCTGAGTTCCTAGAAGCTTTTGTCTACCGTACCAAACAAACATGTTAGAGAAAAAATAAGTTTGTTAAAAAATAAAAACCCTGATGGCTACGATACACAGCAAAAGGACATTGCACAAACACTGGTTAAGAGTGTTGAAACCCCAGTGTTTGTCTCCCCCATATTAGACAGAAGTAAATGGTTAGACTTCTAACATTGTTGTTTATGTGTTTTCTTATTTGTTTGTTTTTATCATTACTATGTAAATATTGTTTGAAATGTATTCAAAAACTTTGTTGTTTTATATATTTGTAAATAAAAGACTATGCTGAAGTTATTTGTTTTGTTTTGTTTTTATTTATCAATCAACACATTGCACAGAAACACAAATTATACATTTTACATCTGTCCTGTTTGAACATGTACACACTTAAACAATCTATTCTTACAAATACACATTTTGTTTTACAGATACAATTTTTTCACAAAAGTTGAAACTATATTGTAATTTTTTATTAAGTCAAAACTATATCTAGACAGGTTGATGCGGTTTAGCTGGATATTGTTGTCCATCTACATACACAGCTAGAAATTCCAAATCATAATGTTTGAATGCAAAAGGATTTTTATTGTATGTGCCTGTAAATGCATAATTTTCAACCATCGCTAATATCATAGATTTTGGTGTCCCCAAGAACAAGTTTTCTTGGTTAGAAACACGTGTTCCAGCGGGTATTGAAAAGTTTTTTTAGACACACTCTATCGATTGGGTATTTAGCAGTTGCTGACAATGCCTGGGCATGTCCTAGCCTCACGGCTGGTGACACCGACACCTTTTTGACAAAGATGGAGAGAATGTTTACTTTATAAGCCATCGCATCATTTCGCATTAGACAGAATTCATCCTTATTACCTATCATGCGAATTTTTATATCGACACCATTAAGCATTAATTTCTCCTGAAAAAATATGTCACTATGAATTGGCGTCAACAGTTCTACCACATTACTAGCGTTTGTAAATGAGGCCCTCTTGGTCAAACCGTTGTTGTTTTTAGCAGGGTTTGTTTCATCCATATGACCCGCCGTGTCCAGATAAAAGAGTCCTGCAGAGAAAACAGTTTCCAGGGTGTCCCGACCATAGTTGGCGAGACAATCTATGATGCTGTGGTAAGTGTACGTGCTTGAACTCAACCTGTCACCGATGGATACGTCGACCTGTAAAAATATTGTAGCTCCAGGGTAGTTTATCAGCCCCACAGCTGCTCCATCGTCTATGTCGCTGCCGTCAGGTTTCGTGATTTTAAGGCGGAGGTACAAGAGTGTGTTATTCAGGTCTGTATAATCTTCGCCATGTCCGGCTATGAAAAATTCCAAAGGACCGGTGTGTGATATTGCCGAAAGCGGTGGAATTTCAACATAGGTGTTCTTCTCGATAGCTGTTTGTGTTAAAGGTACTGTAAACAAGTCCAATTCAGATTTAATACATTCTTCAGACATACGATGAAGTAGCGCCATAATCAGAAAATGGTGTTTATAGCCTTTCTACTGGATGGTCGTGTGGTTTGTTTCTCCTTTTTTCTTCCCTTTTGAAACTATGTTTTTTAGTCTCTCGCTTGGTTTTCTTTGTGGGTCGACCACGCCTCTTACCAGGTGGTCGAGCCATCACCATCACACCCGAACCGTCCTGGTTGCCGCGCATCACACGTGTCACCCCATGACAGACTATGGCTATACTGTAACCCCTCCTGAACAATGGTATAGCCATTCTGAATAAATTTCTAAACATCCTGCCAAATCCAGCTCCATACATTGCAGGGCTGCCCGCATAGCCAGGCATGACACCACCTGCTTGATTTTGGTAGTAAGAGACATAGCGTTCAGGGTCCATGGCGTGCATGTTGAAAGATTCCATTTAAAACCTGATAGGGTGTTTTACTGGTCTAAAATGTAATTTTTACAACCACCTTCCCATAAGAAAAATTTACGTGCTGGTTCTGGTCTGTTTTCACTTCTATAGCTGTATCTGTAATGTGTGTCTTGGTTGTCGACACGTATTGTGGCTTGTTGTATCTAACAGTGACAACATCGTTGTTGTTCCCTGATATATGTACACACCGCAACAGTGGCACGAAGCTATCACCAACTGTTTGGTAATCGATGATGTCGGTATAAACATAGAATGAGTAGAAAGCCCCATAGATGTCAGCCACGTGCGGCGCATACTGTTTCTGAAAGGTTTCCTGGTCGCTTGTTTTAACCGCAGCAGACTCCGGGTTTTAGACCTAGAATGATATCTAGTTTTCCATCAAATATTAACCCCACACCAGGTCTCGTCTTAATATAAACTTTGTGTCTTATTTGGTCATAGCCAAGAACTATAGAATGTGTTGTTAGATGAAAATTTATTTCACCAATCAACATGGATATGTTGTTATAATACCCTGTGGGCAACGTTATTTGCGTTGTTTTCCCCATTTTTTTTATCATTTACTATAAATGTTGCATCAGCATCATCAAACGTTTTCCATGTTCTTGGGTATTGAAACTCCACCAACCCCACTTCCCAATCACCTTTCAAATCGATCGGTTTTGCTAACTTTGTTCTGTAATTAGAAATTTGATTATCTGGGTATACAGACATGGACGCATTGCATGGTAAAGTAATACAAAAACCGCTGTCACCCATGTTTGCCATTTGTGGGAAATGAGAGCTTTTCACAAGTGTTACACCTTTTAAGGTTTCTGAATGTCCACTACATCGTTTTCAGGAACCCAGCTGTTGAATTTGGAAGGCCAACCCAGCCATTTGACTAAAACTATTGTTTTTTTACCCTGTTTTTTTGTATCTAGAATCTTTTCAACTTTAAATGTTTTCTCTCTAGTGGCCATCGATATCTTTCAATCTGTAAACAGGTGGTTGGCGATGGATGCATTCCGCTATAGTGAAAAACTCGTGGGTTTCCTCATAACCCTTTGTAACTGGACCCGACTTTAGAAATTCGCACGACATCACCAATTTTATACTTGCATATAGTGTTTTTTGTCTACTTTGTTTCTCACACCATACAGTGTTTTAAACAAAAGTGGCTTCATTTTCTTCGGTTACATCGACAGGCTTCATTTTTATACTCCTCTGATGACTGTTGTTGTAGCCATTTGTTATGTCTTGTAAAACATCGGTGTACCTTTTGGAATTTATAGCTGTTAGATATCTCCACATGCATGTTTTTAGAGTTCTGTTAAACCTCTCTATGACGCAGGCCTTTATTTCACTACCTGTAGCAAAATGTCTGATTTTGTTTTTTGACATCAGTTTTTGAAAGTCTTTATTGAAAAACTCTTTACCTCTGTCAGTCTGCAATTTTTGAGGTACTCTACCTTCGGTTAATATGGACGCAAACGCTTTAGTAACTTCCAAACCTGACTTGATTTTTAACAATCGGGTCCATGCATATTTGCTAAACACGTCAATACAAGTCAACATATATTTATAACCATCATTTTCATTAGAATATGCTGCCATATCAACAAGATCGGCTTGGAATTGTGTGTCAATGCCATACACTACGACCCTGTTTCTTTTGTAATTATGGCGTATGGGTTTGTAAAGCATGTGTAAAACACCTGTATCTTGTAAAACAGCCTCTTTCAACTGACTTTTACCACCCAAAGAACCAGGATTAGACGGTGTATAATACACATTCTTCAGAAGCTCAGACAAAGTAGTAGATGTTATCACACACAATAATGATTCAAATTTAGTTTGTTTCACAGTTTTTATTCACAACTCACAAAGCATTGATGTAATCTAGAAATTTCACACACACACACACACACATCTACATTTCTCTCAACCAAATATTCAACTAAAGTTTCAATCACTTTACAAACATTAATCGGCTTGTTTTTTGAAAGTTTTATCACACAAACGTCTAATATGTATGTACACAGACGAAGCACATGACTAATTGTTATCGTATTGCTACTTTTAGGCATAAGAGACAGAATTTTGTTAACAGTCACATAGGTTGGTTCGGTAGAATCTACACACAAGTGTGTTAAGTGGAGCCATTCATCTGACACCGTGTTGACAATATCTATTTGATTCTTAAAATTTTGCAAACGTTTAGCATCAACATCCTGTACATTATTAAAGAGTCTAAAATTTACCACATTATCCTCAATATATTTACACATCAAATTTGTCAGTTTGTAGTTCACTCGGTGTTTCAGTATGTGTTCTGACAAATCCAGACATCCACAAACATTACCCATTTTGTCTTAAACAGCACTGCAAGCCTCTGAACTGGTTTTCCAACAATCAAGAGCGTCGCCGACAAATTGACCGGATATGTGATCAACCAGGCTTTCTCTGATTTCCTGCAACTTTTCCACAATGTTTAGCTCACTCCACAGTTCGCACACAACTGTTTCAGCACACCCTTGAATTTTTAGAAGTGGTAGCTGTATTCCAAAACACTTTAGAAGACCTGCTATGGCGTGTCTCAACCCTGGTGTGAACAATGTCCGCGTTATTTCATCATAGTGTTTTTCAAAGAAGAAAATATCCGGCTCAAACAGACACGAGTGTCACCGCTGACTGGGGTGGTTCACTTCACAACCAAGACACGTTTCCCTCAGTTTGTCGCCTATGATATGTTGTAGGATCACAACAACTGCAGACTTTATAAGTCTTAGACCTGTAGCACATACTTGACCACCCACATCTTCGGTTGGTGCGCATTTAGGAGCTTCCATGAGTGTTTCGTCATCATCCATGGATGGTGGATCTATCTGCGGTTTGGATACCGACCCTATTGACGGTTCTGATGACAAAGGTAGTACACATCGGAATGTCATATCTGCTCCGGTAAAATCTTCACACAGCTGGTCCAACCAGGCCTTGTCTGATGGTCTGTATGAAGTTGCCAATGTAATGGAACAGCCATGAGCCATGAAAAAATCTCTCCGATAAAATAAGTTTCGTTGTGTCATTTAAACCACATTTTACTCACAAAAAAAGGGAAACAGTCTAGGAGTAAACTTCATAAAATCGCAAAAAAAGAGACCGTATGCGGGGCCGGCAAGAAAACTGGTGGAGATACAAAGCCTCACGGGGGTGGTTTTTCAGCGTTAAGTTTATCAAGCAGAATTCATGAAGCTGTGATCATGGCGCAAGCATGTGAGCATTACAGTTCTGAAATACTAATGTAATTAAACAGCCATATACTGTAAAACATTTACTGTAAATTTTACAGTAAATTAATGGCAAAAATCATTCAATCAATCAATATTTATTTGTATAGCGCTTTTTACAACCAACTTTGTCTCAAAGCAGCTTCACAGAAAATCAGTTAATCAGAGTTAATGTACAGACATAGAAACGGGTTTGGGGGTGGGCAAGCCAGAGGCAACAGTGGCGAGGGAAAACTCCCTTGAGTTTTTTCCCTTGAAACCCTTGAGAGGATCCAGGCTCAAGGATGGAACCAAACCTCCTCAGGTCGAACCTGGATGAAGGGAATAACAGAACTCAGAGGGAGAGAAGTTTGGGTATTTGGTCCATTTATGGAGAAATGTTAATTACAGCGGTAAACAGATGTTATCAGCTAAATGCTTGTGCAAACAAGTAAGTTTTGAGTCTAGATTTGAATGTAGAGAGTGTGTCTGATTCCCGAACGTACCTAGGTTCTTTTGAACCTAAGTACTGTCAGCAGGCTGTTATTTTGTGAGCGGAGGGCACGTGTGGGTTTTTATGATTGAAGTAGTTCACTGAGATACTGGGGGGGCCAGACCATTTAGTGATTTAAACATTAAGAGTAGAATCTTGTAGTCCACATAAAATTTAACCGGTAGTCAGTGTAATGATGACAGTATTGGGGAAAAATAATCATATTTTTTTGTTCTAGTAAGGACTCTAGCAGCTGCATTCTGGACTAGCTGGAGCTAATGTACAGACTTATTTGAACATCCGGCTAAAATGGTGTTGCAACTATGGATTATGTTACCAACAGGCTGCATGTAAAGAGAGAAGAGCAGCAGCTCGAGCACTGACGCCTGAGGGACACCATATCTTACGAGTGTATGATGAGAGTGCTTATTGTGGAGACTAATAAATTGATAGCGGTCAGTCAGACACGATCTGAACTAGGATAAAACCTGTCCTTTAATGCCAAACTGATGTTCTAGTCTATCAAGAAGGATCGTGTGGTCAATGGTTTGGTGACTCTAGGACCAAAGGTCAGGAAGCTACAGCTAAATCAGTTGGGTAAATGGAAATTTGGACTTAAGCGTCAACTGGGAAAAAACAATCGTTCTGTGCATGGAAGGTCCTAGAGATACCAAACGTGGCACACTTTGACATCAAAACACTCTGATGACCTGGCCCGAGTTTGGTGACTCTAGGATCAAAAGTTAAGGGAGTTACGGCCAAATCCATTTGGTAAATGTGACTTTAGACATAAGCCTCAAGTGGTAAAAACCAATCATACAAGGCCTCGAGAGGGCATGGAAGGTCCTAGAGTTACCAAAATTGGCACACATTGACAACCCCAAACTCTGATAACCTGGACAAAGTTTGGTGACTCTAGGTTAAAAGGTCAGGGAGCTACAGCCAAATCAGTTGGGTAAATGTTAATTTGGACTTAAGCCTCAAGTAGCGAAAGCCAATCGTACAAGGCCTAGTGAGGGCATGGAAGTACCTAGAGTTAACAAACTTGGCACACGATGATATCACCACACTCTGATGACAAGGCCCAAGTTTGGTGACTCTAGGACCAAAGGCCAGAGAGTTACAGCCAAATCCATTTGGTAAATGTATATTTAGACATAAGCCTCAAGTGGCAAAAAACCAATCATGCAAGGCCTAGCGAGGGCATTATGCGACCTAGAGTTACCAATCTTGGCACACACTGACAAACCCACACTCTGATAACCTGGCCCAAGTTTGGTGACTATAGGCTCAAACGTCAGGGAGCTACAGCCAAATCAGTTGGGTAAATGTTAATTTGGACTGAAGCCTAAAGTGTTAAAATATAATCAAACATGCTAGGCCAGGCGAGGGCATGGAAGATCCTAGAGTTACGAAACTTGGCACACATTCACAACTTCACACTCTGATAACCTGGCCCGAGGTTGGTGACTCTAGGTGCAAAGGCCAGGGAGGGACAGCCAAATCAGTTGGGTAAATGTTAATTTGGACATAAGCCTGAAGTGGGAAAAAACAATCACACTAGGCCTACTAAGGGCATGGAAGGTCCTAGAATTCCCAAACTTGCCACACATTGACAGTCCCGCACTCTGATAACCTGGTCCAAGTTTGGAGACTCTAAACTTAAACGTCAGGGAGCTACAGCCAAATCAGTTGGGGAAATGTTAATTTCGACTAAAGCCTGAAGTGGGAAAAAACATTGCAACTGTGCCTAGTGAGAGCATGGAAGGTCCTAGAGTTACCAAACTTGGCACATGTTTACATCACCACACGTTGATGACCTGGCCCGAGTTTTGTGTCTCTAGGCCTAAAGGTCAGAGAGTTAGAATCAAATCCAATTGGCAAATGTGACTTGACACTAAAGCCTGAAGTGGTTAAAACCAATCATGCCAGGCCTACCGAGGGCATGGTAGGTCGTAGTGTTTTATAACTTGGCACACATTGACAACCCCACACTCTGATTACCTGGCCCAAGTTTGATGACTTTAGGCTCAAAGGTCAGGGAGCTACAGCCAAATCAGTTGGGTAAATGTTCATTTCGACTAAAGCCTCAATTGGGAAAAAACAATCGTACTAGTCCTAGTGAGGGCATGGAAGGACCTAGAGTTACGAAACTTGGCACACATTGACATCACCACACTCTGATAACCTGGCCCATGTTTGGTGACTCTAGGATTAAAAGTCAGGGAGCTACAGCCAAATTCGTTGTGTAATTGTTAATTTAGACTTAAGCCTCCAGTGGGAAAAATCAATCATACTGTGCCTAGTGAGGGCATGGAAGGTCCTAGAGTAACCAAACGTGGCACACGTTGACAGTCCCACACTCTGATAACCTGGCCCGAGTTTGATGACTCTAGAACCAAAGGTCAAGAAGTTACAGCCAAATCCATTTGGTAAATGTTAATTTGGCCTTAAGCCTCAAGGGGGAAAAACCAATCGAATGAAGCGTAGTGAGGGTATGGAAGGTTCTTGAGATACCAAACTTGGTACAATGACTTGATCCAACAACCACACACTTTGATAACCTGGCCCAGTTTCAGCTTAAAGGTCAAGGAGGTACATCCAAATCAGCTGGGTAAATTTTAATTTGGACTTAAGCCTGAAGTGGGAAATAACAATCATACTGTGCCTAGCAAGGGCATAGAAGGTCCTAGAGTTACCAAACTTGGCGCACTTTGCCATCACCACAGTTTAATGACCTGGGCAGAGATAGGTGACTCTATGGTCAAAGGTCAGGGAGTTATATCCAAATCCATTTGGTAAATGTGACTTTAAACATAAGCCTTAAGTGGTTAAAACCAATATTGCAAGGCCTTGTGAGGGCATGGAAGGTCCTAGAGTTACAAAACTTTGCAAACATTCACAACCCCACACTCTGATATCCTGGCCCGAGTTTGGTGACTCTGGTACCAAAGGTCAAAGGTCAGGGAGTTACATCCAAATCCATTTGGTAACTATAAATTCAGAATTAAGCCTTAACCAATCATACGAGGCCTAGCGAAGGCATGGAAGGTCATAACGACAGCAGGGACTAAAACTCAAAAATAATGATTATTTTTGAAAAAATTTAATACCATTTTCATTAAATCCAGATCTCTAAGAAAAGTTATTTTTTCATGGTTTTAGAAACAGTAAGTGACTGTAAAATGTAGTTGCAGCACTGCTTGTCTCAGGAAAAAGCACAAAAAAGGTATTCGGCATTAGGTTCGTGTAGTGTGGTGACGCCAACGTGTGCCAAATCTGATAACTCTACAGGATACCTTTCCCTCGTCAGGGCTCATCCATTCACCATTTACCAAATGTATTTGGATCTAACTCCATAATCTTTTACCCCAGAGACACCAAGCTTGGATCAAGTCATTGGGATGTGGTAATGTCAATGGGTGCCAAGATTGGTGACTCTAGGATCTTCCATGCCCTCGCTAGGCCTTCTACAACAGTTCTTTCTCCACTCGAGACTTAAGTCCAAATTCACAAATTAGTTTGGCTGCAACTCCCTGACCGTTGAGCCTTGAGTCACCAATCTTGGTCTGGGTTATCAGACTGTGGTGATGTCAATGTGTGACAAGTTTGGTGACTCTAGGACTTTGCCTGCCCTTGCTAGGTCTCGTACAATGTTTTTTACCACTTGAGGCTTAAGTCCAAATTAACATTTACCCAACTGATTTGGCTGTAGCTTCCTCTGTAGTCAAACCAGCCTCATACAATGTTTTTTTTTTTTCGCCACTTAAGACCTAAGTTTAAATTTACAAATGTATTTGGCTGTAACTCCCTCACCTTTCAGCCTAGAGTCACTACACTTGGGCCACATTATCAGACTGTGGTGATGACAAACAATGCCAAGCTCAGTGGCTCTAGGATCTTCCCTGCCCTCGCTAGGCCACATATAATGGAGTTTTTCCACTTGAGGCTTAAGTTCAAATTCACAACCGTATTTCACTTTTATTCCGTGACCTTTGAGCCAAGAATCACCATACGTGGGCCACATAATCAGAGTGTGGTGATGTCAAAGTGTGCCAAGTTTGGTGACTCTACAATTTTCCCTGCCCTTGCTAGGCCACATAGACGCTCAAGTCCAAATTGATATTTACCAGATGTACTTAGCTGTAATTCCCTGACTTTGATCCTAGAGTCACAAAACTCGGGCCATGTTATCAGAGTGTGGTGATGCCAACTTGTGCCAAATCTAATAAATCTACAGTATTTCTTACCCTTGTCAGGTCTCATCCATTTGCCATTTATCAAATATATTTGAATCTAACTCCATGACCTTTCACCCCAGAGTAAGCAAACTTAGATCAAGTTATCAGGATGTAGTGATGTCAACGTGTGCCAAGTTGGGCGACTCTAGGATCTTTTCTGCCCTCCTTAGGTCACATAAAATGTCTTTTTCCCCACTTCAGGTTCAAGTCCAAATATTTACCAAATGGATTTGACTGTAATTCCCTTTGACCCTAGAGTCACCAAGCTTGGGCCACCTAATCAGATGGTGGTGACGTAAAAGTGTGCCATGTTTGGTGACTCTGGGACCTTCCCTGCCCTTGCTAGGCCCACTTGTGTCCAAATTCACATTTACCAAATGAATTTAGCTGTGATTCCCCGAGCTTTGACCCTAGATTATCAGAATGGGGTGATGCCAACGTGTGCGAAATCTGATAACTCAACAGTCCTTTCCCTTGTCAGGCTTCATCCATTCACCATTAACCAAATGAATTTGGCTGTAACTCCCTGACCTTTAATCCTAAAGTCACTGAACTTGTGTATGTCAACAGGTGGCAAGTTCGGTGACTCTAGGACCTTCCATGCCCTCGCTAGGCCTTGTATGAAGCAGACACTGTTTAATTAATTAGTTAGTTAGGGTTTTGTTAGTTAGTGTTATCTGGCATTATTTACATTAGGTCATCGTTACTGTGCATGGTTCATTTGACTAGTGCAATCAATAAAACCAGTGCCCTGACTTGTTCAGTCAGTGATGCACGGTGGGCGCGTCAGTTATGCTGCCTCAGTAAAAACGTTCTTATACATGTGATCAATGGAACATAAATGGCAATGCATGTGAGAGAGTTGTAAATCGATGTGACCAAACCAACTCTAAATAAGCAGTCCAAATCATGGGCCTATAATGCTAAACACAGTGAGACTGCAGACCAGCGAACGAGTGGGGAGTGCTTGGGCATAGTACACAAGAGAACACCGCAAAAACTGGAAAAGAAAAAAATTGACAACAAATTCAGTTACTTACGGAGCGTATTTTGAAGTTAGAACCTGATGTCTGATGGCTCAGTGCTCTGCAAGGTAGTCAATATAGTGGAAAACACAGCAAATAGTTGTTCAGGATATTTATGTGCATTCATCAAGTAAATAACAAGAACAGATGAAATGAAAGCAGAAGATGTGGCGAAAGAACAGATGAGGGATAAAACAGTGTACAGAACCCAGTACATGGACGAAGAAAAAAGCGCATATAAGCAATGAAAATGACATTGTTCATTTTCTACTGCCACGTTCAAGATTTCACTTCCTATTACTTAGAAACAATGTTTTCCATCACTCTAGACATATTTGCAAGGTACCCATGTCAGAAAATATTGTTTTTCTCCCAAAACAAGTTTCATTACAAAGTTGAGCTTTTTGGCAGTTCTAAAGCCTGTAGGCGCTTCTAAAGCGCCCCAAACGCCTTTTCAGCGCCTAAGAGCAATGAAAATGACATTGTTCATTTTGTACTGCCACGTTCAAAATTTCACTTCCTATTGCTTTGAAACAATGTTTTCCTTCATTCTTGACATATTTGCAAGGTACCCATGTCAGAAAATATTGTTTTTCAGCGCTTAAGAGCCAAAAAAAATAGTTTTTCATTAAAAATTTTAGCTTTTTGGCCAGTTCTAAAGCCTGTAGGCGCTTCTAAAGCTATATTACAAAGTTGAACGCATTTTCAGCGCCTAAATTTTCAGCGCCTAAGAGCAATGAAAATGACATTGTTCATTTTGTACTGCCACGTTCAAAATTTCACTTCCTATTGCTTTGAAACAATGTTTTCCTTCATTCTTGACATATTTGCAAGGTACCCATGTCAGAAAATATTGTTTTTTGTCACAAAACAAGTTTCATTACAACGTTGCGCTTTTTGGCCGTTCTAAAGCCTGTAGGCACTTCTAAAGCGCCTCAAAAGCTTTTTCAGCGCCTAAGAGAAATGAAAATGACATTGTTAATTATGTACTGCCACCTTCACAGTTTCACTTCCTATTGCTTAGAAACAATGTTTTCCTTCATTCTAGACATATTTAAAGTGTTCCCATGTCAGAAAATATTGTTTTTGTCACAAAACAAGTTTCATTACAAAGTTGAGCTTTTTGGCAGTTCTAAAGCCTGTAGGCGCTTCTAAAGCTCCCAAACGCTTTTTCAGCGCCTAAGAGCAATGAAAATGACACTGTTCATTTTGTACTGCCACGTTCAAGATTTCACTTCCTATTGCTTAGAAACAATGTTTCCCTTCATTCTAGACATATTTAAAGTGTTCCCATGTCAGAAAATATTGTTTTTGTCACAAAACAAGTTTTATTACAACGTTGAGCTTTTTGGCCGTTCTAAAGCCTGTAGGCGCTTCTAAAGCTCCCAAACGCTTTTTCAGCGCCTAAATGCAATGAAAATGACACTGTTCATTTTGTACTGCCACGTTCAAGATTTCACTTTCTATTGCTTAGAAACAATGTTTTCCTTCATTCTAGACATATTTAAAGTGTTCCCATGTCAGAAAATATTGTTTTTGTCACAAAACAAGTTTCATTACAAAGTTGAGCTTTTTGGCAGTTTCAAAAGCCTGTAGGCGCTTCTAAAGCTCCCAAACGCTTTTTCAGCGCCTAAATGCAATGAAAATGACACTGTTCATTTTGTACTGCCACGTTCAAGATTTCACTTCCTATTGCTTAGAAACAATGTTTTCCTTCATTCTAGACATATTTAAAGTGTTCCCATGTCAGAAAATATTGTTTTTGTCACAAAACAAGTTTCATTACAAAGTTGAGCTTTTTGGCAGTTCTAAAGCCTGTAGGCGCTTCTAAAGCTCCCAAACGCTTTTTCAGCGCCTAAATGCAATGAAAATGACACTGTTCATTTTGTACTGCCACGTTCAAGATTTAACTTTCTATTGCTTCTAAACAATGTTTTCCTTCATTCTAGACATATTTAAAGTGTTCCCATGTCAGAAAATATTGTTTTTGTCACAAAACAAGTTTTATTACAAAGTTGAGCTTTTTGGCCGTTCTAAAGCCTGTAGGCGCTTCTAAAGCTCCCAAACGCTTTTTCAGCGCCTAAATGCAATGAAAATGACACTGTTCATTTTGTACTGCCACGTTCAAGATTTCACTTTCTATTGCTTCTAAACAATGTTTCCCTTCATTATTTACATATTAAAAGTCTTCCCATGTCAGACAATATTGTTTTTGTCACAAAACAGATTTTATTACAACGTTGAGCTATTTGACCGTTCTAAAGCCTGTAGGCGCTTCTAAAGCTGCCAAACGCGTTTTAGCGCCTAAATGCAATAAAAATGACAATGTTCATTTTGTACTGCCACGTTCAAGATTTCACTTTCTATTGCTTCTAAACAATGTTTCCCTTCATTATTTACATATTTAAAGTGTTCCCATGTCAGAAAATATTGTTTTTGTCACAAAACAAGTTTCATTACAACGTTGAGCTTTTTGGCCGTTCTAAAGCCTGTAGGCGCTTCTAAAGCTCCCAAACGCTTTTTCAGCGCCTAAATGCAATGAAAATGACACTGTTCATTTTGTACTGCCACGTTCAAGATTTCACTTCCTATTGCTTCTAAACAATGTTTTTCGTCAATCTAGACATATTTAAAGTGTTCCCATGTCAGAAAATATTTTTATCACAAAACCCGTTTCATTACTACGTTGAGCTTTTTGGCTGTTCTAAAGCCTGTAGGCGCTTTTAAAGCTCCCAGACGCTTTTATAGCGCCTAAATGCAATGAAAATGACACTGTTCATTTTGTACTGCCACGTTCAAGATTTCACTTCCTATTGCTTCTAAACAATTTTTCCCTTCATTATTTACATATTTAAAGTGTTCCCATGTCAGAAAATATATTTTTTTTGGTCACAAAACAAGTTTCATTACTGCGTTGAGCTTTTTGGCCGTTCTAAAGCCTGTAGGCGCTTCTAAAGCTCCCAAATGCAATGAATATGACACTTTTCATTTTGTACTGCCACGTTCAAGATTTCACTTTCTATTGCTTCTAAACAATGTTTGCCTTCAATATTTACATATTTAAAGTGTTCCCATGTCAGAAAATATTGTTTTTGTCACAAAACAAGTTTTATTACAACGTTGAGCTTTTTGGCCGTTCTAAAGCCTGTAGGCGCTTCTAAAGCTCCCAAACGCTTTTTCAGCGCCTAAATGCAATGAAAATGACACTGTTCATTTTGTACTGCCACGTTCAAGATTTAACTTTCTATTGCTTCTAAACAATGTTTTCCTTCATTCTAGACATATTTAAAGTGTTCCCATGTCAGAAAATATTGTTTTTGTCACAAAACAAGTTTTATTACAACGTTGAGCTTTTTGGCCGTTCTAAAGCCTGTAGGCGCTTCTAAAGCTCCCAAAAGCTTTTTCAGCGCCTAAATGCAATGAAAATGACACTGTTCATTTTGTACTGCCACGTTCAAGATTTCACTTTCTATTGCTTCTAAACAATGTTTTCCTTCATTATTTACATATTTAAAGTGTTCCCATGTCAGAAAATATTGTTTTTGTCACAAAACAAGTTTTATTACAACGTTGAGCTGTTTGGCCGTTCTAAAGCCTGTAGGCGCTTCTAAAGCTCCCAAACGCTTTTTTCAGGGCCTAAATGCAATGAAAATGACACTGTTCATTTTGTACTGCCACGTTCAAGATTTCACTTCCTATTGCTTAGAAACAATGTTTCCCTTCATTATTTACATATTTAAAGTGTTCCCATGTCAGAAAATATATATATTTTTTTGTCACAAAACAAGTTTCATTACAACGTTGAGCTTTTTGGCCGTTCTAAAGCCTGTAGGCGCTTCTAAAGCTCCCAAACGCTTTTTCAGCGCCTAAATGCAATGAAAATGACACTGTTTATTTTGTACTGCCACGTTCAAGATTTAACTTTCTATTGCTTCTAATCAATGTTTCCCTTCATTCTTTACATATTTAAAGTGTTCCCATGTCAGAAAATATTGTTTTTGTCACAAAACAAGTTTTATTACAACGTTGAGCTTTTTTGACCGTTCTAAAGCCTGTAGGCGCTTCTAAAGCTCCCAGACGCTTTTTCAGCGCCTGCATGCAATGAAAATGACACTGTTCATTTTGTACTGCCGCGTTCAAGATTTCACTTCCTATTGCTTAGAAACAACGTTTCCCTTCATTCTGTGTAATGTGAGGTCAACCCCCCCCCGACCCTAGCGAGTGAGAGGGAGAAAAGGCGGGAAGTGAGAGGGGAAAAGCAAACAAAGGAAACGCTAGAGAAGCGTGTTCAAACAGAAAGATAGCTTAAAATAGAAACTGAAAAGAACGGCAGAGGGATAAACAAAACGGGGAATTGTAATTCACTATGTGCAGAGTGACCCACAGTCTACTCTGCACGATTGGGCTCTTGGCTTGGCTTGGCGCTTGGCTCTTGGCTCTTGGCTCTTGGCTCTTGGCTTGGCTCTTGGCTTGGCTCTTGGCTTGGCTCTAATACCGTACCGGCTACCCCTCTACAAAGGTGCAGCGACGGTGTATGCGCGGTGAGAGCTTATATTACCGACGCCCCAGGTGCTGCTCGTTGGTGTAATCGTGGGGCATTCTGGGGTTTGGAGTTCCGGGCTGTAGTTCCCCCAGAACGGCGCCGCTGCTGCCGCCCTCTGCTGGCTGCAGGCGGTACAGCCCGGACCCTCACAGGACCCCCTCCACTAGGGGCGGCTCCTGAAGCCCCCAAGCCAGCCGCACGATCGCGCCGGAACGCCCGAATAAGCTCGGGATCGAGGATGTGCCGGGCCGGGACCCAGCACCTCTCCTCAGGACCATACCCCACCCAGTCCACCAGGTACTGGGTCCCGCCCCGGACTCGACGCGAGTCCAGAAGCCTGCGGACGGTATACGCAGGCGCACCCTGGATCAGGCGCGGGGCAGGAGGGCGGGACGGAGCGGCCGTCCGGCCGCACAGAAAAGGTTTCAAGCGGGAGACATGAAACACCGGGTGTATCCGCATGGACGGGGGCAGGAGCAAAAGCCGGTAAGCGAACCGGATTGACCCGGCGGTCCACCTTGAATGGACCGACATACCGGGGGACCGAGCTTCCGTGAAGTCGCATGCAGTGGGAGGTCTTTGGCGGATAGCCAGACCCGCTGCCCCCGTCGATAGGTCGCGAAGCCCCCCTGTCTCCTGCGGTCTGCTGCCCGCTTGTGCGCCCCCGACGCAGCTACTAAGGCTGCCCGGGCCCTGCGCCAGGCTTGCCTGCACCGCCGCACATACTGCTCGGCCGTCGCAACCCCGACCGTGCGTTCCTGCTCAGGAAAAATGGGCGGTGGATACCCAAACTGGCACTCGAACGGGGACATACCCAACGAAGAATGCCAGAGGGTATTGTGGGCATACTCCGCCCAAGGCAGGTGCCTGGCCCAGGATGATGGGCTATCCGCCACCAGACAGCGAAAGAGGAGGGTCTGACCCAGGTCCTGGTTGACTCTCTCTGTTTGCCCGTTGGATTGGGGGTGGAAGCCTGATGAGAGGCTTACCGACGCCCCCATGAGCTCACAGAAGGCCTTCCAGTAGCGGCTCGTGAACTGGGGCCCCCGATCTGACACCAGATCGCTGGGCATCCCATGGACACGGACAACGTGCTGCATGAGCAGCTCTGCCGTCCGTTTGGCAGAGGGAAGCCCAGGAAGAGCCACTAACTTTCAGGCCTTCGAGAAACCGGTCAACCAAGACCAGGATTGCCGTGGTTGGCCCCTGGGATGCTGGCAGAACCCGTGACAAAGGTCCAAAGAGACGTGTGACCAGGTACGACCAGGAACGGGGAAGGAGGTTGAAGGAGCCCGGCAGTGTTTGGTGCGTGGGACCTTATTACGGGCCACAAAACCTGACAGGACCCACGAAGGGCCCGACCTCTTTTCCAATTCCTGGCCACCAAAAAGCGTCTCTGTAGGAACTACAGGGTCCGCTTTATCCCAGGTTGGACCAGCGAACGGGGACGCATGTCCACACTCCCAAGACCCTCCTCCGAGTGGTGGCTGCGGACTAAACAATGCCCCACGGAGGCCCTCCACCAGGGTCGAGGCTCCCGTCGCTGGGCTTCCTCAATGGCCGTTTCAGGGGCCCAGCGAAGGGGGGCTGACAATACATGGGAGGCTGGCAGTATAGACTGGGGATTCTGGGCAAGCTTCCGGAGGGGCCCACTGACGGGAAAGGGCATCGGGCTTGAGGATTTTTTTTCGAGCCCGGTCTGTAGGTCCAGGACGCAATGCACCGGCCAAAAAAACAAAGACCAGACCTCCGTTAACTGCCCCTTCACTTCGTGCTGAGTGGATTGAGGCGTTTGGCATGTTTAATGTAAGCCAGGTTCTTGTGATCCGTCCAAACACAAAACGGGTGTTCAGCCCCCTCCAGCCAGTGCCGACGCACTCCTCCAGGGCCAGCATTAATGGCAAGAAGTTTTCCCGAATACCCCACATCATAGTTTTGCGGCTCCGCTGGCGACAACCTGTGCGAATAGAACTCACAGTGATGGAAGCTTGTTTGGGGATTGCCTGACCGCTGGGATGCGAGAGCACCGCCCCACACCAACATCGAAGGCATCCACCTC
Organism: Prochilodus magdalenae; assembly: GCA_024036415.1. Taxonomy (NCBI): domain Eukaryota; kingdom Metazoa; phylum Chordata; class Actinopteri; order Characiformes; family Prochilodontidae; genus Prochilodus; species Prochilodus magdalenae. The sequence goes on along the minus strand of JAMWET010002035.1, from coordinate 662 downwards.
AACAATGAACGGGCCGCTAGGTTTCAGGCAACTGGAGCAACCGGCGCGGTAGTGAGGCAACCGGGCTGAGCGCCTCAGAAACGCCTGCGGGGCCTCCAATGGTCCAACTGAAAACGTCCTGGAGGTTTGCGAGTCGACGCGGTAAGTGGGGACGCTTGACCGCGCATGAAGTTCCGGATGAATCTCGGAAAAAGTTTGGCAAACCCCAGAAACCGTTGGACTTCCTTTATGGAGGTATGGACGAGGCCAATTCCTTGACCGCCTCGGATTTTTGCCGTGTCCATGGCCAGGGTTCCCTTGGAGACCTGATGAATCCCAAAAAGGAAACCTTGGGCCAACATTGGATCTCCGGGACTTTCTCCAGCTTCATCGTACTGGCGACTCTCCAGTTAAAACTGGAGAATACGCAGGACGTGACCCAACGTGTTCCTCGCGGGTACGACTAATAAATATCAAGAAGTCGTCGAGGTACACTTAGGGCATAGCGATCCAGGGCCTCCCTCAGGACCTCGTTAATGAACCGCTGGTAAGACCGCAGGGAAGCATTCATCAATCCCAAAGGGCATCACGCGGTTACTCGTAATGCCCGGAAAAGGAGTGATGAAGGCCGTCTTTCACTCATCCCCTTGCCGTAGACTGATGAGGTTGGGGGGGGGGCGAGG
>JAMWET010002034.1:0-17484 GCA_024036415.1 Prochilodus magdalenae | reverse complement strand
TTTCAAGGCGATCGCAGTTCACTCCTCTCTTAGGCCAGTTCAGTGCAGTCTGAACTCAACCCAACTCAGTCCTGCTCAGTCGGACCTTAGTCCTACGCAGCACAACTCAGTCTACCAAGCCCAACTCAGTCTAAAGAGAGACCCTTGTCACACAGGTTTTATACACTGTTTAACCACCCCCTAAAGATAACAGAAAGAGGGTGTGATCTTATCTAGGACCAACAAATGGTCTCCAAGTGGTGTTTGACCTATGACCTGTAAAACCCCGAGAACAGCAATATCCCAGGGACTCCGTCCTGTCGTAAATACATACAGTTCTGTTCTGGTGATGCAGTTGTTACCACATGGTAAATGTATAGACACTTGTATACATACAAACTGATACAAAAAACACTAAGTAACCAACAATCCCCCCTTTTGGATATCCTGATTAAGGGTATTCATTTTACTGTTAATAAACAAAACAAAAAACATTAGAGTTTTAGTGTATAGTTCTTAACATTAGCTATTCTACATCAACACGTGCTATCTGTATATGTTTGTTTTGCTTGTTGGCATACAAACAGAAACACAGAATCATAACACAGATATGAAGAATGCTGCCTCAAAAGGTTTGCTAACCTTTCCTTTGATGCTATTCTGTGTGGTTGGTTGTGGTCTCATTGCTGGTAATAAATAAATTAATGAACACCGATTGTTGAAACCAGCAGGTAGTTCACTAAAAACGGAGCTTCCACATAGCCAATATGTACCAGTAGGTGTTGGAATACGACAAACTTTAGACAACCAGTTAATCCATGACTTAGTGTCATATTTACAGCCTCTTAATGCTTTTGCTGTAAAACTGGATTGTTGTTTAGAGGTATGGCTATTATCTATTTGCCGCATCACATACACAATGGTTGAGGAAATTCTCCGTGATATGGTGACATTGGTCATAGATGCCAACACACCAGGAATATCTATATAAACTCATTATATCTTATGACCTGGAGCATATGTCTAGTCATATACTGCTGTACCAGGTTTACAACACTGAGATAGTTTTAACTAAGATATGTTATGACAGGTGCTGTTCAGAAGAAGAAACTACTGTATGTAACAGACAACAAGTATCACTGTCAGAGATTGCATGACCAGTCCAGGCTATTCCAGCAGAAACACTGACTGGATGGGGTATGCAGACATTTTGTGAACTTTAGAGTCCATCTCAACATGATGATATCTTAGTCCTTGATAACTTGGGGACAAGGATGAATGGATGCTCTAGCGTAGGACATTCAGATGTCTCTCTCCGGCTGCACTTCTTGAGATCAGGCGATGTCCAGTTGAATGGGCCTTTGAGAAAACTTGCAGCACTTCCGCTTGTTCCATCCATTTTCACCTCATAAGTTCTTCACACTCTGTTTCAGCTTTCCTGTAACACAAAACCAAACAGACAACAGCAGCAGTATCTGACAGCAAGTACACAGATGAAAACAGAATTTTATTATTCTGACTTCTGACTGATAACGCATTGCATGTGGGGCCACATCTTTCCCTACCTAACTTACGGGTCCTAGTTGATTAAGAGGAGTGTGGAATGCTAGCCATGTGATGGGGGAAGGGAAATCTTCACTCTGGGGTTGACCCCTGCTAGCATCTAAAGCTAACAGTTCTTCCCAGAGCCCTCCTCTCGCTCACCCGTACTGTCCTCTATTTAAGGTGGCAGCACCACTTTGCAATTTGAGATCTGTCAAATTTTGTGGACTTTGACCCAGTACTGCTGTGTCTATAACTTTCAGAATATGGAGTGAGCCTTTTCACATAGCTTCCAGTGGACTAGCTGTGTGGACTCTGGTGTCTCCTATTGATCTGGTTCATTTGCATATTGCGCACCTCCGTAAACACAGTAACACAATCAGGTTTATCAGCCCTAGGGTTCAGTGATAGTCTTTGAATGCAACAAAGGTAACTTTCCTGAGGCCATTTTAGCATGACATCATGCATTTTACCTTTACAACCTCTAGACAATCTGGACACACACTCTGAGATGTGGCCAGACACAAACACATATCACCCTAAACAGCTGTAACCCTCACGCAACTCTTACCAGATATAACCAATATCAGAAAGCTCCTTTTATAGAGATTTCCAAGTTCTTGAATTTAAACTGAACCTTAAAGTGGTGAGTAACAGAATTTGTCTCTATTACTTATTTTAGTTTATATTTAATATGTGATATTACACATTATATTTAGGTTCATATTAGATAACTAATTTTGAAACTGTAGCTATATAAGATGTGATGTTGTTAATACACACATCATTCTTTAGATCCTTATAAGGATATATACCTCCTGCTATTGCAAGGCATGATTGTTACTATTTTGTTTAATTACCAGACAAACCATGGTCCATAGACATCTTTGTCTGTTTTTCAGATTTTGGCAACAACATGCTAGTGTTATTGTTAGAATTAAAATGTGAAAGTCATCTGTTAGCCTTCCCAGACTAATGATTAGACAATTACACACATTTATGCTATTACCATAAACTCTGTAGTTTTGCCATGAGCTTGTTGGTAACCACTGTTCTAAATTTACTGTAATTTGCTCCTGTTGTCTTGAACCTTTTGTCAAAACAACACAGATTTAAAACATGTCTGAACATAATCTCTATGGATTAAGGATATATGATCAAATTAATAGTTCTACAGCATGTTGCTTGGCAAACTGCTGATTTGCTTGACCAGTTCACTGGATTTACTAATTAAAGTAATTGAATAATCCCATCTTGAGCATCAGACATTAAAGTCATCATTTAAGATAAGGATTACACAAATTCCTTTGAACTTTAGGAAACTGTGAGAGCAGAGCCAATTGCCCCCCTTCTCGGGCATTATTTACACATACATGAGTTGAACCAAAAGGCCTGACTACCAATAGACCTACAGGGGACCATAAAATCATCAAGGCACCCATAAAACCATCAAAGCACCCCAGGTTGCCCAAAACAGATGCACCGAGATACATCCTGCAGCAGACTGAAGCAGCCTTTAACAACTGAAGAGTAAACATCTATACTCAAAGCTGAAGTTATTGAATAGCTGGTTCATGATGGTTCAGCATAGGATTTGCCTACACCTTATTGGTTTACTCGTGTGTAATTGGCTATAATACACTCTCACAGTAGCCATTGTTATTTCAGTCTATTCACTTCTGTGGGAGTGGCAGAAAACTGAGCTGCTCTCTTGATTAGCTTTAACAGTTTACCAGCCACCTTGGGAAAGATAACTCCACCCACTGACTTGGACTGGAGTTTATCTAAACACACTTTGCTCCTTGCCTCAAATGTTTTCTTTTTGCATTTGCAAGGACCCACATCACCGCAATAGTCACATGCACTATCATGTGTTCTCTGACTCTTGTCTTCATGAGATGCTTTCTGTGATACAGCAATTACATGGGACTGCACAGCTGGTAGACTTTGAGACACCTCAACTTGTGAAGTCTCATCCTCAGCTCTTTGAATATCATTAATGCTCATCACCTTCTCAGCCACACAATCAGACTGACCCCCATGCAGTACAACTGTTTCAGTGATCTGACAACACTGACTCACTGGTTCATTCTGATGGCAAGGTTTGCTTTCTTCTGCCAGGCAATCTACTTGCTCTGGATTCAGAGGCTCATGCTTGGTGGGTACTGTCATTTCACCTTCTGTCTTCTCTTCCTTGACTATGACTGTAGCCAGTTTTAAAGCAGTTTGATTAAGACAAGTTTGATCAGGACTGTCTCCACTGCCACTGTCTCCACTGTCACTGGAAGTTTCAACTCCTGAAGTTGAAGACTGCTCCTCCTTTAGCCTGGGCTGGGGTTTATGTTCTTGCCATTTTGCTACTTTACATTCACGTGCCCAGTGTCCCTTCTTTCCACAACAGTGACACACACTGTTTGATTTATTCTGGGAGTTCTGACTGTTTCTCCGCTGTAATACAGTTCGCAACAGAGAAGAGATCGACCTTTTGACATGGGCATCTCTCTCATATGCTGTTAGGCATTCAGACAACTCAGAAAGTGTACTAGTTCGCCAGGCGGACTTCAAAAAAGGCAAAACTTTCCTCATGCTCTGAGTTAAACCATCAGCCCACTGGACTACAGACACCAGAGAATTCAGCACATCTGCCACAGAGTTAAACTCTGAACGTCCCCCATGGACCAGATATACCTCAGCAAACCTCTGTGTGTACTGTCTCACAGGTTCATTTTTCCCCTGATAACACTGGACAACCCGTTTCCAGCAAAGAGTAGACCCTACACTTTTCTGGAGCACTGTGAGCAACCCCACATTACAATCCTGCACTGCTCTTAGAGATTTCAGCTTTCCTAGCTGTTTCTCATAATATTCCTCCATAGTCTCAATCTCATCTGGCATGAGTATCTGTGAACACACAGAGATGACATCTAATGGATGGAGAGAGTACAGTTTGATTTTCCGTGTCATTAGTGTCAGGAAAGGACCAATCCCCATTTCCTTTGGATGCTTAAACTCTTTAGACATGCGGTCTATCTGTTCTGGGTTTAAGGTATTAGAAGGTTTAATTTCCCTTTCTCTGGATTTGACCAGTTTTGCCATAACTGGAGCAGCTTCCAACATTGTTGGATTGTATCCTCCCTCACCACTGCTGTGACCGGACCCTGAGCTAACAGACTGCTCTTCAGGTCTGTGGTGAAAATCTTTAAGAACTGGATACAGTATTTCCTTTCTTGCAGCTAACTCCTGAAATTCTTTGTTCTCCCTTTCAAGTTTAGCTACCCTTTCCTGTAGTGCTTTACATGTGTTCTGAGCGCTAGTGGCTGCACGCTTATGATTGACACACTCCTGTATCAATCGTGCATTACTCTTAGCTTGTTCAGTCATTAACAGGCAATGCCACTGTCTGAACACCTGAACACATCCCGCCAGATCTTTCTTTTTCATACACTTGGCTAAGATTACAAAGCACTGCTCCTGACTCCAGTCTGACTCTTCTGAAATGCTAAATTTCTTACAGAGCTTAGCCTTTCTTTTAGAGCATAATTTATCTAACATGTTTGTTAGACCAGCCTCAAATGCTGCTCTGTCTACAAATGCTGTCGACATGTTAACATTTGCAGCAGACATCTTTACACAGAAGATTAAGCACAATTAAAAGAAATACAAATAAACCCTAGAGAAACTTCTGTTAAATCCTGGGTCATATTCCTTTAACTGGGTATCTCTAGTTCACCCTTGCATCTCTGTTAGACTGAGAAATTTCAGCATACCCGTAGGCAAGAGAAACATTCTGCTACTTGCATGTTCTGTACCAAGAAAACATACTTGGGAGTTTTGCAACAGATAAGGGAAATCTCCCTACGTCCTAATAATTGTCCTAATGGAACACAATTAGGGAATAAAACGTTGCAAAAAAAACAGAACCTGGATTTTGAGACTAAAAGAAACTCAAATCCATCTAAATCCTAATGAAACACAATTAGGACCAACCATGTGCTAAGGTCAGGTAATACCTGCCTCCCTCCTAGACTAGTACTAGGCAGATACAGACACACGACTGTTTGTAATTTTGATCTGGACAAACACTGTTTGCAGATCGCGAGGACTCACTCACATTAGATTTTAATATGATCTCATGAGTACGCAATTTTGATCTGGAAAAACACAGTTCACAGATCACGAAGACTCACTCACATCGGATTTTAGTATGATCTCATGAGTACGCAATATAGACCCGGAAAGACACAGTTCACAGGTCGTTGTGATACTCACAATACAAGATTCAGTGAGTTCACCTAAATATACCGGTTTGTCCCTGGAAAGACACAGTTCACAGGCCGTTGTGATACTCAGACAAGAAATAATCAAGTGAGTTCACCTAAAGCCTAGCTAGGACTTTTACAAGACAAAACAAACATAAAAGACAAAAACAAACTCTGACCCTCCTTTACTGGTGCTACGCTTTTGTTTCTTAAGTTCTTTTTCTCCGGATGTCTCACTCACCGAGCCAGCAGCTGAAGAGATGTTCCGGATCCTGTTCGTGACGCCAATTGTAGTTTCATTGTAGTTTCTTTTGTTGCTTGCCCAGAAGGATGGAGTCAGGAGACTGAAGGCTGAAGATGTTGGAGTAGTTTATTTCAAGGCGATCGCAGTTCACTCCTCTCTTGTCCTTAGCCAGGCCAGTTCAGTGCAGTCTGAACTCAACCCAACACAGTCCTGCTCAGTCGGACCTTAGTCCTACGCAGCACAACTCAGTCCACCAAGCCCAACTCAGTCTGAAGAGAGACCCTTCTCACACAGGTTTTATACACTGTTTAACCACCCCCTAAAGATAACAAACAGAGGGTGTGATCTTATCTAGGACCAACAAATGGTCTCCAAGTGGTGTTTGACCTATGACCTGTAAAACCCCGAGAACAGCAATATCCCAGGGACTCCGTCCTGTCGTAAATACATACAGTTCTGTTCTGGTGATGTTAACCACATGGTAAATGTATAGACACTTGTATACATACAAACTGATACAAAAAACACTAAGTAACCAACAACATGCACTACAGATATACAGTGTGGATGGAAGATAACAGTAGGTCAGTCTATATGTGCGAGTATAAACATGCTACTGTAATGTGCAGAGTGATGACTGTCCATGGAGATCATTGTTAGATGATTTTGGTGAGATGAGCTGAACCAGGTCCATTTACCGATGCATCAATGCAGTTCCATGAACTGCTGCTCTGTAAAGCTGCTTTGAGGAAACATTAGTTCTATAAAGGCCCATTATAAATACATGTGGACTGATTGGTGGAAACATATCTACAGACTTATGGTGTTTGGTGTTCTGATCTGGAGATCTGATGATGTGGAATTTTTTGGTGAGGCCAGTCATTCTCTGAGTAGACAGTTTTTAATCCATTTTGTGCCATAACACTCAGAGGAATTTGTTTTCCACATTTAACCCATCCATGAAGTGAAACACACACACGGGGAGCAGCTGGGGGTTCGATCGTTACTGTCGGTTCAGGGAATCGAACCGGCGACCCTCCGGTCACAACAATGGTTCCCCAACCTCCAGCCCCCTTTGTAAGGACAGTGATTCTGTATAGACCTATGAACGCTCTAAGAACCTTTGGCCTGCTGAAACGGGATTTTCCCTGTGCCATCATTCTTCTGATTGATGAAGAACGCAGTGTACATGGTTTTCACGCAGAACATTTTTGAAAAGGGTTCTCTGTAACACCAGACCGGGTTCTTGCATCATTGCGATGTCAGACTCGTAACAGCAGAAGAGCCGTTTCTGAAGTTTGTTCTGGTTTGCTGTTGTTATATTCCTGTTAATCTACAAACAAGTGAGTAGCAAGACTTTCAGTAAGACTTTTCAGTTTTCATGATAATCTCAATCACACTTAAATATACTCAACTTATACTAACCAGTACATTTGGCCTATACTGGTATTTAATCTTTTGATTGAGATATATGAAAAATATTAGAATACAAATATGCTCTTAATCCCGGGTATGGCTCGTTTATCTTTATGTGTAGCCCACTGATATGTCTACTCACGGCACAGTTAAAGTTATGTATAGTTTTTTAATATTACATATATAAGTTGAAACCTAGTCAATTATTTTAAAGTGTAAAATAATACTATATAATAATAACCTATTTCTGTAGCTCTTGCTAGAAGCCACAGCGTGTGAGTATGACTGAAAGCCCACCGCAGCCGTGTGATCTTAGAGCTACTCTATTATGAATGACCCAGATAGCAGGAATGATCTTTTTTGTACTCCTCCACATTTACTGATTCATTAATATGTGGTGTTTATATTCACTCATCTTCCATTTGATTCTGATTTAATAGATCTCTTAAAGTTTAAATGAGCTCCAACTCGTCTTTGAGAGTTATGGTTACTATGACATGAAAAAAAAAAAAAAAAAGATAAACCACCATATAACATGATGGCTACTCTTTCTGATCTTTCCTGCATGGCTTGATTACTAGGTGCTGAAAGCATTGAGCTAACCCAGCTGAGTTTGGTAATTGTATAACCTGGAGAGTCAGTCAAATGATCCTGTACAGTTTCTATAAACTCAGTCACAAGCTACTGCTCTCACTGGATACGTCAACCTAAGGGGAAGACCCTCGAGTGGATCGGGTGGATATGCAGTGGTGGAGACACAGCTCACTAAGATTCCCTGAAATCCAAGTTCAGCATCTCCGGAGACACTTCCAGCTACACTCAGAATCTGCAGACTGAAGACAGAGCTGTGTATCACTGTGCTCGACAACCACAGCGCCACAGATCAACAGCAGACCTGTTTAAAAATCAGCTACAGATCTATCACCCGAACAGAAGTGTCTGACACTGTGCTTAGGATTACACTACAAATGCTATTTCTTCCATAACAGACAAATAAATAAATAAATAAATAAAATAATAATAATAATAATAATAATAATAAAAATAAAGGGATTTAAAATTCCTCAGGGTTACGACCTCTGGTCCATAATGTTTTATATATAATATAACCATACACAGCAACAGATTTCAACAGTGGATTCTTTAAATCAGCAGGTGGCGATACAACACCAATTATGCATTATGAACTCAGGAGGTGGATTTCTTCTGTCTCTGTGTTCCAGTTTGCCTTCTGCCTTGTACATAATTGCTCTGGAGGAGCATCTACTGCATGATATACAAACATAAATACATGTGTATACAATATTTAAGCAGCTGATGACAGTTCCTGTACAGGGTTATATCATTTCTGTAGATAGTAAAACTGATGGGCCAGAGAATGTCACCCTGAAGTTAAACACTTCAGCTGATGGAGCTGTGGAGTTTTTGTACAGGGGTTTGTGTCACTGTGGCTGTTTCTCTTCCATGACGGAGTTTTGAAATAGTTTTCTAGATGAAAAGTGATTTTATGGTTCCAGTGTGATTTAGGATCAGTCTGCCAAGAACAAAGAACTAGGTGCGACGCTAACAAGGCTAAAAGACAAATGAGCTTTATTGTGTAAATCAGAGACTTTACACACCAACAGAAACCGAGTCAACCATGCAAAGGAACAATACCTGGTCATGAGTCGAGTAAAACAGGCGAGGGGCGAAATCCAAGAAGGCAGACGAGAAAGCAGACTGAACCAGAGGAGACAGCCAAGCGAAGTCAAAGGGACAGAAACAGGGTCAAATACCGGAGAAGCTAACAACAGGCAAATGAATCCAAAGGGAGAACAAAGTCAAAGCCAGAGATAAAAGATGTAGCAGGTAGAACGCTCAGAGTTACAAACAGGACTTTGTGTGTGGCTTAAATACAGGAAGTGAGTGATTGCTGACAGCTGTGGCTAAAACTCAGGTGACCTAGAGCATATCTGATTGGATGGTTGGGTGCATGTGGGTATGACATCATCGGGCTGTGCATTCTGGGAGTTGAAGTCCGGAGGATCATCAGAGTCAGCCAGACCCGCTGACGTGACACAGTCATAGTGGAGTAGCTGGACTAGCAGGTCCTGAACAGGTGTTTAGGCTCCTGTTTAAACTGTACGTAGTGGATGGTGTGACTGGAGGTGAAGTAGATGGAGGAAGCTTTGTAGAATATGTGAACAACTGGGTGAACGTTTGATACTGTGACCCACACATGATCAGTAACAACTACAGATCAGTAGCACAGCTAATACCAGACTGTGCTAACGCTGTGGATGAAGTGATTATCGGCGTTTCAGTAGAACAGAATAACGGATGAATGATGAAGGGAATGAAGAATAAAGCATTAAGAGAAACTCCAGAGTCTGGTCGTACGGGCTGAAGCTGAACTGCTATATGTGTGATATATCTAGTATATATCTAGAACTTTGGAGCTAATACGCTGCATCTACCTGATTAATGCACACATGAGAAAATGTGCTGTACACTTTTACAGCTGAACTGAACTGGCTTTGAGAGCCTGTTATCATATATACATGAAGGTCAGCACAGCTGTATGCAAATGTTCTGCCTTCTACTGCAGATTTAAGCAGGTGGAGGTGAAGACCAACCACTTACACTTGTTCAGCTTCAACACGCACCATGCTCTCTCCATCTGTACTGCTGCTGCTGACCACTGTGGCCTGTGAGTGGTTTGGGATTTGCTGTGTAGACACGTGTTGGGTATATATACCTTCCCTCCTTATAATGGTTCTATTCTCCAGCAGGTGTCCACTGTATCGAGCTGACCCAGACTGGATCCATGTTTGTAACACCTGGTCAGTCGATGTCCCTGACCTGTATAGTCTCTGGGTATTCAGTAATTGATAAAAGCTACTGTACACACTGGATACGGCAGCCTGAAGGAAAAGCTCTGGAGTGGATTGGGGAGATATATGGAGATGTACCTACTGTGATAACGTACTACAGTGATGAACTGAAAAGCAGGTTTCAGATCACCAGAGACTCGTCCAGCAACACTGTGACTTTAAGAGGACAGAGTCTGCTGAGTGGAGACACAGCTGTGTATTATTGTGCACGTGAAAGACGGCACAGTGAAACAGATCAACAGAAAGCCTGTACAAGAACTCGCTCTCTGAGGTGCAGAGCTGCACAAATCCCAATAACGCCCTGCATTTACTACAGATCCAGTCACACATAGATAATAAACACACAGCTGAGATGTTCCAGGATACAGGTTACGTGCGGTTCAAACAGTCCTGTGAGGTAGTGGAGCACAGTGTGCTGGGGTGATCCGGGCTAGTAACAGTCTTTAGTGGTGTAGTCATGTTCTGTCAGGTGCTGCCGGTATGACCAGTTTAAAAGCTGTTCCTGAACCTGGAGGTTCTGGCTCGGATGTTTTGGTACCTCTTTCCGGATGGCCGAGGTTGGAACAGGAGATGGCTGGCGTGTGTGGGGTCTGAGGGTATGTACGACATCTCTTGTCGTAGATGTCCTGTAGGGGTGGGAGGGTAGTTGCGGTGATGAGCTGTGCAGTCTTTACCACCCTCTGAAGGGCCTTGTGCTCAGCAAAGGTGATGCCACACAGTGATGCAGCTTGTCAGGATGCTCTCTATGGTGGATCTGTAGAAATTGCAGAGGAGCTGCTGTGGCAGGTTGACTTTCCTCAGCCTTCGTAGAAAGTGGAGGTGTTGTTGTGCTTTCCTGACAATGGAGAATGGAGCATTTCAAACCACTCAGAATGACTGAAATTTTGAAATTCCCCTTTAATAGAGAGTTCAGTAAATACAGACAACAGACAACGAGGCAATTAAAATGAAGGAGGGAACCAAAGAGAGGAGACAGGAGAACAGAAGGAGGTCGAAAACCAGAGAGGTGAGCAAACGGGCAACCAGAATAACGGATAAGGCAAAGAGAGAAAGTCAAAGACAAAGAAAGAGTCACGGCCAGAGTACAAACGAGTAGAAGATAACACTCAGTAGTGCTGTAGGTTGGGAAAACTTTTGCGAGGAGTAAGTGTGTGTGTGGGGTGTTTAAATGCATCCTGTGGAAAGAGCCGCAGGTGCGGCCATCAGTATTCTGGAGAGGTGGGCGTGGGAGTGAGGTACTGTATGATTGGACAACTGGGAACATGTGGGGGTGACATCATCGGATGAGGCACTCTTTGAAGTGGAGTTCGGGAGAACGGCGGTGTCAGGAAACCTCAAAAGCGTTACAGTGTCCAACATGATGCCCGTCTCCTAATATTTCTCATATGTGTCCATTTTCACAATTTCACTTGACTCTACTGGCCGGGAGATCAAATCATTCTGACTTTCCAGCTCCAAGCTGTGGTTTTTGGACCCCTCTAAATCCTGCTGTTTTGTTCGGCCTAGAGGTGCGAAACTTCACATACACACTAAGGGCAGATCCTCAGGCACTAATCCACAGCCATACTGACCCGCACTCCTCTATCTGTCGTTTATTCATCCCTCGATCCTCCCATAGAGTCCCAGTCATTTTCAACCCAAACCAAACCCGGCTGTTTCCTTCGCCCGAGAACCAGGAAACATCACAGGCCCAGACGCTAATCCACAGTCATACCGACCCGCACTCGTTTACTCATCCCTCGTTCCTCACCAAGCAAGCTGTGCAACCATCCCGTGTTTCCTTCAGGAAATGCACTTTTCTAGTTATATTATGATACTATGATAAATTTAGACTGATATGGGCAATATTGTGTGTGTCGGCCCCATGATGGACTGGTGGCCCATCTAGGGTGTTTCCTGCCTTCCACCAAATGAGTGCAGGGATAGGCTCCAGGATCCCTTGTGACCCAGAAGAATAAAAGAAGCTTAGAAAATGACTGAATACAAAACACAGTGTAATACTGAACATATGTTGGTCTTTATTGGTTATTCATTTTCATATTTCAGATAGAACCCTTTTATGTCTTTTGAAAGGTCGGCTTGGTCGTTGCCCCGGACTACTTTAGTTTAAGGATAGATACCTTGCACTTCCAGACTCCAGCAGTCAGCTGTTTTGGTTGGAGGACTTTCAGTCAGTCTGCTGTTCTGTATGTTCTCACACTGTTCATGTACAGAACAGCAGATGGCGATGTGTCTTCAAGCACCCTGCATTCACTGACCGACACTTCATCTCCACCAGCTGCATCCTGTGATGGTTACATGCTTCATTAGTCAATAACATCAGTGTGGAACATGCTATTGACCTTCTGAGGTGAGGCTGCTGGAGAGATAAATGACTAGTATAAATATACAAGAAGTATATTTTAATAAAACTAATGATTATATTTAATATGCTAAGTATATCATTAGTATCTGAAATAGCACACAGTATTTTAAATAGCACACAGTAATTAATTACACAGGAATTAAGCTTGACCTGTAAGGGTTTGGATATAGCAGCCTGCAGGAAAAGCTCTGGAGTGGGTTGGACAGAAACTCAGAAGTGAAGTAAGAGCAGGTTTCAGTTTGCACTACATGAAGACACGACTGTGTATTACTGAGCTCATTAAATAACACCAGTAGGTGGAGCTAGAACATTAAACATACACTCACATACTAAAAGCCATGGGACTGCAGCATGTAAACTGATCACAGTGTGGTGTTGTGTTATATATACACAGTGGGTGTGAAGATACAGGGATGGGGGTTACCTGGAACAATAAATGATGATATGGATGATATTTATTGAGCTACACCTACAGAAGTGGTGTCTCTCAGTAGTTACACAAGACCTCCTGGACATATGTGTTGGTCGTCTCCACCAAGACAAAAGCGGACTGAACACTACACCAGTTGCCAGCATGGTGGGTGCTGATTGCATACGGAAGTAAATGTGGACATTAACACTAAGAAGGGATGGGTTCACTTTATAAAAGTATCTTACATCATCTTTCAAACACTGACATTATATGTAGTGCTTAGGTCAGTGTCCTGAAGCCCCCTTTCAGTGACCCCCAAACAATCTGTAGATGAGTGAGGTAATCTCTCTGAAACTGTAGCTATGCAAATCCTCCTCCTCCCTTTATGAAGAGACGCTGAACAGCACTGAGAGACCTGCAGAGAAAAGCTCATCAGCTCAGCTACAACCTCCACCATGTTCAGCACATCTCTAATACTGCTGATGCTCGCTAGCCTGCCATGTACGTGTCTGGATCTGTATGATGCTGGAACAGTACAGCAGAGGGATCATAATCTTTACAGGATCATGTTTACATTATTGTTCTAATTCTTCTTCTTTCCTGCAGGTTTTCAGAGTCAGACTCTCACTCAGTCTGAAGCTGTGCTTAAACAACCTGGAGAATCTCATACACTCACCTGCACAGCATCTGGATTCACATTCAGCAGCTACTATATGGGCTGGATCAGACAGGCTCCTGGGAAAGGACTGGAATGGATTGCATATATTGGAACATACAGCTCTCCCATCAGCTATTCCCAGTCAGTCCAGGGAAGATTCACCATCTCCAGATCTGACTCCAGCAGCCAGCTGTACTTACAGATGAACAGTCTGAAGAGTGAAGACACTGCTGTGTATTATTGTGCACGAGAGTCACAGTGATAGAGAACAGAGACAGAGCTGTACAATAACACCTCCTCATTCACTTACAGAGGAAAGCTGCTGTTACTGAATCAATAATGTAATTTTTTATCAGTAGCTTTTACATTATATTATATTATATTATATTATATTATATTATATTATATTATAAACCCATAAGCCTGTTGGTGATGACCATTGAGTCCGATTTACGTTTATAAAATCCCATTTACTGCAGATTTAAACAGTTACCTAATAATTTATATTTACATACTTCATTAATACCACATATATTCCCCCTGTACAATAGGTTACGTTGTAGAAACATGGCTGCTGAGCTCAGCTGGTTGAACACACTCAGTGCTTAATGTCTATGAGAACTGCCATCAAGATTCCACAAACCCCAGTGTCAGGGTTCCCGGTTGCTCAAAACTGTTTTTCTCTTGGACAACACTGACATGGTCAGGCTAGGCTAAACAGCTCCCACAATTTCGTGTGCACTGATTACACTGTTATTGCTAAACTCCCATGGCCAAGTTAAAGATCACTATATAAGAACCAAAACAATAGGGGTAAGGAAGAGATCGGTAGTCAAGGAACCAAAGGGGTCAGAACCAGAGTCGAGAACACACAGGAGAAACGCTCTGAATCGCAAATCAGGTTGTGTGTGTGTGTGTGTGGGGCTTATATGCAGAACAGTAGATTGAAGACAGGTGTGTTGGTTCTCAGGAGACCTAGAGCAGGAATGATTAGGAGACTGGAGACATGAGGCTGATGCACTCTGGGAAGTTGATTTTGAAGTTAAGTTCATTTTGCCAAGAAGGCATCATTTGTTTTCACATGATCATATTATTATTATTATTATTACTATTATTATTATTATTATTATATGCTTGGATGGCTGGTTACATTTGCATTCCATTGGACCACATTAGGAGTTCTGATCTGACATTGTCTGATAGAGATGCTACTAAATATCAGATCCTCTCTGGTGTGTAGTGCTACTGGAGGCTCTTTAATAGACCCCATGGTCTAGGAAGGCTCAGGTTAAACCACACTGCTAGTGGACGCAGGACAAAAGCGTGAGCATATCATCTAAAATTAGGAAAAGAGAAACCCCCCTCTAATTTACTTCACTGAATAATTGATAACTTCATACTTCAGATTGATAACTTCAGCTTGGATTTAAATTGTCCCAAAACCCATCTGGTGGAGGGAGAGAGCTCATGTGTGAAGAAAAATAAATTTGGGGAAGCATGTTCATTTTGATTGCTGATATGCGGAGCATGTAGAGAGACAATTTTATATAAGATGGAATAAAAATTTACAACAAAAGGACTAAAGGACCTTATGCAGGCTTTTCCTTTAATTGGTCTCCTGGATGCGTGCCTGGTCCTTCCTGAGGCATCTGGTCTTCTGCTGCTTCCTCCAATAAGCCCTTATTCTTACTTTCATCCTAAAGTCATAGTCACCTTCAGTGATCTGGTTTCAGAGGTGCGGGGCGTTATGTAGATCGGTGTGGAGCAGCACATTTGCATGAAGTGATGCTCTGTGTGAACTTCCTGTATGTTCCTCTTTATTACAGCGTGTGGATGTGAGGACCTGCAGTGTGTTCTAGTTTGGTTTCATCATCCACCATGTTCCTTACACGACTGCTGCTGTTACTACTAGCCAGTGTGTCCTGTAAGTGTTTATTAGAATAGACAGAATAAGATTAGCCTAAAAGGGTTTATTATAAGTAATATTAATATCATCTTTATTCCTAACAGGTATTAACTGTATTGAGCTGACCCAGCCTGCATCCATGGTTGTAACACCTGGTCAGGTGATGTCACTGACCTGTACAGTTTCTGGATATTCACTGACTGATAGCAGCTACTGTACAGGCTGGATATGGCAGCCTGCAGGAAAAGATCTGGAGTGGATTGGAGAGATCTGTGGTGATGGTAACGCTTACTACAGTGATAAACTGAAAAGCAGATTTGCAGTCTCGAGAGACACGTACAGCAGCACAGTGACCTTAAGAGGACAGAATATGCAGATGGGAGACACAGCTGTGTACTACTGCACTCGCCAACCACAGTGAGACACATCAACACAGACCCTGTACAAAAACATCCCCCTGTAGGAAACACTGCCACAGTTAGAGGCTTTATAGTGATGTTAGAGTCAGTACCACATAGAACCTGTAGGGGGCGACCTCCACTAACACATCAAACTCACATCAAAGTTCTTCAGGTCTGAACGGTAGGATGGAGCTGACCAAATGCAGGAAGACCTGATACACATACAGCTAGACTCAGACATTCATGCTCAGATCTGCCATACGTGCGACCTTTAACCTCAAGCTCCGAAATCCTCTATTAACAAACCCAAAAAATAATCAGCCTAAACACCCAATAAAGCCTCATCATTATGTGACCCTACATGTTGGCAGACATGAGCCTCCACTGGAAGCTGAGTCTGGCACACTGGTTCACGTGTTTGCCATCATAAATCTCCAGTAGAGCTGCAGTGTCCGTTATTCATTTAGTCATTTTAGCCCAAATTAGTCAAAGCTAAATGATGACAGTGATGCAGTTCGGACAATCAGGGGCGTGGCATCAGTTTTTTGGGCCCAAACAAGAAGTTCAATCAAGTTTATTTACACTGAGCCTTTTACAACAGATGTCTCATCATATTTAAAACTGGAGGCGGAGATACGATCCCTGAAATCACCAGGCCTCTCACATGTTTGCTTTTGTGAGACATCCATGTTATTAGTGTCACCACATCATCATCAAGCCCAAAGCAGCATCACAGAGCAATACCTACTAGTGGACTAGGTTATTAGACTGGGCAGCCCCTATGATATAGTTACACTAGTTACACCAGAGAAAGACAGTGAGTGGAACACATCGGAGAACATTACAGCCCAGAGTCCTAGCCCCCGTTTTTGTTTCCATCTGGGGACCCTGTTATCTTGCAGGGGCTGCATTTTGAAGGAGTGGTCTGGGTCCACTTTTCCGCTTAGAGATTAGGGCATCATTACTACTAAGTTATTCTCATCTTCATTCTTAAAAGAAACTGTTCCACCCTGAAGAGGGTGGTCTCGTGAATCTGATCCACAGGGCAGCAGGGGTCACTGAATGAGAGCGAACATGAAGTCAATCCTATGGTGTAGTTTCCACAGCCACCAGATCTGTTTAACACATCTGGGAGCTTTGGGACAGAGAGTGACCTCTACCAACATCATCAAGGCACCAGTTGAGGGAATGTCTTTTGGAAGAATGCGGTTCCATCTTTCTAGAGCAGGCATCTTTCTAGAGCAGGCATCTTTCTAGAGCAGGCATCTTTCTAGAGCAGGCATCTTTCTAGAGCAGGCATCTTTCTAGAGCAGGCACCTTTCTAGAGCAGGCATCTTTGCCAAGGCCTTTTAAAACTGTCCTAAAGGCTCATCATGTCCGACACCACGCCAAGACACTAAAGTCATACCCACATCCAGTGATCTGGTTT
>JAMWET010002033.1:0-70434 GCA_024036415.1 Prochilodus magdalenae | reverse complement strand
GAGTATGAACTCATGAATGAACTCAACATCTCACATTAATCTGAAGTTACTAACTTTGTAGGTCGAGAATCTGCAGCATGTTTACAGTGTATCAGTTCATGTCCATGACTCTAACTAGCTATAAAGGCCCTGATGTTTATTAACAAGGGAATTTTTAATGGATCTCCATTCCAGAGATTTAATGCAGTAACAGTGCAGGTCTGATAATGTTCATATGCACCATTATCTTAAACCTTCAGTTCATTATCATCAGCTGTCACATTCATAACTAGAGCAAAGACATTTCGGTGGATCCTGAAGGGTTTTCTGAAATTTAATGTTGAAACCGCCACAAGATACACAGTCAGCTGTTACTGGCTCTCAGCTGACCTTAGATATGTTGTTTGGACACAGACTGATCCACCCACTGTATTTACTGCTGTATGAGATGCTAATGCTAAAGCTCACAGTCTATTCTGAATAACTGTATATTAACAGCTCTGCTGGAACTGAGAGACGATCTAGCAGTACACTGGCTAACAGTCTATATGGGCAGTACTGTGCTCTGGCAGGAAGGCTGGAGTTACTGCCCCCCATAGAAATGATGTACTTGTATTAACATGACTGTGTGTTGTCCTGACTCTGTAGAGAAAGATGAGATTATTAAGGGGCTCTAGATGAAAAAGATAAACCTGAACAGCAGCATTCAGAGTGTGATATAACTTTACCTTCACTAATACTGAACATTTAATAAAAATCAGCACACAGACTGGGTGTATACTGGCAGATGTTTAGATTTGTACTGGAGATAAAATGTCATCAGTTTCTTTATTCCTCTTTTCTTGTTCACTGACATCAACCTGATCTTTACTTGCACTGACATGATGATGGTGTGTTGTTCTGATTCCATAGAGAAAGATGAGCGCATTCAGCAGCTCCAGAGAGAAAAGAGTGATGAGATATAACTTTAATAATATCTCTGAATCGTTTCTACTGTCTTCAGTGTTTCCTCACAGTAATCTGGTCTTTAACATACGTCATTAACATAATGATCATGTGTTGTTCTGACTCTGTAGGGAAAGAGAACACCATTCAGCAGAAAGATAAGACCATTCAGCAGCTCCGGACAGAAAATACACGCCTGAGAAGCAGCAATCAGGGTGAGATACAACTTTACCTTCACTAATACTGAACATTTAATACTAATCAGCACACAGACTGGATGTGTATCTGATGTGTAGATTGTTTACTTGAGGCTTAACAGGGTGAGATATACTTTAATAATACTCCTGAATCATTCCTACAGTGAATGTGCGTGTGTGTATGTGTGTGTGTGTATGTGTGTGTGTGTGTGTGTGTGTGTGAGTGTGTTTATGTGAGTGTGTGTGTGTGTGTGTGAGTGTGTTTATGTGAGTGTGTGTGTGTGTGTGTGTGTGTGTGTGTGTGTGTGTGTGTGTGTGTGTGTGTGTGTGTGTGTGTGTGTGCTTGTTTCTGTTGAACTGTGTGAGACTGTGTTCAGTGTTTATGTTTATCTGACCTTCACCTACATTAACATGTTAATATGACATCATGACTTTCCAGAGAGAGAGAAGCTCATTCAGCAGCTCCAAGCAGAAAAGGATAAACAGACCTGTGATCCTTAAAGATCTTCACCTCTCTATCAGTTACACCTTACATACAGCACACCAGACCTGTTATTCAGAAATGGACATGATGATGAGATCGTAGGACAGAAATCATATCAGTAATAATAAATCATTTCCAGTTAAATCATTGTACAGTAGATAATCTGGAGGTGTGGAGTGAACGTAACAGTGAGGGTAAAGGAATTCTCCACTTGTAGAACTTTAGGAAGAGGTTATAAGTGTCTGTTATTATCTAGATATTACATTAAACTGTAGTTAAAAAGACATGACTATAAACATACCTCCTGTAGACGTGTACTGTACCTGATCTCGTCTCTCTGTATTATAATAGAATATTTATTTGGATTTAACACAGAGAATAAACACAGACAGAGATACAGTCAGTATATCCAGTATAAATCATCATCACCACTCTGAGAAAATGTCTTAAATGTCTTAGTGTGTCCACACAGTGCATTATTCACACCACACTGAAATGTGTAACCACCGTCCCCAATCCCCAGTCCTCTACTGAGTTTGGGGTGCACACAGTGCATGTACAGTACAGCTGGAATGAGCTAGCTGTTCTTTAACTTGTTCACCATGCAGTATAGCTGGAGATCCTAGTAAGCTTAAGATGTTGAGTTAACTAAATTTATACTACTAGGTTTATATATTATATATCAGTGTAATTAGTGTATTACATTTATTATTTTATATGGAGTATGAACTCATGAATGAACTCAACATCTCACATTAATCTGAAGTTACTAACTTTGTAGGTCGAGAATCTGCAGCATGTTTACAGTGTATCAGTTCATGTCCATGACTCTAACTAGCTATAAAGGCCCTGATGTTTATTAACAAGGGAATTTTTAATGGATCTCCATTCCAGAGATTTAATGCAGTAACAGTGCAGGTCTGATAATGTTCATATGCACCATTATCTTAAACCTTCAGTTCATTATCATCAGCTGTCACATTCATAACTAGAGCAAAGACATTTCGGTGGATCCTGAAGGGTTTTCTGAAATTTAATGTTGAAACCGCCACAAGATACACAGTCAGCTGTTACTGGCTCTCAGCTGACCTTAGATATGTTGTTTGGACACAGACTGATCCGCCCACTGTATTACTGCTGTATGAGATGCTAATGCTAAAGCTCACAGTCTATTCTGAATAACTGTATATTAACAGCTCTGCTGGAACTGAGAGAAGATCTAGCAGTACACTGGCTAACAGTCTATATGGGCAGTACTGTGCTCTGGCAGGAAGGCTGGAGTTACTGCCCCCTATAGAAATGATGTATTAACATGACTGTGTGTTGTCCTGACTTTGTAGAGAAGGATGAGATTATTAAGGGGCTCCAGATGAAAAAGACAAACCTGAACAGCAGCATTCAGAGTGTGATATAACTTTACCTTCACTAATACTGAACATTTAATAAAAATCAGCACACAGACTGGGTGTACACTGGGAGATGTTCAGATTAAAGCTGATCTTTACTTGCACTGACATGATGATGGTGTGTTGTTCTGATTTCATAGAGAAAGATGAGCGCATTGAGCAGCTCCAGAGAGAAAAGAAAAACCTGACCAGCAGCCTTCAGGGTGAGATATACTTCACATCTGCTACTGATAAATACACCTATCAGTTCATTCCTGTTTATTCCGTGTTTGTGCTCATTAATCTGAGCTCCACTTTATTAACGTAATGAAAGATGAGAGCATGAAGCAGATCCAGACTCACCTGAACAGCAGCATTCAGGGTGAGATATAACCAATGAACCTTTAATCCAAATCCACAAACCAACTGGATGTACACTGGGAGATGGCTTCATAGAGAAAGATGAGGTCATTCAGCAGCTCCAGAGAGAAAAGAGTGATGAGATATAACTTTAATAATATCTCTGAATCGTTTCTACTGTCTTCAGTGTTTCCTCACAGTAATCTGGTCTTTAACATACGTCATTAACGTAATGATCATGTGTTGTTCTGACTCTGTAGGGAAAGAGAACACCATTCAGCAGAATGATAAGACCATTGAGCAGCTCCGGACAGAAAATACACGCCTGAGCAGCAGCATTCAGGGTGAGATATAACTTTACCTTCACTAATACTGAACATTTAATACTAATCAGCACACAGACTGGATGTATATCTGATGTGTAGATTGTTTACTTGAGGTTAAACAGGGTGAGATATACTTTAATAATACTTCTGAATCATTCCTACAGTGAATGTGTGTGTGTGTGCGTGTGTGTGTGTGTGTGTGTGTGTGTGTGTGTGTGTGTGTGTGTGTGTGTGTGTGTGTGTGTGTGTGTGTGTGTGTGTGTGTGCTTGTTTCTGTTGAACTGTGTGAGACTGTGTTCAGTGTTTATGTTTATCTGACCTTCACCTACATTAACATGTTAATATGACATCATGACTTTCCAGAGAGGGAGAAGCTCATTCAGCAGCTCCAAGCAGAAAAGGATAAACAGACCTGTGATCCTTAAAGATCTTCACCTCTATATCAGTTACACCTTACATACAGCACACCAGACCTGTTATTCAGAAATGGACATGATGATGAGATCGTAGGACAGAAATCATATCAGTAATAATAACTCATTTCCAGTTAAATCATTGTACAGTAGATAATCTGGAGGTGTGGAGTGAACGTAACAGTGAGGGTAAAGGAATTCTCCACTTGTAGAACTTTAGGAAGAGGTTATAAGTGTCTGTTATTATCTAGATATTACATTAAACTGTAGTTAAAAAGACATGACTATAAACATACCTCCTGTAGACGTGTACTGTACCTGATCTCGTCTCTCTGTATTATAATAGAATATTTATTTGGATTTAACACAGAGAAAAAACACAGACAGAGATACAGTCAGTATATCCAGTATAATCATCATCATCTCTGAGAAATGTCTTAAATGTCTTAGTGTGTCCACACAGTGCATTATTCACACCACACTGAAATGTAACCACCGTCCAATCCCAGTCCTCTACTGAGTTTGGGGTGCACACAGTGCATGTACAGTACAGCTGGAATGAGCTAGCTGTTCTTTAACTTGTTCACCATGCAGTATAGCTGGAGATCCTAGTAAGCTTAAGATGTTGAGTTAACTAAATTTATACTGCTAGGTTTATATATTATATATCAGTGTAATTAGTGTATTACATTTATTATTTTATATGGAGTATGAACTCATGAATGAACTCAACATCTCACATTAATCTGAAGTTACTAGCTTTGTAGGTCGAGAATCTGCAGCATGTTTACAGTGTATCAGTTCATGTCCATGACTCTAACTAGCTATAAAGGCCCTGATGTTTATTAACAAGGGAATTTTTAATGGATCTCCATTCCAGAGATTTAATGCAGTAACAGTGCAGGTCTGATAATGTTCATATGCACCATCTTAAACCTTCAGTTCATTATCATCAGCTGTCACATTCATAACTAGAGCAAAGACATTTCGGTGGGTCCTGAAGGGTTTTCTGAGATTTAATGTTGAAACCGCCACAAGATACACAGTCAGCTGTTACTGGCTCTCAGCTGACCTCAGATCTGTTGTTTGGACACAGACTGATCCACCCACTGTATTACTGCTGTATGAGATGCTAATGCTAAAGCTCACAGTCTATTCTGAATGACTGTATATTAACAGCTCTGCTGGAACTGAGAGAAGATCTAGCAGTACACTGGCTAACAGTCTATATGGGCAGTACTGTGCTCTGGCAGGAAGGCTGGAGTTACTGCCCCCCATAGAAATGATGTACTTGTATTAACATGACTGTGTGTTGTCCTGACTCTGTAGAGAAAGATGATCTTATTAAGGGGCTCCAGATGAAAAAGACAAACCTGAGCAGCAGCCTTCAGAGTGTGATATAACTTTACCTTCACTAATACTGAACATTTAATAAAAATCAGCACACAGACTGGGTGTATACTGGGAGATGTTTAGATTTGTACTGGAGATAAAATGTCATCAGTTTCTTTATTCCTCTTTTCTTGTTCACTGACATCAACCTGATCTTTACTTGCACTGACATGATGATGGTGTGTTGTTCTGATTTCATAGAGAAAGATAAGCGCATTGAGCAGCTCCAGACAGAAAATACTAACCTGAACAGCAGCCTTCAGGGTGAGATATACTTCACATCTGCTACTGATAAATACACCTATCAGTTCATTCCTGTTTATTCCGTGTTTGTGCTCATTAATCTGAGCTCCACTTTATTAACGTAATGAAAGATGAGAGCATGAAGCAGATCCAGACTAACCTGAACAGCAGCATTCAGGGTGAGATATAACCAATGAACCTTTAATCCAAATCCACAAACCAACTGGATGTACACTGGGAGATGGCTTCATAGAGAAAGATGAGGTCATTCAGCAGCTCCAGACAGAAAAGAGTGATGAGATATAACTTTAATAATATCTCTGAATCGTTTCTACAGTCTTCAGTGTTTCCTCACAGTAATCTGGTTTTAAACATACGTCATTAACGTAATGATCATGTGTTGTTCTGACTCTGTAGGGAAAGAGAACACCATTCAGCAGAATGATAAGACCATTCAGCAGCTCCGGACAGAAAATACACGCCTGAGCAGCAGCATTCAGGGTGAGATATAACTTTACCTTCACTAATACTGAACATTTAATACTAATCAGCACACAGACTGGATGTGTATCTGATGTGTAGATTGTTTACTTGAGGTTAAACAGGGTGATATATACTTTAATAATACTTCTGAATCATTCCTACAGTGAATGTGTGTGTGTGTGTGTGTGTGTGTGTGTGTGTATGTGTGTGTGTGTGTGTGTGTGTGTATGAGTGTGTGTGTATGTGTGTGTGTGTGTGTGTGTGTGTGTGTGTGTGTGTGTGCTTGTTTCTGTTGAACTGTGTGAGACTGTGTTCAGTGTTTATGTTTATCTGACCTTCACCTACATTAACATGTTAGTATGACATCATGACTTTCCAGAGAGAGAGAAGCTCATTCAGCAGCTCCAAGCAGAATAGGATAAACAGACCTGTGATCCTCAAAGATCTTCACCTCTATATCAGTCACACCTTACATACAGCACACCAGACCTGTTGTTCAGAAATGGACATGATGATGAGATCGTAGGACAGAAATCATATCAGTAATAATAACTCATTTCCAGTTAAATCATTGTACAGTAGATAATCTGGAGGTGTGAAGTGAACGTAACAGTGAGGATAAAGGAATTCTCCACTTGTAGAACTTTAGGAAGAGGTTATAAGTGTATGTTATCTAGATATTACATTAAACTGTAGTTAAAAAGACACGACTATAAACATACCTCCTGTAGACGTGTACTGTACCTGATCTCGTCTCTCTGTATTATAATAGAATATTTATTTGGATTTAACACAGAGAAAAAACACAGACAGAGATACAGTCAGTATATCCAGTATAAATCATCATCATCTCTGAGAAATGTCTTAAATGTCTTAGTGTGTCCACACAGTGCATTATTCACACCACACTGAAATGTAACCACCGTCCAATCCCAGTCCTCTACTGAGTTTGGGGTGCACACAGTGCATGTACAGTACAGCTGGAATGAGCTAGCTGTTCTTTAACTTGTTCACCATGCAGTATAGCTGGAGATCCTAGTAAGTTTAAGATGTTGAGTTAACTAAATTTATACTACTAGGTTTATATATTATATATCAGTGTAATTAGTGTATTACATTTATTATTTTATATGGAGTATGAACTCATGAATGAACTCAACATCTCACATTAATCTGAAGTTACTAACTTTGTAGGTCGAGAATCTGCAGCATGTTTACAGTGTATCAGTTCATGTCCATGACTCTAACTAGCTATAACGGCCCTGATGTTTATTAACAAGGGAATTTTTAATGGATCTCCATTCCAGAGATTTAATGCAGTAACAGTGCAGGTCTGATAATGTTCATATGCACCATTATCTTAAACCTTCAGTTCATTATCATCAGCTGTCACATTCATAACTAGAGCAAAGACATTTCGGTGGGTCCTGAAGGGTTTTCTGAGATTTAATGTTGAAACCGCCACAAGATACACAGTCAGCTGTTACTGGCTCTCAGCTGACCTCAGATCTGTAGTTTGGACACAGACTGATCCGCCCACTGTATTACTGCTGTATGAGATGCTAATGCTAAAGCTCACAGTCTATTCTGAATCACTGTATATTAACAGCTCTGCTGGAACTGAGAGAAGATCTAGCAGTACACTGGCTAACAGTCTATATGGGCAGTACTGTGCTCTGGCAGGAAGGCTGGAGTTACTGTCCCCTATAGAAATGATGTACTTGTATTAACATGACTGTGTGTTGTCCTGACTCTGTAGAGAAAGATGATCTTATTAAGGGGCTCCAGATGGAAAAGACAACCCTGAACAGCAGCATTCAGGGTGAGATATAACTTTACCTTCACTAATACTGAACATTTAATAAAAATCAGCACACAGACTGGGAGTATACTGGGAGATGTTTAGATTTGTACTGGAGATAAAATGTCATCAGTTTCTTTATTCCTCTTTTCTTGTTCACTGACATCAACCTGATCTTTACTTGCACTGACATGATGATGGTGTGTTATTCTGATTTCATAGAGAAAGATAAGCGCATTGAGCAGCTCCAGACAGAAAATACTAACCTGAACAGCAGCCTTCAGGGTGAGATATACTTCACATCTGCTACTGATAAATACACCTATCAGTTCATTCCTGTTTATTCCGTGTTTGTGCTCATTAATCTGAGCTCCACTTTATTAACGTAATGAAAGATGAGAGCATGAAGCAGATCCAGACTCACCTGAACAGCAGCATTCAGGGTGAGATATAACCAATGAACCTTTAATCCAAATCCACAAACCAACTGGATGTACACTGGGAGATGGCTTCATAGAGAAAGATGAGGTCATTCAGCAGCTCCAGAGAGAAAAGAGTGATGAGATATAACTTTAATAATATCTCTGAATCGTTTCTACAGTCTTCAGTGTTTCCTCACACTAATCTGGTTTTAAACATACGTCATTAACGTAATGATCATGTGTTGTTCTGACTCTGTAGGGAAAGAGAACACCATTCAGCAGAAAGATAAGACCATTCAGCAGCTCCGGACAGAAAATACACGCCTGAGCAGCAGCATTCAGGGTGAGATATAACTTTACCTTCACTAATACTGAACATTTAATACTAATCAGCACACAGACTGGATGTATATCTGATGTGTAGATTGTTTACTTGAGGCTAAACAGGGTGAGATATACTTTAATAATACTTCTGAATCATTCCTACAGTGAATGTGTGTGTGTGTGTGTGTGTGTGTGTGTGTGTGTATGTGTGTGTGTGTGTGTGTGTGTATGAGTGTGTGTGTATGAGTGTGTGTGTATGTGAGTGTGTGTGTGTGTGTGTATGAGTGTGTGTGTATGAGTGTGTGTGTTTGTGTGTGTTTGTGTGTGTGTGTTGAACTGTGTGAGGCTGTGTTCAGTGTTTATGTTTATCTGACCTTCACCTACATTAACATGTTAGTATGACATCATGACTTTCCAGAGAGAGAGAAGCTCATTCAGCAGCTCCAAGCAGAAAAGGATAAACAGACCTGTGATCCTCAAAGATCTTCACCTCTATATCAGTTACACCTTAAATACAGCTCACCAGACCTGTTATTCAGAAATGGACATGATGATGAGATCGTAGGACAGAAATCATATCAGTAATAATAACTCATTTCCAGTTAAATCATTGTACAGTAGATAATCTGGAGGTGTGGAGTGAACGTAACAGTGAGGATAAAGGAATTCTCCACTTGTAGAACTTTAGGAAGAGGTTATAAGTGTCTGTTATCTAGATATTACATTAAACTGTAGTTAAAAAGACACGACTATAAACATACCTCCTGTAGACGTGTACTGTACCTGATCTCGTCTCTCTGTATTATAATAGAATATTTATTTGGATTTAACACAGAGAATAAACACAGACAGAGATACAGTCAGTATATCCAGTATAAATCATCATCATCTCTGAGAAATGTCTTAAATGTCTTAGTGTGTCCACACAGTGCATTATTCACACCACACTGAAATGTAACCACCGTCCAATCCCAGTCCTCTACTGAGTTTGGGGTGCACACAGTGCATGTACAGTACAGCTGGAATGAGCTAGCTGTTCTTTAACTTGTTCACCATGCAGTATAGCTGGAGATCCTAGTAAGTTTAAGATGTTGAGTTAACTAAATTTATACTACTAGGTTTATATATTATATATCAGTGTAATTAGTGTATTACATTTATTATTTTATATGGAGTATGAACTCATGAATGAACTCAACATCTCACATTAATCTGAAGTTACTAACTTTGTAGGTCGAGAATCTGCAGCATGTTTACAGTGTATCAGTTCATGTCCATGACTCTAACTAGCTATAAAGGCCCTGATGTTTATTAACAAGGGAATTTTTAATGGATCTCCATTCCAGAGATTTAATGCAGTAACAGTGCAGGTCTGATAATGTTCATATGCACCATTATCTTAAACCTTCAGTTCATTATCATCAGCTGTCACATTCATAACTAGAGCAAAGACATTTCGGTGGGTTCTGAAGGGTTTTCTGAGATTTAATGTTGAAACCGCCACAAGATACACAGTCAGCTGTTACTGGCTCTCAGCTGACCTCAGATCTGTAGTTTGGACACAGACTGATCCGCCCACTGTATTACTGCTGTATGAGATGCTAATGCTAAAGCTCACAGTCTATTCTGAATGACTGTATATTAACAGCTCTGCTGGAACTGAGAGAAGATCTAGCAGTACACTGGCTAACAGTCTATATGGGCAGTACTGTGCTCTGGCAGGAAGGCTGGAGTTACTGTCCCCCATAGAAATGATGTACTTGTATTAACATGATATGTTGCTCTGACTTTATAGAGAAAGATGAGATTATTAAGAAGCTCCAGATGGAAAAGACAAACCTGAGCAGCAGCATTCAGGGTGAGATATAACTTTACCTTCACTAATACTGAACATTTAATAAAAATCAGCACACAGACTGGGTGTACACTGGGAGATGTTTAGATTCAACCTGATCTTTACTTGCACTGACATGATGATGGTGTGTTGTTCTGATTTCATAGAGAAAGATAAGCGCATTGAGCAGCTCCAGAGAGAAAAGACTACCCTGAACAGCAGCCTTCAGGGTGAGATATACTTCACATCTGCTACTGATAAATACACCTATCAGTTCATTCCTGTTTATTCCGTGTTTGTGCTCATTAATCTGAGCTCCACTTTATTAACGTAATGAAAGATGAGAGCATGAAGCAGATCCAGACTAACCTGAACAGCAGCATTCAGGGTGAGATATAACCAATGAACATTTAATCCAAATCCACAAACCAACTGGATGTACACTGGGAGATGGCTTCATAGAGAAAGATGAGGTCATTAAGCAGCTCCAGAGAGAAAAGAGTGATGAGATATAACTTTAATAATATCTCTGAATCGTTTCTACAGTCTTCAGTGTTTCCTCACACTAATCTGGTTTTAAACATACGTCATTAACGTAATGATCATGTGTTGTTCTGACTCTGTAGGGAAAGAGAACACCATTCAGCAGAAAGATAAGACCATTCAGCAGCTCCGGACAGAAAATACACGCCTGAGCAGCAGCATTCAGGGTGAGATATAACTTTACCTTCACTAATACTGAACATTTAATACTAATCAGCACACAGACTGGGTGTATATCTGATGTGTAGATTGTTTACTTGAGGTTAAACAGGGTGAGATATACTTTAATAATACTTCTGAATCATTCCTACATTGAATGTTTGTGTGTGTGTGTGTGTGTGTTTGTGTGTGTGTGTGTGTGTGTGTGTGTGTGTGTGTGTGTGTGTGTGTGTGTGTGTGTATGTGTGTGTGTGTGTGTGTGTGTGTGTGTGTATGTGTGTGTGTGTGTGTGTGTGTGTGTGTGTGCGTGTGTGTGTTTGTGTGTGTGTGCGTGTGTGTGTATGTGTGCGTGTGTGTGTATGTGTGTGTGTGTGTGTGTGTATGTGTGTGTGTGTTTGTGTGTGTGTGTGTGTGTGTGTGTGTGTGTGTGTGTGTGTGTGTGCTTGTTTCTGTTGAACTGTGTGAGGCTGTGTTCAGTGTTTATGTTTATCTGACCTTCACCTACATTAACATGTTAATATGACATCATGACTTTCCAGAGAGAGAGAAGCTCATTCAGCAGCTCCAAACAGAAAAGGATAAACAGACCTGTGATCCTCAAAGATCTTCACCTCTATATCAGTTACACCTTACATACAGCACACCAGACCTGTTATTCAGAAATGGACATGATGATGAGATCGTAGGACAGAAATCACATTAGTAATAATAACTCATTTCCAGTTAAATGATAGTACAGTAGATAATCTGGAGGTGTGGAGTGAACGTAACAGGGAGGGTAAAGGAATTATCCACTTGTAGAACTTTAGGAAGAGGTAATAAGTGTCTGTTATTATCTAGATATTACATTAAACTGAAGTTAAAAAGACACGACTATAAACATACCTCCTGTAGACGTGTACTGTACCTGATCTCGTCTCTCTGTATTATAATAGAATATTTATTTGGATTTAACACAGAGATTAAACACAGACAGAGATACAGTCAGTATATCCAGTATAAATCATCATCATCTCTGAGAAATGTCTTAACACTGAAACTGTACTCATGCAGCTCCGTGTGAGGGTGATGCTTGTTGTGCTGAGGGCTGGAAGTACTTCAGTGGGAGGTGCT
Organism: Prochilodus magdalenae; assembly: GCA_024036415.1. NCBI lineage: Eukaryota > Metazoa > Chordata > Actinopteri > Characiformes > Prochilodontidae > Prochilodus > Prochilodus magdalenae. Next base: position 58,031 of record JAMWET010002033.1, on the reverse strand, counting down.
ACTACTTTTCTACTGATGAGAAGACCTGGACTGAGAGTAGAGATGCGTGTGTGGCTGCAGGAGGAGACCTGGTGATTATCAGTACAGAGGAGCAGGTATGATGATCCAGTATCATGTGAGTGACTCTATAACTGACAACCTCCATCTCTATGGCTGCACACCTGGTAATAAAAGGACAGGTAGTCTTTTACATTAAACATAAATAAATAAATAAAAAAGTTGTTTTCTTTATATATATTTGTTGTTTACAGGTTTAGGGCGTGTATGATTGATTGTGTTGTGTGTTTGTTGATTGTTTTGGTCATTTCTGCTGTCAGTAATTCACTGTGACTGTTTATCTTTGCTCCAGTGTCGTCACTGAGTGTGAGCGTGCAGTGATGAACACCCTGTAAAGGACTGATATAAACGTACAGCAGTAATGTGCTGTATTCCTGCTGTAGATCACTGTAGGAATGGTGCATTCTGGGAGATCCAGCTTCTCATCAGTGTTAAACTGCAGGACTGTGCAGTAATGGAGGGTTATTAGTGAAGCATGCTGTGAAAGGTGTCGGTACTTTGTGCAGTTCTGAGCAGCTGGTCTCTGAATGTTGTAGTGATGGAGGAGCAGCTTCCCAGAATTCCTTGTTCTTAGTTAGTATCTGTTTACCTCCTCCTAATTTGTTTATCTACAGTGTTTTGTCATATTACAGCCTGTAACTCCCTCCATAAATATATGTGTGACTGTATTTACATGTTGTGTTACTCTAATCCTGATGGCGTGTGTTTCAGTAACTAGTTGATCCTGTAATGTTATCATTAGTAGATATTTGGTATCTACTAAATTATTATTATTATTATTATTATTATTATTATTATTGTTGTTGTTGTTGTTGTTGTTAACATTATTATTATTATTAGTTCATGCTGTCCATTGTTTCTCTACAGTCTTAAACTATCAGGCTGTTTCTGTTTACAGGACTTCTTAAAGGGATCATATCCTGGTTCTGGTGAACAGCGGTACTGGGTGGGTCTGACTGATGCTGTGAAGGAGGGAGACTGGTGCTGGTTAGACGGAACACGACTCAGTGAGACAAAGTAGGTCCATTTCACTGTGAAACAGCGCTGATCTGATTTCTGAGAGTCATTATTAACAGTACAGTAAAGTTCTAGATATTTAATCTCAGGGTTTATCATGTGCTTATAGGAATGACTCACTGTGTGGAGAGTTATTAGTTTATTTACTGCTCCTGTTTTACAGATACTGGAATAGAGGAGAGCCTGATAACTGGAAAGGGGAGAGTGATCAGTATCCTGAAGGAGAGAACTGTGCTCAGATGCTTCTAAGCACTACAGCTTATTTTTTACGGGATGCATTCTGTGATGTTGACAAAAAACAGTATGTCTGTGAGGCAAAAGCACAGTAATGTGGAGAACTGAGCAATAACAGCTCACTGCAGATCTCAGGTTGTGTTTCCCTCTTTTACTTATTTATTCATTCTATTATTTTTATCTAGTGTTTAGATAAACAGTCACTAGATTTGGTATTTCTATTAATATCACTCTATTAATAATATTATATGCTTTCATTCCATTTTATTAATGTTTAACCCGGAGTTCCTTTTCTATGTCTGTACATGGGCTCCATTTTTCTTTTCCTTTATATAAACTGCTTTTCTGTAGTATGTTAGTTGTAAATAGTTGTTAAATATTGATTGATTGATTGATTGATTGATATGGTTTACCCATACATAACCTGATAGTGTTACAGGTTTGGAGTGAGGGCTTTGAACTTTAAGTGGAATGTTTGTTTGAAGGACCCTGTAACTGCAGCCAAAGAAACTCAGAGGAATAACTCATGATTCAGCATGTGATTCTAAACCCCCAACAGCTGAGATGAAGTCCAGATGTTTTCTACATGTTGGGAAACACCCTATATAAGGGTGTAAACTTGAGCTGTACAGGAGAGAGGCCAGATTGGAAGCGGACCTCTCACAGGCGATTGTAAAATGCTGTCTGTAATAAAGTATTATCATATCAAACCAAGGCAGTGTTTGACGGAGTCATCTCTTTAACACTTACACACCATCGCATCTCTTCCTCAACTTTACAACAGGAGCTACAGCTGTAGGAGGGAAATCTAGCTCAATACAGGCTATCCATAAACTCCAGTCAGTAATTATGTTGCTTTACTAGGCTAAATTTCTATCTGTTTATACTTTCTGTACATTTCTGATGTATTTGGAGAGAAACAGCTCCAGCTTTCTGTCTAAGAAGTTACCAGGCTGGACATTACAGTAATTAGATGTTACTGTGTCCAAGGACGGTGGGCTTTACAGTAGCTGGAAGTGTCTCGCTATCCATATTTACCATAGCCTCCATACATTTCCCAGAACATGACACGCTGTCTGTGGACAATTCAATGCACTTCACTGAAACATTATGTGTGTAGAAGTAAAACGAGTAAGATGTGAGTAAACAGGTTTAGAAGAATAGAGTAAAAGTAGTGTGAGCTTCATCACTTCATTTAGAAATTCATGTGGTTCTTCCACATTTAACTGGATATCTGTATCTCAGTTTGTATCTCAGTTTAAGCTGCTTGGAGATTCTGATCATTTTAGTGTTTCTGAAAAAGGTCTATTTGTTGGAGCTGCTGCTAAACCAACATCATTGTGATCATGCCATGTAGACGCAGCCGTGTTTTGTTTGTGTGCCATTATGGAACAGACATGGAAAGGCAGTTTGATTTGCTAAATAGGTGCTACAGGAATACTACTGTATACGCAAAACTGATCTGATCACTTTTAAGTGACAGTGTTAAGAAAATTTGTCTGAAAAGATCTGGTTTGAGGACCAATTCAGATTTACATGCTTATTCTGCAATTTCCTTTGGGATCAATAAAGTGTTATCTAATCTTATCTAATCCTTTAAGATCAAAATCAGAATCAGAATCAAGCTTTATTGGTCGAGTATAAATACACATACAAGGGATTTGTTTTTGGTTACATTAGTTCACAGTGCCCAATATACATTATCATCCCAGAAATAAACAAAAGCGAGGAAATACACTGCATAAATAATTTCAGTTGGCTGTCTGTGATCATATAGTAGATTAATTACATTTTATAATGACAGAATGAGTTTATTTTTCCTGAACACATGTATTTCACATACACAATTTCTTTCTCTGACTGTGTTCTGCAACTGCACAAGCCCTATAAAGGTAAGAAAAGGAAGAATGACACAATATCATTTTCAAATGCTCATTCCTCAGCACAATGCATCTGGCACCAAAAGAAAATGCTGTTGCTGCAAATTCGGCTCAATATGAATTATTTTGCACTAGCACCTGCCAATTACGTGCTGTGACTCATATTACAGACAGTACTGGCAGTAGTCCACTTTGTGAGTACATGTATCTCATTATCATAGGAGGTTATGTGCAGAGCTTTCCCAAAACGACTGACCTCCAAAATAAGTGTAAAATATTATTATTTTTTAACTTGTGTTACATGTATATGTATGTATATGTAGTGCTAAGTGCAACAGTCAGGATGTAGAAGCAGAATAAGTTAAGGCTTATAAAAGGGAGGCACAATAAGAAGCACCAGTCTGAGACGGTCAGTACAGAGAGTGGAGGGATGTGTGAAACTGTTACTAAAATAAATAAGATAAATAAGAAGTGCAGTGCAGCAAGAACAGGAAGTGAGAAAGTGTCCCCAGTGTGAACTGTATGTGCTTATGTAGTTCTAGATAAGTAAGAGCTGTGTTTGTAGTGTGCGTTGTAGTGGTAGCCAGGTGCTGACCTATGTACAAATATCTAAGGTGTGGGTGTATCTTTAAAAGTCTCTGCTCTGCTGACTAACTGCCAGAGGAAAGGGTGGGGCTTGGAGCAGGAGCAGAGGAGCAAGGCTCAGACTGAAGTTAATTGGGTTCTTCATTGGCAGTAAATTTTCCTGTATCCAGAGACATCCTTGAGAAATATGAGGTAAATATGCAAAAGCCTGACAGGTCGTGTTAGTTATGGTGGATGCCTATTTAGCCTTTCACAAACTGTAACTTAGCAGAACTACAGCAGGATGGGGTAAATGTCCATGTTTCAGTGGGGTGGTGGGCTCCCTGTGTTCAAACCCTGTGTTTTTGGTTTACAGAAGCTGTTTTGACCAATTTCACGTGATGACATGCTAGGATTTTGTTAAGTAAGGATCTGTAAATCGAGGTGAGCTGAGGAGAAAAGAGGAAACTAGTTCTGAGAGTGGTAACAGTGGTGAAATGTTATTAATGTTTCTCTATTCTCTGTTAATAGTGCCACTACCATTTACTGTGCTGTGCTCTGACAGGTTGTATGTTGTGTACCTTTTTATTTTTACACCTATTTTGAGTAGAACTGCATCCAGCGCTGTTTAGAGCCAAAAGCTACACTGCAGTGGCAGTAAGCCTACACTCAGTAGAACACTGTTGTGTGCTGGGACTTGTTTTTGGCCAGCACTACTACAGGTATTTGATAAGCAAAGGACCTACAGGCTGTGTATCTGAGCAGTATAAGTGCTGATATGTGTCAATTATTTGATTTACTTACTTTTGAGGTTAATTGTAAGAGACCAGTGATTTATTGCTTCTCCTTTATTTATTTATTTATTTTGCTAGTCCTTTAATATAAAGTTTGTATACAATATTTCATAAAATCCCTGGAGTGGGAAATAGAATTTTTATAATAAAATACCCTTTTTTTGTCATGTTTCAAACAGTAATTAAGAATAACAACTGAGCTTTGATGGGTGTTTTTTTCCAGTAACTCTCTTTAAATGGGTGAAGCCTTTCTTTATATGTATTACGTTTTGTACTACCATAGTTACCTTTAAACATAATTTAATGCAGAAGATGAAGAACACGATTAAACAAGTTATATATTGGTTTTAAATACTGCTATTAATATAATAATTAGAAAACACAGGTTTGGTTCCCAACCTCTGGGTGCATTCCAGCCCCAGTATTAATTTATTAATATACAGTACAATATACAGTGATATGTACAGTGCTATATACAATACTATATACTCATGCTCTAATTAGAGCTGTTATTGTAACGTCAGTAGATGGCGATGTGAGACTGTGTATGGTGTATAGATACATCTGTGGATGCGCTTGGAGACATCATCAGGGATGTTTAGCTCTGCAGCCTCTGTAGTAGACTTAATGGCTTTCCTCTTAGCAACTCCTGTGATGCCGAGTGCTGCTGGGCAGCTCCTGAGGATATGTTCCAGTGTGCCCCCTCCTGGGCAGAGAGGACATGTTGGAAGGTCACGCTATCCCCAGGTTTGCAAGTTGGCTGGGCTGGGTAGCACGTCATACACAGCTTGGATCATGAACTTTATGTGCTGTGGCTCTGCCTTCCAGATGTCAGTCCAGGTCAGCTTCCTTTCCAGCGCTCCTTCTCATCTCATCAAAGCCCCTTGTTGCCGCATGCTCACCATCCTGCTGGTCCTCACCTCCTCAACCCCTGCCCGCACCTCCTCTAGGACAATTTGGAACCCTGGGCCTTGTCACAGCGAGGTTGTGGGATGGCCCCCAGTCCTGCTCATCAGAGCCCTATGTCTTAATCAGGATTAAGCCAGCTCTAGCTCCTCTTGAACCTTGAACTTCCTGTCAGTCCTTACAGCAATGCCTGCTGCTGCAACTCTGGGGTCACTGGAGTCTCGGTAGGCTAGCGCCTCTCTTGTGCGAGAGACCCTAAATTCCTCCTCCAGGCTGCTGAATGGAAGCTGAAGTTTGTTGCTCTTCCCATACAGTGCTGCACTAGTAAGACTGTGTGGCAGGACCAGCCATCTTCGGAGAAGAGAGCTAATCTTTCTCTCCAAGGTCTCTACCGTAGACATGGGCACCTCATACACCAACAGTGGCCAGAGGATGCGGGCTGATGATGGCAATATGCCATGTTGGTATAACCATGCCTTGAGCCTTCCGGGAAGGCCAGATTTGTCTACTGCATACAGCCAGGATTCGAGCCTCCTGGTGGTAGTTTGGAATGATGTTTTTTCTCTTAGGCTGCAGTTGAAAGCCTTGCCCAAGCTTGTGACTGGTTTTTCAGTAATTGATTGTATTTCTTCACCATCCACAACGAAGCGAAACTTGTCCACCACTTTTCCTCTTTTCAGGACCACTGACCTGGACTTGGATGGCTTAAAACTCATCCTTGCCCAACTGATGAGATTTTCCAGGCCCCTGAGGATCCACCGGCATCCAGGCACTGATGTAGTGGTGACCGTCAGGTCGTCCATAAAGGCTCAGATGGGGGGCTGTCGAATCCCAGACTTGGACAGGGGGCCTCTAAACTCCGTCTCAGCTGCCTTTACCAACATGCTCATGGCCAAGGCGAACAGGATAACCGAGACTGTGCAACCAGTGATAATCCCTTTCTCGAGCCGATGCCAGTTGGATGTTATGCTCCCTGACGACACTCTCAGCCTGAAGTTCTTTGATCTTGCGGGGTATGTGGTGTTGGCCCAGAGTGATTTCTACCAGCTTGTGTGGGATTGACCCATATGCATTGGCTAGATCCAGCCAAAGCACTGACAGGTCTCTATTCCCTTCACGAGCCTCCCTGAGAAGGTTTGGGCAGTGCTTGTATACCTTGTAGGGTACTTGACTGGGGCCTGGAGTAGAGCTGGCCCTGGCTGCTCTAATCGCCTCCTGAACTTCCTTTAAGTTTAAGCTCCTCAACACCAAACCTTTCAGCCCCAAAGCTTGTAATAATGGTTGTCAGGTATTTGAGTCGACTATCTACATCTCCCTTTGCCGTTTAGTTGATGACATGTTTTTTATAGCTTAGTGTCTATGCACAGACTGTGTAGAAGTGGGGTTACGTACTGTACCAGAACCCCTCTAGGTGAGAGAACACTGCATTGTTAAATGACCTGCTAGACTGAGAGTGAGTGTGCTTATGTAGATGTGAGGGCCTTTGTGGGGGGGTGTCGCAGTTTTAACACAGCTCTGCAGATCCGAGTAGCATTTTAGAGCATACCCTCTAAAACCCAAACAGTTTGGTCTAGTTAAATCTAACTATTCATTCTTGTCACACAGATCACGGCAGCACAGACGTTAGAGAAAACTGGACTTTCAACTAATAACTCAGCAACCCAACATGCTCCCTTTACCTCCGTCAGAGTAAACCACTACTGTCAGCGTAGTGTACACATGTAGAGGTCATGTGCAGAGTGTCAGATAAAATGAAATGTGTTTATTTTCCAGACTATAAAAGGAGAACTAGCAGTGTTAAAAAAGAAAAAAGAAATGAGCGTCCTGTAAACACCACACAGGAAGGAACTAACACTTTTTTGTGCTCTTTTTCTGGCATGATAGCCTTAGCATAGTCATTAGCATAGTGAGCCTGCACTGGGAGTTTCTTAAACGCGTTAAGAATAGCTGAGTAAAAAGAAGTGCCACTGTAAGTTCTCAGAGAAAGTGTTTAGTCCATGTGTTCTCGCTCTGAGCTACAGCAAGACCTTCATTTTGACGTGCTTTGACAGTTCACCTGTATACAAAGTAAATGGCAGCGATCTACTCAGCAGTCAAGTTTAAGAAGACAGGGACGAGAAAGACAGGGGATGGCGAACCTTCCCAAAGTAAGTACTGTCTTTCTTTTGTTCTTCAGTGTCTGTAAAGACGTACAGGGCAAGAATAGCAGGGAGGTATCTGTTGTGTTATGCCGTCAGTCATATGCTATATACTGTCATGCATGCTGTTGAGCTTGTGCTGCTGATTTGTATTCCTATAATCAGTTTATCTTTGAACTCACAGAGAGTTCCGGCGTTAGACGCAGTATGAAGATTGTCCGGAAATACCTGGAGAGATAAGACAATGTTACTGATTCCATTACAGCTCATACAATACATAGAGGTGCAGTAGAGGCTGATGGAATTCTCTGTCCATGTTGTGCTATGGGTCGGGCGTGGCTGTGAGAGGTGCAGGTTGTGTTAGACTAGAAAGTTTTGTAGCTTTAATCCTGTTCATTAACTTAAACAGCTTATTGCCCCAAAAGATCTAGAGAGAGGAATCTAAGATGTTAATGAACCTGACCTGGATTACAGCATAACTCTGTAACCAGCCAATCAGAGATACTAGAAACTAGAAACTAGAGATACATGACTGCTGTTGGCCATGATGGGAATTGGGCGAGCTTTGATGTTACATCTACATAATGCAAATAATGATATTTATATCGCAAGTTTGGCTAAAAGAAAACATTGGAAATGTGGAAATGGTTATTAACCCCATGTTGACCACAGTTTGGTGTAAAGATTAGGGATGTGAATGGAAGTGTGTGAATGGACTGCCCTATCCATGTACTTTGGATATGTGTTGCACATGCACTATTCATTCTTCCTAGACCCTTACAGAGACATCCTGGCCTAAATCAGGAAAACATTCCAGCTTTGAATTCTGCATTTCAAAATGCCAATAGCAACCATAGGAAAGCTAAGCACCATGATCTGACCATCTGTGGGGTCAGTCTTTACCACTCACCGGCCTCCTGCCCTAGCGGATAAGACAGAATTCCCACTGAGAAACATCACTGGTGACATTGTACATTCCATTCTAAAGACTGTTGCACAGAAGACAGTCAGAATCAGTGATGAGATTAATTGACCTAACCTGAGAGTCATAGAAAGATCTTTTTGTTGTTTATTCAGGTGTGGAAGAAAAGGAAGATATAACCTACTCCACTTTGAAGTTCCCTTCACAGGGTGAGTCTATGTAACTGTTCACATGTATTCTTGGTCAGTTTAGGTTGCTAGTGTTGGGTCATGTCATGTACTTTGTGAGACGGACACCAGATCCATTGCTTTTAATGTTCTAACTACAACACTAAACTCAGATTGTTCCTAATTTTAGACAATGGAATAGTTCAGCATAATTAAATATCCAGGCATTGTTACCTGCTTGTGTTATTTAATAGGTAGAGACAGCACTGCTTGTTTTAATGCTAAAAGGTATAAGATAGTGATGATGCGACCGGTTAGTTACACTGAAGGAAATACGGCTGTTTCCAAATTAAATATGCCAGTTGCTGAGTCTGCACACAAACCAGACACCTAACAATAATAAAAAAAAAAAAAGAGTCAGTACATCCAGGGGTGCCTTTCCCAAAACCATCGTTGCTAACTACGTTAACAACTTACATAGTTGGAACGACACAGCTGCGACGCAAGTGTTTCCCAAAACCATGGTTCAAACTATGGAGGTAACCACGTTGGTAACTTGCATAGTCCGAACCATCGTTAAGCGACACGGGTGTTTCCCAAAACCGTAGTTCCACCGAACGTTCGCAAACACTGTCGTTAAGTTGAGTAGTTGGAACTGCAGCTATAGACCTGTGGTTAGAAGCTTAGTTCCTGGTGACCGCGTCATCGATGACGCAGGACGCCAGGTAACGTGTCAGTAAGCTGAAAATTTACATTAAACTCCGGGTGCGAACATTTATACTGTCAAAGGCTTTGAACGTGTAGTTCTCAACACACATCTCAGTGTATTTCTCTGTTTATACTTTTAGCTGCATTCGTTAAATAATATCGCTATAATCCATGTGTGTGTGTTAGCTGTGTACCGTTAGACAGGCTCTGCTCTTCCAGCATTATTTCACTCTCAGGTGTTTCTGTGGTATCACTGGTGGAGCAGGAGGTGGTTAAATAGGCTACATGTTGCTGGTCCCCGTTCAAGACATGTTAGGTTGTAGGGTAAATCGTTCAAGCAAATATAGACCTAGTATTAATACCCAGTCATCACTTAACACCTTCTAATACCCCATCATGTGCTCTGTTTTTAGGACCTGATGTTTTAGAACTAAGAGTGACCATTATGAAATAAACTAATAAAAATGTGTGTTTTAATAGAGGTAACAGGAGAGACAAATTCTGATTAAAGGGTTAACAGCTGTTGTTTCCTGAACACCGTGTTATGGCTTTGTGTATTTCCCAGCTTGTCTTAAAATAGCTTATTGGAACAACATGACATTATAGCTACATGTTGGGGTATAGTAATCAAAATCTAGTAGTCCAAGAAGAATTTAAAATATTTTATTTCCAATTTACCGATAGAGTGCCAACATGGCTCTTTAAATAGATATATTATACACCTCTCACGACTAGAACAAGGGGAAAAGAATGGGTAGAAGGGACGGGGATGCAGGAAGGATCACTCAGGGTCTGTTAAAGAAAATAATTGCTGTTTATGCCACCAGTATATAATGCAATGCAAATAAATAGCAATAGTATCTTACTTTCGGGGGGGGGGAGTACATTGTAACACTGAGAGCTTTCGTTATCCTTATAAAAAGGTGGGAAGAACACTTCAGATTCAACCCCGCGTCTGCATGCATGAGAAACGGATCACATCGCTATTGCATGGCGTTTTCATCAGATTAGCCCACTGCGCCAGTGAGACACAGCGATGTATCTAAGTAATTGCAGTATCAGAGCCTACAGATGCATCGGTGTGGCTAAAAGCTCTTCCATTTGTTCCTTCTAAAAGAAGCTTTACATATTATTACCATGTTTATAATGATAACCCTAGATGCACATTAATATATTATTAATACTTATATTTATTATTATTATTGTTATTTTTTTTTAATTAACATTTGATTGTTGATTCTATTAATATTATTGTTGGATTTTTATAATATGAATAAACATGGGTTGCCAAAATAATGTGTTCATTACGTGATTTCGGTCACAACTATCATTTTCTGGTTTAATCTTGCCGGTTCGTGAGTTTTCCCGCAGTTTCCCGCTGTGAAAGTCTAACCGAACACATCTGGAAACATGGTGGTTCGAGCTATGGTGGTTCAAACCAACATCGTTCAAACTACTGTGGTACTAACAAAGTACGACGCTTTCGGGAAACGTTCGTATTTCAGATGTTTGTTAGTTTAACGATGCATCGGACCACGTTAGTTCAGTGCTAACCTCCGTCTTGTACGGGAAACGCACCCCAGATCATTAGTGCTGCTCCACTCACTGTTTGGGTTTCAGCTGTTTAGTAGCACATAGGACCACCGCTGACCAGACATCATGGTGGACCATTCTCAGCACAGCACACTGAAATGGTGGTGTGTTGTACAAGAACTTGCAGCAATGTTGTTGAACTTTTTAAATACTGTGTATTGTTACTGGCCACTTTATTAGAAACACCTTGTTTGCTGGTAAACTTTGAGGACATGGAGATTATATCTCCAGAACATTTTTTCCAGTGTTTGTGTTAGTCATTCCCATAGCCCTACATCAGTGCTCGTCTGAAGAGTAGACCACAGGCTGCTGTATATTATTGGTCAGCAGACTATTCTTAACTCAGAAGTGACCTGTATAAAACCCCCAACAACAACATGGCCCCTCATAATAGACACATACCAGCACCACACCCACTAAAACACTACTACCCTATCAGTGTCACTGCTATGTGTATTTCACCGGGGGAAAAGACGCACACCAAATGACAAAATACTTTTTCGGGTATTTTATTTCGATAGATCCCTTCCTAGGGAGTTTATAAAATGTTGTATAGAAAATGTATGTTAAATGAGTAGAAATGAAAATAAAGAACAGCAATAAGTCACTAGCCTCTTACAATTAGCCTCAAAAGTAACACTTATGCCACAGCAGTAGACTCTAATCAGACACAGGTCGACTCTAATTGCTGGATGCAATTCTACTCACAATAGGTATTAAAAATAAAAGAAAATACACAATATACACAAAACTCATTAGAACACAGTACAGCTATTGGTAGTGGCACTATAAACACAGAGAATGGAGAAATGACACTGACCTTCTACCATAGTTACAACTCTCAGAACGAGTTTACTCTTTTTTCCTAAGCTCACCTCAATTTACACATCATTGCCCAACAGAATCTCAAGCCACCAGAAATACAGCAGTCGAACATGGGGAGCACACCATCCCACTGAGACATGGAAATTTACCCCATCCTGCTGTAGTTCTTCTAAGTTGTTTTAATAAAAGGCAAAATAAGCATCCACCTAAGCTAACACAACAAATTACCTATGCTGCTCAATGCTTTTGCACAAAAATGCATTGCCAATGGTGAACCCCAAACATCTCCTGCTTCAGCCTTGCTTCTCTGTCCCTGCTCCAAGCCCCACCCCTTCCTCTTGCAGTGTGCCAGCAGTTTAGACAAAGACTCTTAAAGGTACAGCCACACCATAGGTATTTGTACATAGTTCACCAGCTGGCTACATGTAGAATAATTCACCACCAGCTAAGCAGTGTGAATACGGTGGCCCCTTTACACTGAATGGAGATGGGTTACACTGACCGGATTATGACTGTGGTAAATGTATAAAAATGGACAGTTTGTTGTTTTAATGGCTGTTTGAGGGATTTATTTTTTGTTCCCCATTTTCCTCCTGAAACTTACATGTACGTTCATTACTGTGCTCCCTCTGTTCTACTGCACACTAAGTCATGAAGAACCCAGTTTAAGACACTCGATATAAATGAAAATCCTTCATGTTTTTTCAGCTGCAGCCAAAAATGAAGATGTCACTTACTCCAGTGTGAGCGACCCTAAAAAGGGTGAGTGTATGTAGCTGTTCACTCGTCTCTATGGTTGATTATTAGCTTGCCTTTTATAGAAACCTTATATAAGGTATACCTTATATGGACACAGTAGAACAAATTGTACCCCAGTGGCTTGTAATTAGTCACTGTCCTAAAATGGCACCTTCACCACAAGTGCATTTGTGAAATGTCTGGCCTGCAAGATCTGCAGGCCTGCTCTTAGTGCTATTACTGTGAAAATTAAACATCTAAGTGCAAAAACAGCCACATGGTACTGAAGCACATAGCAAATACAATTTGTCTGTTCTGTGTTGCATCACTCCCTACAAGTTTTAAATCATCCTCTGGAAGCAACATCAGCACAAGAACCGTGTCAGAAACTTTGTAAAATGTGTTTCCATGTTCGAGCAGCTGTGCATTAGCCTATGATCACTAGTGTCAGCTGGAGTAATGTGCAGAGGCCTGACCACTGAACATACCCCACTGAACATCTTTGGGACATATTGGAGAACTGATTAAAAGCCACGTCTTCTCCTGCATGACCTCAGGAGACTGAAGAGGCTGTTATAGTTGCAAAGCGAGGCGGCAACTTCATATTAATCACCATTTTATTTTTGAACTGTATTTAGTTTGGTTTGTTTTATATGCCTGCGTAAGTTTACACTGAGACCAGGTAGCATGGAGATGCACTTTACATAGTATATCAGCCCCTATCTACCTTGTCCTTCAGTGGTAAAAGACCACTATGTCCCACACAGATATTATTTTGGTGGACCATTCCTAGCACTGCATTGACACTGACTGTTACATCTGTCTGTCTGTCTGTCTGCCTGTCCCCATCCATGTGCTTTTGTTTTAGTCATGTGATCCTTGTTGTCATGCCCAGGTATGTTTGTAGCCCCGCACCTTCCCAGGTGTTCCGAGTTAGTCTTTGTTCTTTTATATGGCCTGTTGTCCCCGGTGTGTTTGCTTGGTGTTTTGGTTTCATGGAGTTTGTTTGTGGTCATGTTGTATGTTAGAGTTCTTGTCTGTTAGATTAGTGTTCTGTTTACTATTCCCCTCTTTTTGCTGTGTTCCTTGGTTTTGTTTTGCCCTTTTGTGATGTATTAAAACACTTGCGATTACATCCTGCCTCCTCGTTCACCAACCCTGTGTGACATAACACCAAGCCTCAGTATGGATGTAGCAAGTCGACTCGAGTCGGGTGAGAGAGACATTGCATATCTTCAAAACTTGATTGCTGCTCTCCAGGAAGGGAAACCTCTGGTGCTTCCCTCTCTCATGGTGATTCCTTGTCACTTTGATGGAGAAAGCGAGGACTTTGAAAGCTTCCAAATGCAGATTGAACTCTATTTTCAGCATTTGACATGCCCTAAACCACCTGAACTGGTAAAAGTACTCTTTTTAAAGACTCTACTCGGGGGGTTGGGAAAGCAGCTCAATGGGCTGATATAGTTTCAAAGTGCAGACCCAAAGAGGCAGCAACATTGAAGGATTTTTGTAAGTTGATGCTGAGATGTTTTTCGAAGCCTACAGCCCCTTCTGGGGCCTATCCCTGCCCTGTGGATCCTCAGGAGGCCGTTGCAGGGCCGCCTGCTCCCGAGCACGTCGCCTGCGCCGGTGGAGGACGCACCCGGCCCGCCTGCGCCAGAGACTCCTCCCTTGACCCCAGAGACTCCTGCCTTGCCGGTTGCCGCCCGGCCAGCTCCGCAGTTCCCTGCTCGGCCCGCTCCACAGGTCCCTGCCCGTGGTTCCGAGTTAGTCTTTGTTCTTTTATATGGCCTGTTGTTCCCTGTGTGTTTGCTTGGTGTTTTGGTTTCATGGAGTTTGTTTGTGGTCATGTTGCATGTTGTTCTTGTCTGTTAGATTAGTGTTCTGTTTACTATTCCCCTCTTTTTGCTGTGTTCCTTGGTTTTGTTTTGCCCTTTTGTGATGTATTAAAAGACTTGCAATTACATCCTGCCTCCTCGTTCACCAACCCTGTGTGACACTGACATTGCTGGAAGATCTTTTGTATGCAGTTACCAGGTATATTCAGTAAGTCTGATTGCAGTGAGGAGGTCAGCAGGTATATTCAGTAAGTCTGATTGCAGTGAGGAGGTCAGCAGGTATATTCAATAAGTCTGATTGCAGTGAGGAGGTCAGCAGGTATATTCAATAAGTCTGATTGCAGTGAGGAGGTCAGCAGGTAGATTCAGTTTAGTCTGATTGCAGTGAGGAGGTCAGCAGGTATATTCAGTTTAGTCTGATTGCAGTGAGGAGGTCAGCAGGTATATTCAGTTTAGTCTGATTGCAGTGAGGAGGTCAGCAGGTATATTCAATAAGTCTGATTGCAGTGAGGAGGTTAGCAGGTATATTCAGATTAGTCTGATTGCAGTGAGGAGGTCAGCAGGTATATTCAGATTAGTCTGATTACAGTGAGGAGGTCAGCAGGTATATTCAGATTAGTCTGATTACAGTGAGGAGGTCAGCAGGTATATTCAGTAAGTCTGATTGCAGTGAGGAGGTCAGCAGGTATATTCAGATTAGTCTGATTGCAGTGAGGAGGTCAGCAGGTATATTCAGTTTAGTCTGATTACAGTGAGGAGGTCAGCAGGTATATTCAGTTTAGTCTGATTACAGTGAGAAGGTCAGCAGGTATATTCAGTAAGTCTGATTGCAGTGAGGAGGTCAGCAGGTATATTCAATAAGTCTGATTGCAGTGAGGAGGTCAGCAGGTATATTCAGTTTAGTATGATTGCAGTGAGGAGGTCAGCAGGTATATTCAGATTAGTCTGATTGCAGTGAGGAGGTCAGCAGGTATATTCAATAAGTCTGATTGCAGTGAGGAGGTCAGCAGGTATATTCAGTAAGTCTGATTGCAGTGAGGAGGTCAGCAGGTAGATTCAGTAAGTCTGATTACAGTGAGGAGGTCAGCAGGTATATTCAGTTTAGTCTGATTGCAGTGAGGAGGTCAGCAGGTATATTCAGTAAGTCTGATTGCAGTGAGGAGGTCAGCAGGTATATTCAATAAGTCTGATTGCAGTGAGGAGGTCAGCAGGTATATTCAGTTTAGTATGATTGCAGTGAGGAGGTCAGCAGGTATATTCAGATTAGTCTGATTGCAGTGAGGAGGTCAGCAGGTAGATTCAATAAGTCTGATTGCAGTGAGGAGGTCAGCAGGTATATTCAGATTAGTCTGATTGCAGTGAGGAGGTCAGCAGGTATATTCAGATTAGTCTGATTGCAGTGAGGAGGTCAGCAGGTATATTCAGTTTAGTCTGATTACAGTGAGGAGGTCAGCAGGTATATTCAGTTTAGTCTGATTGTAGTGAGGAGGTCAGCAGGTATATTCAGATTAGTCTGATTGCAGTGAGGAGGTCAGCAGGTATATTCAGTTTAGTCTGATTACAGTGAGGAGGTCAGCAGGTATATTCAGTTTAGTCTGATTGCAGTGAGGAGGTCAGCAGGTATATTCAGTTTAGTCTGATTGCAGTGAGGAGGTCAGCAGGTATATTCAGTTTAGTCTGATTACAGTGAGGAGGTCAGCAGGTATATTCAGTTTAGTCTGATTGCAGTGAGGAGGTCAGCAGGTATATTCAGTTTAGTCTGATTGCAGTGAGGAGGTCAGCAGGTATATTCAGTTTAGTCTGATTGCAGTGAGGAGGTCAGCAGGTATATTCAGTTTAGTCTGATTACAGTGAGGAGGTCAGAGGACATATTCAGTCTAGTCTGATTACAGTGAGGAGGTCAGCAGGTATATTCAGTCTAGTCTGATTGCAGTGAGGAGGTCAGCAGGTATATTCAGTCTAGTCTGATTGCAGTGAGGAGGTCAGCAGGTATATTCAGTCTAGTCTGATTGCAGTGAGGAGGTCAGCAGGTATATTCAGTCTAGTCTGATTACAGTGAGGAGGTCAGCAGGTATATTCAGTTTAGTCTGATTGCAGTGAGGAGGTCAGCAGGTATATTCAGTTTAGTCTGATTGCAGTGAGGAGGTCAGCAGGTATATTCAGTTTAGTCTGATTGCAGTGAGGAGGTCAGCAGGTATATTCAGTTTAGTCTGATTGCAGTGAGGAGGTCAGCAGGTAGATTCAGTTTGGTCTGATTGCAGTGAGGAGGTCAGCAGGTATGTTCAGTTTAGTCTGATTGCAGTGAGGAGGTCAGCAGGTATATTCGGTTTAGTCTGATTGCAGTGAGGAGGTCAGCAGGTATATTCAGTTTAGTCTGATTGCAGTGAGGAGGTCAGCAGGTATATTCAGTTTAGTCTGATTGCAGTGAGGAGGTCAGCAGGTATATTCAGATTAGTCTGATTGCAGTGAGGAGGTCAGCAGGTATATTCAGTTTAGTCTGATTGCAGTGAGGAGGTCAGCAGGTATATTCGGTTTAGTCTGATTGCAGTGAGGAGGTCAGCAGGTATATTCAGTGTAGTCTGATTGCAGTGAGGAGGTCAGCAGGTATATTCAGTTTAGTCTGATTGCAGTGAGGAGGTCAGCAGGTATATTCAGTTTAGTCTGATTCATCATGTCGCTACTGGATGCCTTCTTCTATGCACTGCCAGCAACAGTGCTATAATATAAGACCACCCTGCTTCCTGAGACATAAAATACAAAAATTATTAAAAGTACTGAACACACTTTTATTTTTTTTTTAATGAAATTCCTTATAAACTTTTTTTTGCAGCTGGCCAGGCTATACCAGATGACTCTGCTGACTCCTCACCTGAGCCAGGGTCAAAGGTTGCGACGGCTGGACGGGCTAAAGAGAGACTACTGTGGATTTGTCTTTGTACTCTCCTTTTTGCTGCGTCCCTTGTTATTGGAGTGCTCTGTGAGTGAGTGTGTGTGTGTGTGTGTGTGTGTGGGTGTGTACATATATATACATATTGTTATTGCTTTATGAACTGGTGTTACTATCTGATGTAACCTTTTCTCATTCAGTTTCTCTTGATTATGAAATCTGTGGATCTTCTGTTTCTGTTCCCCAGATATCA
Source organism: Prochilodus magdalenae (assembly GCA_024036415.1). Classification (NCBI taxonomy): domain Eukaryota; kingdom Metazoa; phylum Chordata; class Actinopteri; order Characiformes; family Prochilodontidae; genus Prochilodus; species Prochilodus magdalenae. Next base: position 40,510 of record JAMWET010002033.1, on the reverse strand, counting down.
CTGGCCAAAATTCCCATAAAGAAAATAACACAGGTAAGTGTGTGGATGAGTAACAGTGTGTGGCATATGGTATGGAGAGGAAGTTGCGCCATCTGAAATGCACTACACACATGGCATTACTTTTCCTTTGAAACACACAGAATATCTGGCAACATGAAAAGCAAAACCTCTATTACACATTCCTCAAATTACTTATGTGGCCTTATGTGCACTAGTTTGTTATAAATGAGGACAATCCGCTGTGATATGAAATCAAGGCACAGCTGTATTGCTGTCTATGAAGTAGGGCTTCAAACATTCATAAATCATTGAAATGCAGCCATTACACTAGCACTTTAAGATGTGTCACAATGAAAAGTTAAAGATCCATTAAACTGGTTTAACGTCGCTTGACTTCTACAAGAAAAACAGTACAATGTAACTAAAGACTGAAATGCTGAATTTATGTCAGAATTTGCTTAAAATGTAATCGGCTTACAATTCTACAACATTTCACTTTGTCTTGTTGTAAGTGTATGTATAGTACAGCTGGAATGAGCTAGCTGTTCTTTAACTTGTTCACCATGCAATATATCTGGAGAAGAGAGGCACATCATAAAATATCAGTTCGTCATGTACGCTGTAAAACATGAATGCAGATCCCAGTAAGTTTAAGATGTTGAGATAACTAAAATGGGCTCTGACAGGAAGGCTGGAGTTACTGTCCCCCATAAATATGATGTACTTGTATTAACATGATGATGTGTTGTCCTGACTTTGTAGAGAAAGATGAGATTATTAAGGAGCTCCAGATGGAAAAGGCAAACCTGAGCAGCAGCATTCAGAGTGTGATATAACTTTACCTTCACTAATACTGAACATTTAATACAAATCAGCACACAGACTGGGTGTATACTGGGAGATGTTTAGATTCAACCTGATCTTTACTTGCACTGACATGATGATGGTGTGTTGTTCTGATTTCATAGAGAAAGATAAGCGCATTGAGCAGCTCCAGACAGAAAATACTAACCTGAACAGCAGCCTTCAGGGTGAGATATACTTCACATCTGCTACTGATAAATACACCTATCAGTTCATTCCTGTTTATTCCGTGTTTGTGCTCATTAATCTGAGCTCCACTTTATTAACGTAATGAAAGATGAGGTCATTAAGCAGATCCAGAGAGAAAAGAGTGATGAGATATAACTTTAATAATATCTCTGAATCGTTTCTACAGTCTTCAGTGTTTCCTCACAGTAATCTGGTTTTAAACATACGTCATTAACCTACTGATCATGTGTTGTTCTGACTCTACACTAATACTGAACATTTAATACAAATCAGCACACAGACTAGATGTATGTCTGATGTGTAGATTGTTTACTTGAGGTTAAACAGGGTGAGATATACTTTAATAATACTCCTGAATCATTCCTACAGTGTGTGCGTGTGCACGTGCGTGTGTGTGTGTGTGTGTGTGTGTGTGTGTGTGTGTGTGCGTGTGTGTGCGTGTGTGTGTGTGTGTATGTGTGTGTGTGTGTGTGTGTGTGTGTGTGTGTGTGTGTGTGTGTGTGTGTGAGTGTGTGTGTGTGTGTGTGTGTGTGTGTGGGCTTGTTTCTGTTGAACTGTGTGAGACTGTGTTCAGTGTTTATCTGACCTTCACCTACATTAACATGTTAATATGACATCATGACTTTCCAGAGAGAGAGAAGCTCATTCAGCAGCTCCAAACAGAAAAGGATAAACAGACCTGTGATCCTCAGTGTAAGATCTTCACCTCTATATCAGTTACACCTTACATAAAGCTCACCAGACCTGTTATTCAGAAATGGACATTATGATGAGATCGTAGGACAGAAATCACATTAGTAATAATAACTCATTTCCAGTTAAATGATGGTACAGCAGATAATCTGTAGGTGTGGAGTGAACGTAACAGTGAGGATAAAGGAATTCTCCACTTGTAGAACTTTAGGAAGAGGTTATAAGTGTCTGTTATTATCTAGATATTACATTAAACTGTAGTTAAAAAGACACGACTATAAACATACCTCCTGTAGACGTGTACTGTACCTGATCTCGTCTCTCTGTATTATAATAGAATATTTATTTGGATTTAACACAGAGAATAAACACAGACAGAGATACAGTCAGTATATCCAGTATAAATCATCATCACCTCTGAGAAATGTCTTAACACTGAATCTGTACTGATGCAGCTCCATGTGTGGGTGATGCTTGTTGTGCTGAGGGCTGGAAGTACTTCAGTGGGAGGTGCTACTACTTTTCTACTGATAATAAGACCTGGACTGAGAGTAGAGATGCGTGTGTGGCTGCAGGAGGAGACCTGGTGATTATTAACAGTACAGAGGAGCAGGTATGATCAAGTATCATGTGAGTGACTCTATAACTGACTGTAGGAATGGTGCATTCTGGGAGATCCAGCTTCTCATCAGTGTTAAACTGCAGGACTGTGCAGTAATGAAGGGTTATTAGTGAAGCATGCTGTGAAAGGTGTCGGTGCTTTGTGCAGTTCTGAGCAGCCGGTCTCTGAATATTGTAGTTGAAGGAGCAGCTTCCCAGAATTCCTTGTTCTTAGTTAGTTTCTGTTTACCTCCTCCTAATTTGTTTATCTACAGTGTTTTGTCATATTACTGCCTGTTACTCCCTCCATAAATATATGTGTGACTGTATTTACATGTTGTGTTATTCTAATCCTGATGGCGTGTGTTTCAGTAACTAGTTGATCCTGTAATGTTATCATTAGTAGATATTTGGTTCTGCAGTCTGTGTAGTGTTAATGACTGGTATCAGTAACTGCTCTACTGTGATGTTCAGTTCATGGTGAGATTGATAATCAGCTCTGATGTTAAACAGTGGATCATTTTGTGGGTCACAGTAGAGCACATATGATCTGTACATTAGAAAAACAGGAGCTCAGATAAAACCTGTACTAATACACTGTACAAGACACCCTGGAGTAGAGCATTTCTCCACATACAGTGCTGCTCACACCCACCTTTACTCAGGAGGTATATTATTTATTATTATTATTATTAGCTCATGCTCTCCATTGTTTCTATATAGTCTTAAACTCTCAGGCTGTTTCTGTTTACAGGAGTTCTTAAAGAGATCGTATCCTGGTTCTGATGAACAGCGGTACTGGGTGGGTCTGACTGATGCTGTGAAGGAGGGAGACTGGCGCTGGTTAGATGGAACACGACTCAGTGAGACACCAGAGTAGGTCCATTTCACTGTGAAACAGCGCTAATCTGATTTCTGAGAGTCATTATTAACAGTACAGTAAAGTTCTAGATATTTAATCTCAGGGTTTATCATGTGCTTATAGAAATGACTCACTGTGTGGAGAGTTAGTAGTTTATTTACTGCTCCTGTTTTACAGATACTGGTATCATAATCAGCCGGATAACTGGAAAGGAAAGAACAATCAGTCTACTGAAGGAGAGGACTGTGCTGAGACGATTCTAAGCCAAACCTTGTATGGACTATTTGATGGATTCTGTGATGTAGACAAAAAACAGTATGTCTGTGAGGCAAAAGTACCAAAATGAATGAAACAGGGAAATTACAGTTAGTACAGTAATGTGGAGAACTGAGCAATAACAACTCACTGCAGATCTCAGGTTGTGCTTCCCTCTTTTACTTATTCATTCATTTTATTATTTTTATCTAGTGTTTAGATAAACAGTCACTGGGTTTGGTATTTCGATTAATATCTCTCTATTAATAATATTATATGCTCTTATTTCTTTTTATTAGTGTTTAACCCATAAGTGATTACTCATATGGTTTACCCGTTTATGATCTGGTGGTGTTACAGGTTTGGAGCTACAGCTGTAGGAGGGAAATCTAGCTGAACACAGGCTATCCATAAACTCCAATCAGTAATTATGTTGAACTCAGATTAGATTTTTACTTTACTATCCTACATTTATATCTGTTTATTTACTTTATGTACATTTCTGACGCACTTGGAGAGAAACAGCTCCAGCTTCCTGTCTAAGAAGTTACCATGCTGGACGTTACAGTAATTAGATGTTACTTCTAGTCATGTAGTGAAAGTAGCCGGTACTCTGTACAGTGCTGAGCAGCCTGTCTTATTTCACTGTAGTGCTTGTTTAAACATGTTACTCCTCCATAAATATGTGTGTGACTGTATTTACATGTTGTGTTATTCTAATCCTGATGGCGTGTGTTTCAGTAACTAGTTGATCCTGTAATGTTATCATTAGTAGATATTTGGTTCTGCAGTCTGTGTAGTGTTAATGACTGGTATCAGTAACTGCTCTACTGTGATGTTCAGTCCATGGTGAGATTGATAAACAGAACTATGATGTTTTGATAAATAACATGATCAGAATTTTATCAGATAGATTTGTCCTGTTTGTATATATTGTGGTGCTAGTTGAAGTTACTTAAAGTCTGCCTATTCAAAATAAAGAGCTGTTACCTAAAGACCCTGTATTTCCTGCATCATCGTCGTCTGTGCTAAAGGTCCGATATCTGTATAATTTGTACTACATAATGTACTAAAGACATTCAACACTACTATTTACACTAATGCATTACTGAACACAGAAGTGTGAGGATGGTAAGTGAACAATGTACCATAGCTAACAGGACAGATAAACTATGCTGGTCAGGCTTTTGCATATTTACCTCATATTTCTCAAGGATGTCTTTGGATACAGGAAAATTTACTGCCAATGAAGAATCCAATTATCTTCCGTCTGAGCCTCGCTCCTCTGCTCCTGCTCCAAGCCCCACCCTTTCCTGCGCACCAGCAGTTCAGACCAAGCTACATAGGTCATAAGTTATGCACTGCATACACGCCAAAGACAGAAGTAATCATCTCCACAGAGGCAGGACGAAGTTTGGTAGTGGTAACACACACTTATATTTTCAACACATTGTGTTTTGCAGAGGTAGAGTCTTATTGGTAAAGCTCAGACTGGTTACCCAGGCACATCAGTCTGCAGGGTGGAGAGCAGAGGTGTTACCCTATAGGCTGTACCATTCATATTTACCATAGCCTCCATACATTTCCCAGATCATGACACACTGTCTGGGGACAATTAAGTGCACTATGGAATTACGTGTGTAGAAGTAAAACGAGTGAGTAAGTTTATTATAATTTAACTTCGGCATCTCAGTTTGTATCTCAGTTTAAGCTGCTTGGAGATTCTGATCCTTTTAGTGTTTCGGAAAAAGGTCTATTTGCTGGAGCAGCTGCTAAACCAACATCATTGTAATCATGCCATGTAGACGCAGCCGTGTTTTGTTTTTTCCTACTGTGCCGTTATGGAACAGACATGGGAAGGCAGTTTGATTTGCTGAATAGGTGCTACACGAATACTGCTGCATACGCATAACCGGTCTGATCACTTTTAAGTGACAGTGTTAAAAAAAAAGTTGTCTCAAAACATTGCACTTGCACTTTTATGCACATTTATTTATTATAGCTGCACTGCCTTTTTATCTCTGCGAGGTTTACATATTTTTCTACAGTTAAACACGCATCTTTTGTATTTTTTGTAGATTTCTTGCCTCCTTGTGAAGTTACTCACTTGCGAACTTTTACTCACTTGGTGCACTAGTCTTATTTTCATCTGACCGAGACGGTTCTACAGCAGTTATCTCTCCACTCCATATATATATACTGTCTCTCCACTCAGAGGAATCAGCACCATGGCAGATAGAGAGCCAGACCACGTCAAAGGTGAGGTTTACTGTAACCTGTTATATTTCCTAGTCTTAGTTTCACTACACTAGCTTTTCTGAAAGTCTTTGTTGTGCTTTAACAGGAAGACACAACAGTGTAGTGTTAGTTGTACATGAAGCCTTTTCTACATGTGGATGTTCTTTCTCTTCATGCTTTAAAGGTTTAATGTTACAATACTTACCTGTGACATCATGACAGATATACTTAATGTTGCTGTTGGAAACTTGTGTCGCCATTTGTGTCATGTTTTAAACAGTATCTAAAAATAACAACTGAGCTTTGCGTTGTGTGCCTGTGTCTAGTTCTAGTGACTCTCAAGTATTATTTTCCTCCCTTGCTTGTAAAGTTACAGTCCAGGCACTAAAATTGTTTTGTCATGAACACATATATTAATAACTCCACACTGACTGTCAAACGATTAATAGTGAAATTACTAAACATATAGATCATCTATAGAATTTCAATTATATTTTCTTCTATGACCTGGTGGTTTGGGTGGAAGTGGGAAGTGAAGCCTTTCTTTCTGTCTATTCATTTTCTAGTACCATAGTTTGGTTCTCTGAAGGCAGGAATGCAGGGTTGTTTTGGAAGGCCGGGGTGTTCATGTGGTCAACTGTGTGAAATTTCACAGCTTAAATATGAATTTCCTGTTCAGCATGCGACCAGTCACAGTCATATCAGTACAGCAGACATGAATACTAAATATGTGACAACTTTCTCACCTTCTAAATATGTCTTTTAAAACGTGATTTGTGTTTTATATGTACAGTAAGTGAAAAAGTGTTATATATCTTAACAGTGCCACTAAAACAGTAACCTTTAGATATATACAGATAATGAAGAACACGGTTAAACAAGTTATATATTGGTTTTATTACTGCTATCAATATGCTGATTAGAAAAAAATTACAGGTTTGGTTCCCGACCTCTGGCTGCATTCTTTTATATTTACAAAAGTACAGTTCCCCTCCATACCAGCAGAGGTCTCTGTCACCAGAGTACTAACACTACGTAGTGTTTGAGTATGTAGTATATCGCACAGCTACCAGTGCCAAAGTTGAGTGTGCTCAAAAACCCACAGTGCACATTCGGAAGCAGCTGATTTTCAAGTACAGCAATAATAGACACCATTGGCCACAGAAAAGGAGGAGTTTCTCAGATCTGGAAAATGTATAATATTAGTGGATGGTGATGCGACAGCAGCTGTGGTGTGGTGAGATCACAAATGGTGTATAAATGTGAGTATAAATGTGAGTGGCATTAGTGTGTAGTCTGCTTTAAGACCACAGACTGGGGGATTTTGCGTGAATCAGCTGGTGATGGCATTAACCAGATGACAGACTGCATCACCGATTATATCAGTTTCTGCACGGACACCATTGTTCTTGTCAGGCATGTGCGTTGTTTTCCCAACAACAAACCCTGGATCACCAAGGACCTGAATGAACTGTTAAAGGAAGAAACTGGAAGGAAGACTTCAGCAAAACAATGCTAAGGCTGTGAGGCTGGTATGAATCACTGGCTTCAAGACAAACACCACACCATCCTTCCCCATTATTGACAATGGCATCACCCCCTTTCCCTCAACAGCTCCACTTTGTCCACACTCCTTTTCACACCCTCTAAACCCCCAGCCAGTGTTTGAGGGTCCACACCCCCCTCTGGAGGTGACAACGACTCAGGTGAGGACACAGCTGAAGAATCTGAAAATGGGCAAAGCCGCTGGGCCAGTTGCAATCAGTCCGAGAGTACTGAAAGTTTGTGCCAGTCAGCTTTGTGGAATTCTTCAGCATCTATCAACCTGAGTCTTAAACAAGAGCATACAACTCGACTGTAGCAAAGAAAAGTACAGGAGATCATTTGTACCAACAGCAATCACACTGTACACCTCTTCACTGTGCCGGGACACTAACTGAGCACCAGCTGGACATTACACCGTACACTTCTCCATACTCATATCACTGTGCACTGCCACTCTGTCTATACCCTGTAAGACTGCTCATTTATTTATAATAGCTTCTGTACTGTTGTTTACAGTGTACAGCTACCCGTTACTGTCATCTGGCTTTCTGATTGGACGGGTTTAGATGACTTGTGAATGTGGAAACACACAGTTCCACTGTTCTCCTGTATGATATTTATGCTCTATGTTTGTATTATTGTACATACACTCTTCATGGTAATTATACCTCTTTTTCTTCCTCTCTTTATTTATGTACATTTTCTATTATTGTTCTTTACTGTACTTTGACTGCTGCAATATGTGACTTTCCCTCTGGGATTAATAAAGGGATCTATCTATCTATCTCTCTAGTACATAATTAAAATGCACCCTAAGACTCATGATGCTGTTTACGATCATTTACCTCTCAGTATCATTGTGGACTGGTTGCCTGATTTTCCATGATGTTTTGACTTTGCCTGATATGATTGATGTTTTTTTTGGATTGCCCATTAATCTTGATCCTAACTGAATTTAATGCAAAGAAGAATTACCTTTTATATAAGGCTGGATTTACAGGGTGAACTACAAACCAAACATATTTGCATCTCTTATTTTTTACACTGCATTATTCTCACTATAAATTCATTAGTAATATGTCATTTGTAGCATTTCTTCATTCCTTCATGTTCTACATCTTAATATCTGTCTTGTTATCTTTACTGGGGTTCTTTACTGTATTTGTGTTGTTAGTCTAAAAGGAGGTTCAGGGGCATTAATTATGGGGAGTTGTCAAATACAACCTCCTCCTGGGCCTGTTTGGTACTGCACATACCTTCTGACACACTGGCTCCTTTCTGGCTTCACCTCCTAATAAAACCACTCAGTGATTGCAACCTGCTTCAGCCCCCCCATTACAACCTGGAGCTTCAACAGTCCATAGACATGATTATATTCCTAAAACACATCTAATGTTTTAGACTCAGAAAATATTATTTGATTATTAAAAGAGAATATTTCTGTGTTAAGCGTTAAGTGTGCAAAGAGAGCAGAACCAGTCCGCTAATAGCATTCATGTGTGTCTAGTCTGTATACAAAACATGTAAAAATAGAAATCAGTGTATTTTATTAACAGTATTTGCTCATAATGATGTAATAAGTATAATTCATAAATCTAGCCCTGTCCCCTTCTTCTATGCTATACATCATGATTATAATATGAGAGAGTATGAAAAAGAACATTTTGCAGGAGTGCAGTTCGTAAAGGAATGAACTTTATATAACTGCATATAAAATATACAGTTCCAAATACAGTACAATATACAGTGCTATATACAGTACTATGAACAGTGCTATATACAGTACTATGAACAGTGCTATATACAGTACTATGAACAGTGCTATATACAGGACAATAATCCTGTGTTTTGTCCTCATGTCGGTTGTTTTTGTTGTTTTTCTTTGGTTTTGTTTTGTCTTATTTGTTCTGTTCATTAAATCCTTGCGCTTACATCCTGCCTCCTTTTTCTTATTGTTCTTTCTTGAACAATAACTCACTGTGGCCAGCATAGAAAAAAAAAACAGATAAGGCCTACACTTGGGACTAGAGGAGTAGCTAGTTTGTTACACTTCAGATGAATTTGTGATCCCTTTCACATGGAGTCGTAAAAGTCCACCCGAAAGTTATGATTAAGTGCCTAAGCCTATAAGTATGTCAGTGGGGATTTAATATACTAAGAGAATGAAGCTAATCGAATACATATGGTATATGTGAGAAATAACTCTCTCTGAAACAACCACAGAACTACTTAGTGGGCTACACCTTAGTGAGAAGATCATTCAGTGATCTGGTTGTACAGACCCAGTAAGTAAGCTCTCTGTACCTTTCAGAACAGTTCACATTTCTTTACCTCTAACTTTCTTCTGAGTGCTTCAGGCTTCTACAAGGCTTCTATGATCATCAGCTCATATGCTGCACCTTCAGAGCAAGATTCTCTCATTCACATTTCATAAGCAGGAGTCTCTCCCTAAAACAGGGTTCTCTAAACACATACACGTTCTGACATGGTTCTAAACTCGAACTTCTTCTTCTGAGTAAACCTTACAGCTCACATCCAGGACTTCAGGACAGCGTATGACTCAGGTACATTTCTCTCACATCTTTGCGCCATTTATTTCATTTCTGGTATTTATTCATTTACTTAAATCAGTCACAGGACCATGCTTTTTTATTTGATTATAAAAACACTCACTGTGTCTTGAATGAATTTAAAAATGCATTAATAAACCTAAATTTGCTCCTTATCACAGAACACTTTCCCTCTCTCTCGCGCTCTCTCTCTCTCTCTCTCTCTCTCTCTCTCTCTCTCTCTCTCTCTCTCTCTCTCTCTCTCTCTCTCTCAGCTTTTTTGTTTGTGATTATATCAGTACGTAACTATCGGAGAAGCAGTTTAGTTGTTTAACTGTTAAATACAGAAAAGTGAAAGTTCTTACTAAAATGTAAATCCTTCTAAATGTGTGATTATATCTCTCCATTCCTCACTCCTCTCTGGTGCTAGTTTATTGTCATAAAAAACAAGTCTATTAGTACTTCTTGTCTATCAAATATTTTAAGATCAAGAACGTTACAGTATGAATGCCTTAAACAGTACAGTCTGTGTGCATCTGAATGTAATGCAAGTTTGAAAGGTATGGAAGCAGAACAGTTGTACTGTGTAAATCAGAGAAGTGTGCAATAGCAGCCAATTATAGACTCAAATATCCTTATTAAGTATACATGTATTATACACAGTGTAAATAATGTAAACATAAACATAATAATACTGGTCCTTATATAGAAGTGATACATGTGCAAAAATGTATGTGGTCATAACTGATGGCCTGGGAGTAGAAAGGTGATCCTTGATTTTATGCTCCTGTATCATCTCCCAGATGGGAGAAGTGTGAAGAGGTTGTGTTTAGGATGGGATTTGTCCTTGTGGGCTCACATGATCTCCCATTAGTGATAAATGTCCTTTGGTAGTCCTTTAGTTTTCACTGAGCTTTCAACTAGCAGTCTATACAGCTGTGTTCATTTTGTTGTAACTACTCTCGAGGCCCCCTAGTGCTTCGGGGGCCTTCCTACATGTCCATGAAACTCATAGGTTGGCCCATGATCTGGGCCTGGATGTTGATATATTGGTTACTGTCTTTAAATGTTTACTCATATGTTTATTTGGGGGCACCATAAGAGAGTGTAAGATGAGGAACCATTACCTGGAACTGTCAACTTTTAACAGAGTATAAGTTTTATCAAAATTGATAAAAGTTGACGAGATCATTGCAGTATATCAATATTTAGTCACATTGTTCATATTCGTATTCACGATTTGCTGCATGTTAATGGAAGTATGAATTAAGAACTAGAAAAGTGCAGTAACTGAAGAAAACACAAGATCTTAGTGCAGCTCAAATAATTCCCAGTGCCTGCTAAGCTGTTGCTATGGAAGAAACAAGGGATGAATGAACAACACGTAGAGGATGTGGATTAGAGTTTGGGGACCTGTCCTGAGTACATGCAGAAACAATAGGGATTGGGTGAGCGGGAAATGAATAGAACTCTATGAGAGATGGAAAAAGAGCACAAACAGAGATGTGCGGGTTGGACCAAAATTAAGTTTGTGCTCATGGTCTGCTCTGAGTGGTACCGATATGTTGAAAACTGTGGGACTATAAAAAATAAAATGTAAGTTTAGAAAAATATGACATGTTTTAAGGTTCTGCTAAGGGAAATGTGGTGAGGCAAGGGGCCATACAAATAAATGCATAAATGAGCCCCAGACATATATCGCCACTGTCCCAAGAAAACAAAATCTCCAAATTGGCAACTTTACAGGAGAGGGCAAAAATCAAATTTACGATTTATTTGATTTATGTTAATGTAAATCAATTGTACAACTTTTTTAATGATTCATGAATTTACACACCATGTAAAGGGCTGTTACTGTGTTCAAATAAGTAAAAGTCAATATAAGTTTTTTTTAACAGCAATGATATGTTTAAACTTGAAAACACCCACCACATGTATATGCATCGGTTGGAAATGTAACATACCAGACTACTGGTAGATTTCTTTCTTTTGTTTTTACTAAATAGAATGCAACAATTCATATTCATAGGTTTACCCTTATTGCATACGCAGTGTGTGGCCCTGGGTAGAGTTTGACTAAACTGTTCTGCAGGACCTTATACGGACAATAATGTAGTTAGTAAAAGAAGAAATAGTTTCTGATGTTTTCACAGTACTGTATGTGTCTATGAAAAACCTCTTCCTGTTGTATTAAAGAAGGAGAGGAAAATGGATGTTTCATGAAAACTGAGCAGTGACTGAATTCAGTGCAAGACATTAAGATTGTGATATTTTGGAGAAAATGGAAAATCATCATAGATCATCATAAAAAATGTTTTATTCATTTATTGAGTTTGAGATTATTTATTTATTCCTCCCAGACAAAATGCTCCTCCCACACCCTCCTGTGGCTACACAAGGGATTTCTTGCACACGCAAAAATGTTGATGTGCATTTTCAGGAACTAAATTTTACGAAATACAAATTTTTGTCATAAGATCACGAACAAGAAGAAGCAGCATGAACAGACAGGCAGGCAGGGATGGTGCCGTATGTTCTGCCGTACTGCTGCTATCCTGGATTGTGATGAATGAAGTGTGGGTGCTCTCCTCCGATAAATAGTCTCCATTACATCGCAATTGCTGTGTTCTGCGTGGGTTTCTGTATGGAGGATGGGGTCTGTAGCTATCCACCAGTTGCATGTCTATCCGCGGATGCCTTCGTTTTTCTTTTTTGCATTTCATGCCCCGCGTTCAGTACAAGTTGGTGCCAACTAACTAGGTAGCTAGTGATCTTGGGCTGCTAACAGAACTGTACGAGCTGCATTATTTGGAGAACTGTGGGCCGTCCGAAGTTATCGGATGGTCATTTTTACGTTTTTTTTTTCCCCCTGGAGTTTGTTCTTATGGCATCGCTGTGTCTTTTTGCTGCACGGGGAGAATTCGGGATTTTCGTCTCTCCTAGCCGACATTAGCTTTAGCATGGTTGCTACGCTAGGCTCGCCTGGCGTCTGCCACTTTTTGAAGTTCATTCAATGAATCCGCTTTGTTTTTGTACGTAGGTTCTATCTTTGCTGATGGACTTGTGTCTTTTCGCTGAAAACCGTCTATGTTTTTACTGTTTCTGTGGAATGGCGATGCTATTGTTTGCCTATGTATGGTAGCGTTAGCCTCTATTTTGCTTAACAACGGACTGCTGCAGCCCCGCTTTATTTTCCGGAGAGGCTGCTGTGGAACATACCTTAGGACTTTACTTGAGGCTTTGCTCGCCTCCGGGGGTTAAATGTACCTTTTTCATACTTTTCGCAACTTTTCGGTCTTAGTGCTGTTAGTGTGCCGACTAGGCCCGTTAGCCACCGAAGCTAACTAGCGCTTTGTTTTGCCGGTTTTGAGGCGTTTTTTTTTTCTTTCTTTGTTTTGATGGCCTATTTCCGCTTTGTGCAGGAGATCCGCAGACCCAACAGTGTTTCCCTGTTTCAAACAAAGCCATTTTTCTGGATGATTGTTTATTTGTGGATACTGTTTTTATGAACAGTGTTATCGGACCACTGTTTACGTTGGGCGCTTGCAGGTGCCTGGTACTCCAGACTGCATTTCTGAGGAGAGCAAGAAGGACTTTTCATATTGCTTGCTATTTCTCATCCTGTTGCTCTTCTGCATCTATTGATATTAGCTAAAACGTTGTCATTTAGCTCTATAAAAGTTCATTTGTCTTGAAAGTTGAGTAGTACTGCTTTTAATCTGTATTTTTCTTCATTATGGTCACTGTTTTTATAATATTGGGGTTTTCATGTTATTTGAAAATGGATGGTTTTGATTATCATTTGTCTGAAACTGACAATGGGACATGTTCTATTGTATCTGCGCCCATTTCTAATACTTTAGAAAGTGTAATTCAGTTGATACATCCAGAAATGGGACTTTTAAGAGGCTTTTAATTTGGCACTGCAAAGTCAGACAATTGAAGTCCGACTCAAAGACCCATTCTTCTAGTCAGGGTGTAACTTGGTCTGTGCTTCTATGCCTTACCCAAGCTCTGCCTTACATGGTACTCAAAATTATTGTTCCGCTGATGCACATCAACAACATGTTTACCATGTGTTGGGACTAAGCTCAGTGCATTCTGCTATGCACACATCACTGCTCAGGTGGTTATGTTGCATCTGATTCTGCTGTGCTAAGTAGTACTTCATTGCTGCAACACAAAAATAGAGCCACCCAAGTTTAATGGTTCTTCTGATATTTTCCGAGTGGATTGGTTGCCGCTGTAGGTGCCTTTAAGGTTTTTGGATATGCAGATACTGACTGAATTGCCACACTTTCTCTCTGCAGAACCTAGTTGTTGGTTCCAAGTCCTCAAACCTAACTTCAATAGCTAGGATCAATTCTCTGAGCTCTTTCAAAAAGCTTTTCTGCCTTCTGACAATAAGGAGATGATCTGGAAGGATATTCTTTTTTTTATTTTTTTTTAAGCCCATGACAAACCTCTTCCGACGTTGGTGGCATCCATGCTATGCAAGTTCATACAGCTTAGATACCCTCCTGCTGAACCAGATCAAGTTGAGCTCGTCAGTAAACATGCTCAGGAAAAGTGCACAATTGCCTGGTACGGTACTTGTAGATCACAGCTGCCTCACTTTGGCCTCCTCTGCTAGCCAGAAGTGCTGCACCATTAGGGTGTTTGACGGTTTGAGTCCTGCCTCCTATTGACAGCCAGAAAAGTCAGAAATCCGTGAACAAGCTGCTGTTGAGGGTACATGTGTGTCTTGTGGCCCAGGGTACTTCAACACTAGTCAAATTACGCTGTTATAGCCTCTTGCTGACATGTTTGTTGAGGAGAGGGATATACCACTCACTCACTCTGATAAATTATAAGCAATAAGCAGTGTAGGTCACTCCAAACATATTTTCCTTGACTCACTCATATAATCTTAAACTACGGTGTCGACTGCAAAAATTTTAACTGACTGCACTGGACTGGTCTTTGGTTTGGAATAGGCCATCTTTGTTTTCTTTTACTACTCATTTTCTTGTTTTAGCTCAGTCATTCAGTCTCATTTGATATGTTGTAAATTTGCCTGTCCAGTGTGTTCTAGGTTTTGGAGGTATTGTGTAAAAGAAAAAAATAAACATTAAACAAAAAAAAAAAAGAATTTTGTCTTTTAGTTTTCTGAGGTATTTTTGTGTTTCACATGTCTCTGTTTTTATGCTCCCTTTAGGTCTGGTATAAGTTGTGACCTTTGTCATATTTTGTAGATGTCTGGGGTCAGCATTTTTTTGTTGTGGAGGGAGATATGTAAGTGCAGAAAGAGAAAGACAAATATGAATCAGCATGACCAGATATACACTCAAGATACACTGAAATAGCTGTTACTACATTGGGTTTCTCTTTGGAGGAAGGGGCCTGTAGCTAACCACCAGCTCTCTCTCCCTCTCTCCCTCTTCCCCCACGGGAGCATTTACCCACAGCATCCATTCGTTACACTGACGAAACCTTTAAGTGAAACGTTGGCAGCTGTTGTTATGCTAAACCTTTGTAAATAGTGAGGGTGGATTTCTTTGATTTTTTGTTTGTTTGTTTTTTGGCGAAATGTCAGAGATAAGCTATGGCATAGGTGGTATAGTGTCCATCCATGCTGGGGTAGTGAGTAGGGGAAAATGTTATTAGCAGTGAATGTAAAATTTATCTAACAAAACAGCTGCCTGCCAATATGTTGAAAAGACTAAAACACAGGAGCAAAAGAAAGCAAAGATAATAAAGGATGGCAAAAAGACAGAGATAATGCAATGAATGAATTACATTCATCAATCACTGTGTCTGATGTGTTCCCTCCATCATTTGAACAGTCATAGTTTCTATCAGATGCTCAGCGCAAAGTAAGTTAAATCAATAATGTTTGCTATCTGAATTTGATCTCAGTTACTCCCACCCTAAATGTGTTAGGAAAAGTTGAGAAGACCATTACAGTGTTTAAAAAATGACCCTAATTTTAGAGAATATTCTTCTTCTAAGTGTCTCTGCTTTGTGTAATAATATATACTACACTGTATATATGTACTCTATACATTATACTGGCTATACTGTGGCTTTGGTGCTATTATTACCTGGGGTTCACTATCCAAGGGGCAGCAGCAAAAATCTAGCCTAGGGCATCAGATTGGTCAGGGCTGGCTCTGTAAACTAAAAAAAAAACTTTAAAAAGTGTCTAAAAGTGCTTGGTAACAAGTACAATTAAAAAGTTTTATTCAACAAAAAAACGCACACTGAGTAAACACTTAGGTTAAGTTGATCAAAACTAGTTCAACTGCTTGTGACCACATGAAGTGTAGTAAGGTTTGTGTATTATGTCTGTCAAGTTAATGACTTCATTAAAGAAGTTCTCACTCTGCTGTGAATATTATTCTTATACCGAGGGTTAATGTAGGGCACAGTGTGGCCTTCAGGGTGGGCAGGGAAAACCCACAGACACCTTTGTGTACATAAGGAAGTAGATCACTAGTCTCATCACCATCTGACCGAGACAGTTCTACATCAGTTATCTCTCCACTCCTGAGATATATACACTCTCTCCACTCAGAGAAATCAGCACCATGGCAGATAGAGAGCCAGACCACCTTAAGGGTGAGTTTCACTGTAACCTATTATGTTGTACTGATGTACTAACATGCCATTAGCATTTGAATAATTATTGTGCCTATTCAGAAAGGCTAGAAGTGCTCAACAGTGTAGTGTTATTTGTACATGTAGACATGTTTAAATCTAAGATAGACTTTTATTATTCCACATGGGGACATTTAAATCATTACAGCAGAGTACAGAGCAAGAGGAGACAAATGTACAAAATATGAAAAAATAAGAAATGCTAAAAATAAATCTCTATTCTTAGGAAACAAAATAAACAAAGAAAGAAACTATACAAATTAGCAATTTTACATGTGTAATTGCACTAATATGTCACAGTTACTGAAAGATATTGCACATATATTGCACAGTTACGGTTCTCTTACACCAGCTACATAAAATACGGATCTTGGCAGTCGCCTGAATACTAATGGTATAGGCAGTCAGGGTATGGGAATTATAGTGATGTTGGCAGTAAAAACAAGATGTATACAGGTGGTATACAGGTGACGAGGTGCAACAACAAATATTGCCCAATAATGAAGTCACAATGAGTATATAGATAGAATGGGTTCATATAGTGTGCTACAGTAGCGTGTGTCTGATGCTCTGCTTGGGGAGGTGCCGGTTGTGGAGCCTAACAGCAGTAGGGAGAAAAGAGCTGCAGTATCTCTCCTTAACACACCGCAGGTGAAGGGGCTGGCCAGTGCAGTGGCTCTCGTAGTGAGTAAGAGGTGTTCTCCATAATGGATGCCAGCTTGGTCATCATCCTCCTGTCCCCAACTACCTCCACTGGGACCAACACACAGCCCAGAACTGAACCTGCCTTCCTGATCAGTTTGTCCAGTTTCTTCCTCTGTTCAGTCGTAATGCCACCACCCCAGTAGACAATGCTGTAGAAGATGGCTGATGCCACCACAGAGTCATAAAGTGTGGGGGAGCAGACCCTATGTCCTGAATGTCCGGACCCTCCTCAGCAGGTGCAGTCTGTTCTGGCCTTTCTAATACAGAGCGTGTGTGCATATCTGCTTTAAATGCTGGATATAAGATAAAGCCTGCATTGTTTGTCACTAGACCAAATTTTGCATTTCTATTTCCACATGCATTTGTTCTGTTTATATGTTTATGAATGAAGCAATAGACATGCTGCAGAGGTCTTATTCTATTGAATTTCATGCAAAGCTACAAACTTATTTTTGTTCTTCTTCTGTAACATTACTGTTTTGGACATGAGGATGTTTCTAAAAGCTCCAATGTGTTAGTCAAAAGATGAAATGAATAAGCGTATAGATTTTGAACTTTAACTTGTTTTTCTTAAGTGGTGGTTTGTTCAGGGTGAGGGTGAAGTCTATATATGTATTCTTCTGTGTGCATAGTTTGGTTTTATGATCGCAAGAACTCTTTGAAAGCAGAAATGAGGGTGTTTTTTTCCCATTATTGGGAGATAAAATGATAAAGTGGTAAAATGTGTAAAATCATGCTAGTCGATTCACTCATGGTGAAATATATAAGCTTTTAGATCTTCTAACATTTTACTTCTTTCTCAAGGAAGCAATGGTGGTTTGTTCAAGGTAAAGGTGTATATATATATATATAAGTCTATATATGTATCTGCTGTCTAGCAGCATGATGCATAGTGTGGTTCTCTTAATGTAGAAATGTGGCTTGGAAGAAGTGTGATCATGAATGATGTCAAATGTCTGAAATTTCTCACGAAGCATGGATATAAATAAAGCTGGTAAACATTCTGGTGGTACACCAGACAAAATGTCAGTGCAGCAGGCGTTGTTAATGCAACACCTTAGATCTCCTTCTAAATATGTGCTATTTAAATGGTTCCTTTTAAAAAATTATTCAACACAATCAGCCACAGCCTAGCTCAACCTAGTCACCATCTAACTCAACTCAATCACCCATGAAACCCAACCCAACCCTTATTCACCCCCCACACACAACTCCTATTAACCCCTTAAACCCCAACAATCACCAATCCAACCAAGTCACTCCAACACACCCAAGCCCCTATTACCCCCAACCTAAACCCTATTTACTCCCAACTAAAACCCTATTCCCGGCTAAGATAAAGCCTATTCACCCCAACCCAAACACATCCAACCTCAGCCCAATCACGCCAACCAAATCAAACTCCTATTCACCTCCCAACCTAAACTCTGTTCACCTCCCAACCTAAACCCTATTCGTTCCCATTCTAAACCATGTTACCTTCCAAGCTAACCATCCCAACCCAACCCAATCACCCTATTTCAACTTGTACATTAGATGGCACTACACAGATGCAGCCAGGAGCCCTTAACCTTACAAGGTCATCTAACCTTTAGTTTTTAATTCGTTCTATCTACCTGTCTGTCTGTTCTATCAGCCACTGCAGTGATAGTTCAGTGAGGGTACCCTTATAGAATCATACTCTATCTGGATAAAGCCTGCAGGAACACTGAAGCTCAGAGATCCACATAGAAACCTGAAGAACTCCTCCTGTGTCTCTGTTCAGGTGAGAGTGGCCAGCAGCTCAGGTATTACCAGATGCGAGGTGAGACGTGGCTGTTAAAGCTGAAGCTGATCATTCTGGCTGTTCTCTGTGTCCTCCTTGGAGCGTTCCTCGTGGCATTTAAAGTTCAGGGTCAGTATTTCACTCTAAAATGAACAACAATACAACTTAATTGGATACAACTTTTTCTGCTTTTTGTTATAGAACACATAAGATAATAAAGGGTATGAAATGAAATATCTTAGGACTCAATAATCTTGCTAACCCAGCAAGTAAGCTCTCTATCTTTCAGGTCATGATCTATTTTTATTCTCTCTGTCTAATTTCTGGGTGCAGCTATTTAGTTCAGAAAAGGTATCTATGCCATATAGCCTAGTGTTTTAGGCTTCTGCCAGATGATGCAATTTGGTTTTGAGATTCAGATCTAGTTCTTTGACATGCTTCATTTATCAGTTAACAATGAATTGCAAGAACTCCCTGTTTGTCTTGATTCTTTACCTACAATTGATAAACATGAGTCTCTCCCTCAAAGTGATTTTCACATGCATGTTCTGAAATGTATCCAAATTGTAACTTGATGTTTTTGTAAATAAACCTAAAGCTCACATCCAGGACTCTGGGTCAAAGCATCTCTCTCTCCGGCCTAACTACAAAAACACTCTGATGAATGTCTCCTGGGAACTCTCAGGTAATTCTTTATACACTCATCGACAGAAATGAAACTTGGTGGGTTGGTTTGACATCATGACACATGTAAATGTTTTGTTTTTTAATACCCGCCGCCACCACCCCTCTTTGAAGCACTATAATTAATGCATATCAACAAAACACATAGTGGACAAACCAGAACAAAATGGTAGAAGTTAAAGAAAGAAAAAAAATAAGATGAAGAGTAAAGAGAGCGTGCAGGAGAGAGAGGAAGAAACAATATTTATTATATATATATATAATTTGAATATTTTGGTAATGTATGTACTACTTGAGTAGAACAGTTATTTTTACATAATGCTTCTGTCTGATGAAGTGTCCTATTGTTCTTGGACTATAGAGAGTTAAAAGCATCTCTGATCTAAGAATTTATCCATTGATATGTGTTTTGTTAGTGAGTTTGCTCTTTGATTAAAGCTGATCTTTTTTTCTTGATTTCCAGTTCATCAAAATAGTTTTCTTGGTGATGGTTAGCGCCACCAACAGTGCTTTAATTTCTTCTATGTTTAGAATGATTGTTGATGTGTCGCCCAGCAGAGTGATGGTGACAGGAAGGTGGGTGGATCCAACAATGGAGCTAACTGATTTATTACACGTTGCCAATAGTGTTGAATGGGTGTGCAGTACCATGGCACATGTGTATATAGTTCTTTGGGGTCTTTAGTGAACAATATGTATAGATCTACAGAGTCTACCATTTCCACATGCAGCGCCTTCACCTTATACAATACAAAGTCATTCACAGTGTGCACTGTTGTTAGTGTTGTTAGTCACGTTAAATGTGTTTTTAATAATGTCCTTCCAGAAGTCGGCAGTAGCAGTGACAGAGATCATATTGCCAATTTGTCATTGGTACTGAGATTATTTGGTCTGTTTTAGAAAGGGATTTGTACATTTTAGATAACAGTCTGTTTGAGGAAGAAATATTGTTTCTGAAGTTTCTGAAACAGTTTAATATGAGCTCCCAAAGGTCACAGTCCGATGATGTCACAGCCACAGGCTCATGCTCATGTCAATGGGATAGGTAGAGACTAAATTGCTGTATCTGATAAATTTATATTGAGTGGGAGAGTGGAGGATTTGAGAGAAATAGTACAATGTCATCTGCATATAGACTCATTTTGTGTTTTTGTGATTTTGTGAATCCCTTTGATAACTGGGTTGTTGTAGTATAGTCGTTGCTTAATAAAAAAAAATAAAAAAAAACATTGAAGGAAAGAGTGTGGAGAGAGGGCATCCTTGCCTAGTACCCCTGTGAAGAGTGAAACTTGGTGATATTAGTCCATTAGTATTGACAGCCCTTGGGTGAACTATAAAGAGTTTTAATCCAGTCTGTAAATGATTCTCCAAATCCCATTTTGTGTAAGTAGTCTGCGCATGTTAGTAGTTCTTCCCTTGATGAAGCCTGTCTGGTCAAGATGTATAAGTGAAGGAAAGACTGTTTCTAATCTGTTTTCCAGGGTTTTACTTAAAAGTTTTGTGTCTGTGTGAGTGAAATGAGTGAAAATGGGCGATAACTGGAGGGTACAGTAGGATCTTTATTACGCTTGAGGAGAAGTGAGATTATGGCAGTATTCATTTCAGTTGGCAGCCTCTTATTATGCTTTATTTAATCTATCATTCTGTTAAAGGGTGGAGAGTATTGTCAAGACATGCTTATAAAACTGTGAAGCCATCATGACCAGGTGCTATATTATTAGACATCGTATAGAGAGTATCGGAAGTTTCTTCTGCTGTGATTTTCTTCCTAATGTATGTTGTTGTACTTCAGTCAGATTTGGTGAGTTTATATTATTGAGTAAAGTGCAGATGTCTTCTGGTTCTGGGTCATGCTCGAATGAGTATAAACTGCTGCAGAATTCCTTGAATACCCGATTTATTTCCTGTGGTGTTTGTCTGATTGTCCCTGTCCCATCTTTAATAATTGGGATTGTTGTTTTTTCTTTGTTATGTTTAACTAGGTTAGCTAAGAGTTTTGTGGACTTATTGCTGTATTAAGATTTTCATGTCTTGGTCGTTGTATTAAAAATTGGGAAGAGAGGTGCAGATGATTTCAGCTGCTCTCACAGTGCTCTGGAGGGTCCTGCGGCAGTATGCAGTGCAGGCCCCGTACCACACAGTGATACATCTGGTTAGGATGCTCTCGATGGCCCCTCTGTAGAAGGTGCACATGATGGGACTGGGGGCCCTAGCTCTTCTTAGCTTGTGGAGAAAGTAGAGACGCTGATGAATCTTCCTGGCCAGTGATGCTGTGTTGTTGCTCCTGGAGAGTCTGTGACGTGCACACCCAGGAACTTGGTGCTGCCCGCCCTCTCCACTGCAGCACTGTTTATGAACAGAAGAGTGTGCTGAGTGTAACTCTCCTGAAATCCACAACCTCCTTCATCTTCTCTGCGTTCAGAGAGAGATGGTTGTGTTCGGACCATGAGGCCAGGTGGCTCACCTCGTTCCTGTAGTCTCATCTTTGTTGTTGATGAGACCCACTACAGTTGTGTCATCTGCAGACTTAATAAAGAGGTTGGAGGAGTGTGACGGTGAGCAATCGTGGCTCAGCAGAGTGAACAGAAAGGGGCTCAACACACATCCTTGGGGGGCCTCATGTTTAGTGTGATAGGGCTGGATGTGTTACTGCTGACCCGTACTGCCTGTGGTCTTCCTGTCAGACAGTCTAACAGTCAGTTGCACAGTGATGTGTTGAACCCCAGCTGGTCCAGTGTGAATGAGCTATTTGGGAATGATTGTGTTGAACGCAGAGCTGAAGCCTATGAAAAGCAATTTGACATAGAAGTCTTTTTGTCCAGATGTGTGAGGGCTAAGTGGAGTGCAGTGGAGATGGCATTGTCAGTCCAGTAACTGGACCGATATGCAAACTGGTAGTGGTCCAGGGAGGTGGGAGGAAAGACCTGATTTCATGGCAGGTTTCATGGCTAACTGTTCAAAGCACTTCATGAGGATGGAGCTGAGTACAACCAGATAGTAGTCATTGAAACAGGAAGGCTACGACTTCTTTGGGACCAGTATTATGGTGGTGGCTTTGAAGCTTGTGGGGACCACATCCTGGCTGAGTGAGGTGTTAATGATGTCTATGTACACATCTACAAGTTCCCCCGCACAGTCCTTCAGCACAGAACCAGTTATGTTGTGAGGTCACCAGGAGGAGGTGGGGATTCCAGTGCGGGTGTGCAGTTGAGTGTCTGAAACCCAGCGAAAAAGTCGTTCAGGTCGTTCAGTACAGAGCTGGTGCTGTCACAGGTCTGTGGAGGAGGCTTGTTGTCTGTGATGGCTTCTATTCCCACCAAAGGCTCCGTGTGTCTCTGCTGTCACTGAAGTGTTGGATTATCCTCCACGAGTACTGCCTCTTTGCTTCAAACTGAAAAGACATGAGCAGATATTTTAAATGTGGGATACATCTTTATATCTACTGATCAACATTTATATCTACTAAACATTAAATACAAAATAACAGACGATTTGTATGTGTATGTGTGTCAAACTAAACATAATCCATTTGTTTGTTTTTATTTATTGTTCACCGTCATCAGTCTGACCTTCCTTTCCCTTCTGTTAACATGCTGTGAAATCCTGACTTTCCAGACAGAGAGGGGAAAATTAAGCAGCTCCAGAAAGAGAAGGATCAACTTACCAGCAGTCTTCAAGGTGAGACCGGTCTGCATCTTCACTTCTAGAAATGTTTAATAGAAATAACAGACATATTAAAGTCAACCACACACCAGACCCTGCACACAAAGTGGAGCAAATAAATAGACTTTCTCCTGTTTATTCAGTGTTTGCTGCCATTAGTCTGACCTTCACTTCACTACACAAACTATTGATGTGATATTCTGACGTTTCAGAGAGAGACAGAAGCATCGACCAGCTGCAGGCAGAAAATGGTCAACTGACCAGTAATCTTCAAGGTGAGAGAGACCTGCATTCTTTAGTTCTATGAATGTTCCTGCTGGTGACCTTATAATGCTGTATTATAGGGAGCATCCCAACATGCTACATCAGCAACTTACAGAAAGGCTCCTCAGTGGGTTGTTGCAAGAGCACATGAGATCAATAGGATACAGCTCCCAGCCCTAGAAGACATCTACAGGTCATGTTGCCTCAG
Organism: Prochilodus magdalenae; assembly: GCA_024036415.1. Taxonomy (NCBI): domain Eukaryota; kingdom Metazoa; phylum Chordata; class Actinopteri; order Characiformes; family Prochilodontidae; genus Prochilodus; species Prochilodus magdalenae. The sequence continues at coordinate 16,787 of JAMWET010002033.1, read as the reverse complement.
GAAAGCTGCTAGCACTAGCGTCTATTTGAACTTCCATCTGGTTGACAGTGCAAGGCCGTCAATGCCCACACCTCCAGACGGAGAAACAGGTTTACCCCCGTAATTACTCTGAATAAGTCAACAAGTCTACCACAACTGATTGAGTTCCACACACACTGCACAATGGGAACAGTTCTCCTTCATTCTCTGCTGCTGTCTATGCCCTAGTGTTTAATATCCATATCATACACTGGTTACAGAATTCTAGTCCTTTTGAACTTTGCACCTTAAACTCTCTCAGCTGGAGAAAGAAGTGTGCCAGTCCTTGTCACAATGAAGGATTTGCACTACAACAAAAGAACCACTGTAGATATTTTTAGAGAATAGTTACACTCATACACATACGGTGTTATTTACTATGAACTCCGTCTGCAGGTATGTCCCCATACTCTACAGGTTCTGTTACTGTACTGGTTCTGTTACTGTACTGGGTGTGTACTTCTACTGCCAGTTACTGCTTGCACTGTCTATGTCATGTTATTGCTGTTTTTATACACCATCTAGTAAAGAAGCTGCAGTCTGTTTTTCTCCTTATTCTGTTCTATATAGTGAAAATGCAGTATGAGGAAATGATGGGTCACATGGAGAAAGAGAATAACAATCTATATATTGTAAAGCTGAACTATTACAGCGTTTATCCTCCCTATTTCTTAATCCGGCCCACAGATGTTTCATTCAGTCTCAATATTTTTAAAACAACACCTCTTTTAACATCCTGTTTGTTTTTTTCCTTTAGTATTCGCTTAACCTGAGCTTCACTTCATTCTTAAAATTAAGACTTGATCTTTTACGCAGTTATGCAGTATCAGATAGAAAACACATACCTCAGGAGGGAAGTTTAAAGTGAAACATAACTTTATTTCTATTAATAATAAACATTAAATACAAATTAACAGACAGTTTGTATGCGTACTGACTGATGTGTAGACTGAACCTAAATATAATCCCTGTGTTTCCTCATGTTTATTTAGAGTTCACTGTCATCACTCTGTAACAATTACCCGTTTAGGTATCTTGCTAACACAGAAAATGTGGGGATACCATCTACTAGGTGCTTCAAAACCCTCTTTACTAGAACACCAACACTAAACAATCACAACACAGCCCATGAATCCCCTGTACAAACAAACATATTAATCACCGCCATACATACTCAACCCTTTTACAACCACATTAACAAAAGGTTAGGGTTAGGGTTTGAGTCTTGAGAGGTAGAACTGGATTGCTCTCACCCGGAATGGAGAACTTTTGAGTCTTTTAGCAGTTCCTGTGTCCTGGACGTGGCCTTGTAGGGGTAAACAGTCCTTTGCTGTCCCGGAGAGTAGCTCAAGTCCGTTTAGTTGAATAGAGATGTTGAAGTGTCCGTCCAAGCTGTATTGCTTCCATCCCATTCATGCACAGGGTTATAACCGCCAACAAGTGCCACCAGAACAAGGATAAACAAACACCACAGAAAGAAACCCTTGTGAGTATTTGAACAATGAAGTCCCTCAAACAAGGGTTATCTTGACCAGAGCTGAGAAGCTACCTTTAGCTCCCTCCAATGCTGTCAATAGTGTCCTTTTCTTAGCATTGTCACACACCCCCTCCCATGTTTAAGGTTTGACTAAACCATAAAATCGTTTGATGTTCTCTACGTGGTAAGTAACGTATTGATTTGGTTTGTCTACCATGGCTACTTGGTAATTTACCGGGTTAAGACGCTTCACAATTTTGGCAGGACCCTGCCACTTAGAAGCCAGTTTGGCCATGAATGCATCTCCAGCCCTAGACAGTGGATGGGTACGTACCCAGACTAGATCACCCTCCTGGAACTGCTGATGTTTCCGGCGAGTGTTGTAATATTTGGCTTGCCGGGCTTGTGCTTGTTCTATGTTTGTTCTGACTCTGTCTACCAAGACTTGATGCCGTTGTAAAAGTGTATAATGGTCTGGATCAGGCGGCTTGTGGATGAGTCGTTCAAGGGGGCCCTTTAACTTGCGTACCAGAGCAATCTCGGCTGGTGTGTAATTGGTGCTCTCTTGCCAAGCAGAATTAATGGCAAACCTAAATTCCGGAATCCAGCGGTCCCATGTGCGGTGGTTGTCCTTGACAAAGGAAGCAATCATGGTTTTCAGTGTACGGTTCACTCTTTCGGTCAAATTTGTTTGAGGGTGGTAGGCGGTAGTGAGCTTCTGTACCACTCCCCATTCCTTGCAAACCTCATGCAATAACTGAGATGTAAATTGTGGACCTCTGTCAGATACTAAATACACTGGAGTTCCCCACCGAGTAAAAATCTCCCGAATTAAGATGTTGGCTATTTGTGGAGCTTTTGCTGTCCGAATAGGAAATAACTCAATCCATTTACTGCAGTAATCGACCACTACAACCAGATGTTCGTTGCCCTTGCTACTGCGGGGGAAAGGTCCCATTAGGTCAATGCCCAACATGTATCCAGGTTCAGTTACCGGAGTGGACTGAAGCAAGCCTGACAACTTTGTTAAAGTTGGCTTGTAGCGCTGGCAAGTATGACATTGTTTACTGGTTGTCCATACATCTTTACGAATTTCTGGCCAGTAAGCCACATTAAGTAACCTCCTAGAGCTGCTTTTCCTAGTAAGTCAAACACATGCTGGAGATGACGAAGATGTTGTTCCACTGTCCTGGAATAAACCACAATGTCGTCTATGTATACAAAGCAAAACTTGCCTAGGACATCTTTCAACACTATGTTCCTCAAACGTTGGAATGTTGCTGCGGCATTTTTCAAACCGAATGGCATCCGAACGAAGTGGTATAAGTTATTTCTGACCACAAATGCAGTTTTAAGGATACTTTTTGAATCCATACTGACCTGCCAGTAGCCACTTTTGAGGTCGAGCGAACTGAATATGTTGGCCCCATAGAGTGATTCACAGATTTCTTGAACTTGTGGCATAGGAAACCCATCCAGGTATGTCTTGGCATTTAAAGCTCTGTAATCTATACATAGACGTGTTCCCCCATCTTTCTTAGGGACAAGGACCACAGGAGCTGACCATGGCGATGTTGATGGTTCAATGATGCCCTCCTTAAGCATTGCCTCAATTTCCTTGTCCAAAAACTGCTGTTTTGCTATAGGAATGGTATAGCCTTTCCTTCGTACAGGAACTTCGTCTGTTGTCAAAATCTGATGACAAATGACATTAGTATGCCCTAGTTTGTCAGTGCATACGGTTGGCCAATTCAGTAGTAGACTTTCCAACATTCTCTTTTCATTTGGAGTGGTATCAGCATGTTCTACCAGTTGTTCGATGGCTGAAGCAGTTTCTGCAGATATGGGGATCCTTCCTATTGCAAGGTACAATCTGATGGGATGGTAGTCAGGTTCAGTGCTTGCAAAGCTGTATTCGTCTCCTCCACCTGGTAACTTGTATGTATTGTGATTAAAGGGCAGTATAAAACCTGCTGTTACTAAGAATTGTAGTCCTATAACAACAGGAAAAGCCAGATCTTGGTCTTTCATGATAAACAATTCAATTGGAAAGTCTTGTCCATGTAACATACATTGCCAACTCACCCGTCCTAAAGCAGTCTGTTGTTGACCATTGGCTAGGGTGAATTTCAGCCCTTGGCCGGAATTCCATGTCTCACCGACAGCCCTCAGCATTTCCCAGTGTGACTCTTGGATTAGAGAAAAGGTACTACCTGTGTCTACTACTGCATTGTACTGATGTTTCCCAAATTTGATAGGAAAAGTTAAGGTTCTAATTTCTGGTTGAGCTTGCTCATAATGGAGTGCCACGTGGTGATTGGGGGGTTTTCTAGATCTATTTTCCATTCTGGTGATTTCGTGTGGCTTCCTGCTGAACCCGTCTCCAGTATGCCTTCTCTTCCACCAAGTCTCTCTCCACAAGGGTGCCGAGCCTTACCAGCTCATCCACTGTGTACACTGTTCCCCTTAACACACTGGCTATTCTGGGTTTGCAATTTCTTAGGATTGTATGAATGATGTCCTTCTCACTCATGGAAGGTTTCCATCGTAAACACCGGGCACGATATCGAAATGCAAACTCTCTAATGCTTTCTTCCACCCCTTGTTTTCTTTCTCGTAGCCGTTTTTCTGCTTCTTCTTCATGGTCCTCAGACAAGAAGGAATGCAGGAACATGGTTTTGAACTGTTTCCAAGTCTTAATATGCTTCCTCTCTGCCATCCACCAGTCCTTAGCAGTATCTGATAAGACAGACGTCAAGGTAGCCAGTATCTCCGGATCACCAAGGGGTCTTACTGCCAGATATTCTTCACACCTATCGATGAAGGCTACAGGATCTTGTTCCAAAATGCCGTACCTTGAAAAATCCAGCTTGATTGGGGCTGTGTACTTCAACACATATGAATGACTGTCGGCTGTGTTTGCGGGAGTAGATGTAACAAGGTTGGGTATGAGATGTTGGCTAGAGGTGGCTGGATGTATAGAAGATGAATCAGGCTGCTGATGAGTGATCATGCGTGTCAACTGTATGTCCCGTCTCTTGAGGCAGTCTACCACAGACTGTCCTAGATCCCTCACTTGGTCTTCCAGGTCTGGTCTAACTTTACTACATTCTCTGTCAATTTTATAATTGACCATCTCTTCCAAGGCAGACTTTTGGTTTTCAAGAAAAACCAAGACTTTTGGTTTTAACACAGAAAATGTGGGGATACCATCTACTAGGTGCTTCAAAACCCTCTTTACTAGAACACCAACACTAAACAATCACAACACAGTCCATGAATCCCCTGTACAAACAAACATATTAATCACCGCCATACATACTCAACCCTTTTACAACCACATTAACAAAAGGTTTGAGTCTTGAGAGGTAGAACTGGATAGCTCTCACCCGGAATGGAGAACTTTTGAGTCTTTTAGCAGTTCCTGTGTCCTGGACGTGGCCTTGTAGGGGTAAACAGTCCTTTGCTGTCCCGGAGAGTAGCTCAAGTCCGTTTAATTGAATAGAGATGTTGAAGTGTCCGTCCAAGCTGTATTGCTTCCATCCCGTTCATGCACAGGGTTATAACCGCCAACAAGTGCCACCAGAACAAGGATAAACAAACACCACAGAAAGAAACCCTTGTGAGTATTTGAACAATGAAGTCCCTCAAACAAGGGTTATCTTGACCAGAGCTGAGAAGCTACCTTTAGCTCCCTCCAATGCTGTCAATAGTGTCCTTTTCTTAGCATTAAAACTGAGTGCAATAACCGCTACCGCCACCCTGTGGCCTGCATCAGAATAACAACTTAAAACATATGTGGCAAGCTGTCACAACTCTGACCTTTCCTTCCATTAACATGCTGTGAAATCTTTTCAGGGAAAAAGGAGAGAATTAAGCAGCTCCAGGTGGAAAAGAGTCAGCTTTCCAGCACTCTTCAAGGTGAGACTGGTCTACATCTTATATGTCAAAATATATGATTAAAAAGACATTGAGCCATTTGGAAAGCTGTTGGTAAAGAGGGAAATGGAATGAAACGTGAGTTTGGATCTCTCCACGATGACCGGAGGTGAAAGAGGTTGGAGATCGTGTAATGAGCTGAAACATAACTAAACATAATCCATTTGTTTGTTTGTATTTATTGTTCACCGTCATCAGTCTGACCTTCCTTTCCCTTCTATTAACATGCTGTGAAATCCTGACTTTCCAGAAAGAGAGGGGAAAATTGAGCAGCTCCAGAAAGAGAAGGATCAACTTACCAGCAGTCTTCAAGGTGAGACCGGTCTGCATCTTTACTTCTAGAAATGTTTAATAGAAATAACAGACATATTAAAGTCAACCACACACCAGACCCTGCACACAAAGTGGAGCAAATAAATAGACTTTCTCCTGTTTATTCAGTGTTTGCTGTCATTAGTCTGACCTTCACTTCACTACACAAACTATTGATGTGATATTCTGACGTTTCAGAGAGAGACAGAAGCATCAAGCAGCTGCAGGCAGAAAATGGTCAACTGACCAGTAATCTTCAAGGTGAGAGCGGTCTGCATCTTTACTTCTATGAATGTTCCTGCTGGTGACCTTATAATGCTGTATTATAGGGAGCATCCTAACATGCTACATCAGCAACTGACAGAAAGGCTCCTCAGTGGGTTGTTGCAGGAGTACATGAGATCAATAGGATACAGCTCCCAGCCCTAGAAGACATCTACAGGTCATGTTGCCTCAGGAAAGCTGCTAGCACTAGCGTCTATTTGAATCTCTATCTGGCTGACAGTGCAAGGCCGTCAGTGCCCACACCTCCAGACGGAGAAACAGGTTTACCCCCGTAATTACTCTGAATAAGTCAACAAGTCTACCACAACTGATTGAGTTCCACACACACTGCACAATGGGAACAGTTCTCCTTCATTCTCTGCTGCTGTCTATGCCCTAGTGTTTAATATCCATATCATACACTGGTTACAGAATTCTAGTCCTTTTGAACTTTGCACCTTAAACTCTCTCAGCTGGAGAAAGAAGTGTGCCACTCCTTGTCACAATGAAGGATTTGCACTACAACAAAAGAACCACTGTAGATATTTTTAGAGAATACTTACACTCATACACATACGGTGTTATTTACTATGAACTCTGCAGGTATGTCCCCATACTCTACAGGTTCTGTTACTGTACTGGTTCTGTTACTGTACTGGGTGTGTACTTCTACTGCCGGTTACTGCTTGCATTGTCTAGGTCATGTTATTGCTGGTATTATACACCATCTAGTAAAGAAGCTGCAGTCTGTTTTTCTTCTTATTCTGTTCTATATAGTGAAAATGCAGTATGAGGAAATGATGGGTCACATGGAGAAAGAGAATCTATATATAATCTATATATTGTAAAGCTGAACTATTACAGCGTTTATCCTCCCTATTTCTTAATCCGGCCCTCAGATGTTTCATTCAGTCTCAATATTTTTAAAACAACAACTCTTTTAACATCCTGTTTGTTTTTGTCCTCAGTATTCGCTTAACCTGAGCTTCACTTCATTCTTAAAATGAAAACTTGATCTTTTACGCAGTTATGCAGTATCAGATAGAAAACACATACCTCAGGAGGGAAGTTTAAAGTGAAACATAACTTTATTTCTACTAATAATAAACATTAAATACAAATTAACAGACAGTTTGTATGTGTACTGACTGACACTGACATTTTAGGGGAAAAGGAGAGAACTAAGCAGCTCCAGATGGAAAAGGGTCAGCTTTCCAGAAATCTTCAAGGTGAGAAGTACATCTGTACTCCTATAAATGTGTATTCAAAAACTACAGATATATGAACGTACACTGCACCACACAGTGCAGAGTGTACTACATAACGTGGCATTAAAGTTAATCATTAAGTTTTTTTTCGTATTTTACTATCAATTTAAGGCAAAAAACAGTCAACATTTTCAGGAATTTACCATGTTCAGGTGACAGAGGATTAGTGTTTGCCTGCTTATCTTATAGGAGCAATGTATATACCACAACCTGTAAAATTCACGCTTCAAATATTTGGGGGCAACATATCACCAGAAAGCCCCCCACCCATAACATAATAAACCTATAGTACCTCGTCATTAATATTAGCCGTAACAGCTGTTAATGAAGTGTATGTGTCCAGTAATCCAGTGGATTTGGTAATTTACACTGACCACAACCCTTTCACTTTTGGCCAAAAAATTTCAAACTACAAATCAGAGAGGGCATTCAGGTGGAGTCTAGATTAACTACCATATAGCCGTGTATTACAGCTGTGAAAAACAAAGAACTTGGCCTGGCGTGAGCATAGTGAAAAGTCCAGCTGGTTTTATTAAACAATAGGGAAGTCGGAACAAAGCAGCAATGCATGAAGGAAAAGGCGAGAAACACAGTCATGGGCAGGCAGAGGTTAGTGACAGGACAACAGTCAGTGAGGCTAACGAGTTAGAAGGGCTATGCGAGTGGAGGATCAGAAGAATTGGAACAGGGGTTGAAAGCCAGAGAATAACAACAAGCAAAGCCAATAGTGGAAAAGTTAAAGAGGTAGTCAGGGACCAAAGAGGTTGAAACCAGAGTAGCAAAACACAATGAAAGAGAATGCTCAGAAGTGCAGTCAATGTTTGGCAAAACTTTGGAAGTGTCAGTGAGGAAGTGTCAGTGAGCGGTTTATACACTGGGGTTAAGTGGGTTCAGCAGGGCTAAAACTGGACCTGGAACAGAGCTGATTGGACAGCTGGGGAGATGTGGGTGTTACGTCATCCAACGATGCCCTCTGGGAAGATGAGTCCGGGAGAGTGCAGACTCCAGGAAAACTCAGAAGCTTGACATCACCACCCCCAAGGAGTCCGAGTATGACCACGGCGATGACTTTCCACTCCAACAGACAAACTTGCCGCGGTACAGAATGGGTGTGATATCCGTGATATCCAAAGTACCAAAAAAGAAACAGGCCAACCAGTCCTTTAGGTTGTCTTTATTAACAAGGTGCAGGAACTCGCAACAACACTGTTTCTCCCTGCAGCAACCAGCTTCAACCAGCTCTTCTTCTTCTAAGACACCCACTGCTGCTTTGCTCCCTACTGGTTCTCAAAATACCTAACCATTTACACATTACTACATATTTCCCTCCTCTTTAAGAGTTCACTTATTGACAACACACAAAAACAACATTATAATGTTTCACAAAAAAAATATTTCTCAATTTGCCTTTAGTACAAAGTAGGTAGTCTTTTTTTTTTAAACTGGACAACCACCAAAATCACTAAACCACACAATCAGTTAGCAATCAATGAGCATTAACATATGTTACACTTGTGTTCTCTCTTTCCTCCTTTTTTTTTTTTTTTTTACTGTTTATAGTCTTGTATGTAAGTAGGCTTCCTTACAGTCCTTTGAGAGCGACGCAACGTTTTTCCACCACTCTGAGAATCATCAGTACTGACACTGCCGGATTGTTCCTCCTGCTGGGGACTCTCAGAGTCCTCTGTCTGTTCCTTTCCCGAGATTGTAATGGTTTCAGCTACGTCGGTTTCTAGTGACAGTGGATTTGAAACAAGTCTGTCTGACACATCCATCTCTGAGATCTGACTGTCCTCACCTCCAGCCACTATCTGATCCACATGTCTTCGCACAATTTTGCCATCACCCAGTCTGATCTTGTAGGATACTGGACCCGTCACTTCTTCAAGTCCTCGAATCCATTTAGGACCATGACTGAAATTCCTTGTCATTACCACCAGTCCTTGTTTGAATTCCCGACCTCGGCGTTGCTTGTCGTGATTCTTCTTCTGTTTACCTTGCTTCTGAATCACCCTCCTCTTTAAGTCTGGATGCACCAGGTCTAATGTTGATCTTAGTTTTCTTCCTTGTAACAACTCTGCAGGAGACTTCCCTGTCATAGACTGCGGTGTAATCCTGTAACTAAACAACACCCGAGCCACTTTTGTAGAGATGCTGCCTTCTCCAGCTTTTTTCATCATGGTCTTGAACGTCTGAACTGCTCTTTCTGCAGGACCATTTGAGGATGCATGAAAGAGTGCTGAAGTCACACGTGTAATTCCATTCTTTGTCATGAATTCTCTAAACTCTGCACTCATTAAGCAAGCACCATTATCTGAAACTATCATTTCTGGTAGTCCTTGGATGCTAAAACTTTTGCGCAGACATTCAATGGTAACAGATGAGGTAGCTGCATGTACCGGATAGACATCTAACCATTTGGAATGAGCATCAATGACTATGAGAAACATTTGTCCCATAAATGGTCCTGGATAGTCGATGTGCAATCGTCTCCATGGTTTATCTGGCCATTCCCATGGGTGAAGTGGGGCTACTGCCAGACATTTTTGCATTTCCTGACACTTTGAACACCTTTTCACTGTAGTTTCAATATCATGGTCAAGCTTTGGCCCCAGAAATAACTTCTCGCTAGGGCCTTCATACGGGAAACTCCAGGATGGCATTGGTGTAGTTGGTTCAGGAGATCTTGGCGTCCTCTTTTTGGAACAACCACACGTGCGCCCCACAAGATGCAACCATCTTGGACACTCAGTTCATCTTTTCTCACAGCCAAAAAGAAGACGGCATCCCCACCCCGAAACTCAGGAGCCATCACGTCATGAACTGCAGGATCCTCACACTGAGGTGGCCCCGCCTCGAATGATGTATTTTTTCACTCTGGTCAAAATGGGATCTCTGGTCGTCCACTTCCGCATATCACCATCAGACACCAGTGCTATTTCCTCCATCATTAGCACTCTGTCCTCCTGATCCTCTACCACTTCTGAACATGGTAGTGGCCATCTGCTCAGAGCGTCAGCATTGCCATGGTCTTCGCCTGGCTTGTAGACAATGACATACTCATAAGCTCGCAATGCCACTGACCACCTTTGAACCCTTGGTGACACCATTTAAGGAACAGCTTTCATTTCATTGAACAGGTACAGAAGAGGTTTGTGATCAGTGCATATGGTAAACTTTCTACCATACAAGTACTTGTGAAAGCGTTGCACTCCAAACATCACAGCAAGTCCTTCTTTGTACAATTGCGAATAATTTCGCTCCGCTGGTGTTAGTGTTCGTGACATGAAACTAATGGGCCTTTCTTCCCCATTGGACATTCGATGTGACAATACAGCCCCAACCCCGTAGGGTGATGCATCATATGACAGAATGAGATCCTTCTGACTGTCATAATGCACTAACACCTCTGATGACTGCATAAGCTTTTTAGATTTCCCAAAAGCAGCCTCTTGCTTTTTTCCCAGTCCCATTTGGTATCTTTTCTCAGTAGCTGGTGTAGAGGAGCTAACAAGGTTGACAGATGTGGTAGAAATCTGTTATAATAGTTCAACAATCCAAGATACGCCTTGAGCTCTGTCACATTTGTTGGTGAAGGTGCTTTCTGAATGGTCTTGAGCTTGTTCTGCAATGGGTGCAGTCCTGTAGAATCCACTTTATGTCCCAAGAACTCAGCTTCTTTTCCCATGAATGAGCATTTGCTCTGTTTTAACCGCAACCCTGCTTCTTCTAACGTTATTAGAACTTCATTTAAGGTTCTGAGGAGTTCCTGGTCATTCCTGCCTGTCAGTAAAATGTCAGAGATAAACTGCTGCATTGGGGATTCCCTGGAGTAAACCCTCCATGATTCCTTGAAAGATTGCAGGACTGGAAGGAACTCCAAAAGGAAGTCGATTCACTGCAAACAGACCCTTGTGCGTACTAATAGTGACATAAAGCTTGGATTCTTCATCTAGAGTCACTTGTTGATAGGCATGACTTAAGTCTAACTTGGTGAACTTCTCACCACCTGCCAACTTCTCAAGGAGATCCTCAACTCTCAGAATTGGATACTGCTCCAACTTGGATACTCGGTTGACAGTTAGTTTATAATCACCGCTGATTCTCACTTAATTGTCCGGTTTTAGAACTAGAACAATAGGTGCTGCCCATTCCAAGAATTTCACAGGTTCTAGAATTTTCACCTCGACTAGCCTATCTATCTCTGCCTCTACATTCTGCTTCATTGCATAGGGAACTGGTCTTGGTTTAAAAAACCTTGGAACGGCTTCGTTGTCAACATGGATTTTAGTGGGAGGCCCCTTCCATGTCCCTAATCCTTCCTTGAACACCATGTCATGCTGGTCGAAGTCACAAGTCCCTGGTCGAAAGCCACACTAAATCACCGGGGCCATAGGAGGGGGTGTCACCTCGCCCCCTATCTGCGTGGTGTTTGTGTCTCCGCAGAGCTTTTTCAATGTGTTGATGAGTCTGCTCCCATACTTCCTCACTCCTCCCCATCTAATGTTCCACGGAGGGCACTTTTGTGGTTGGTAACCCAGGATACGTTGGAAAGGGGTAAAGGAAGTGGTGCAACTGATAAGAGAGTTCTGAGCCATAAGAGAGTTCCGGCAAATATGCCGACTAGTCTGTCTGATTATCGTGGCAATACACTTTCAAGAATTCGCCCAACTCTTTATTCATGCATTCAGACTGCCCATTGCTTTGAAGAAGATATTTCAAGGTTAGGCTGACCAAGACTCCCAACCGATCCATGAAAGCTGACCAGAAATTGGGTGCCTTGGTGGGGCACGAAGGTCACAGGAATCCCAAAAAGTCATTTGGAAAGCTGTTGGTAAAGAGGGAAATGGAATTAATTAAATAATTTGCATAGTGGAAAAATCTAATAAAATAATACAGAACTAAAAAAGATACAAACCGAATAATAGGTCACATGGATAGTTTGGTCACATGGCTAGGGACAACCACAGATTTTCCAAGAGACTTCAGGGGACGTTACTTACCCGTGACTAATAAACAGAATACTTTTGAATAATGAGTTTAATGAGTTCCCTCTCTCAAGATGTGACGTTCTGAGATTCTATATTATTGAGTGCAGCAAACCACAGTTAACCTCTCTTTGTGTCTCCCAAAGTTTAGCCAAACTTACACACAGCAGTTTGTGCGTGCCCTTGAGACTGGGCAAACCTGATCTGGAACAACTTGGAAAAAGCTCCACAAAGGTCTTGCTTTTTGGGCTCTTTTTGCCAAGGTTGACATCAGCCCATTAGTTTTCCTTTTTCTTTAGTCAGTACTCTTTCTAGTAAAAAAGAAAGAGTACTTCCATCACTTCCAGTGGAGTGAGGGCAAGTTAAATGCTGCATACACTGTTGACTTTGCATTATAAATCCTCGGTGTTCGCTGTGATTTGCCTGAGCTTTACACTGTTAACATGTTGATTTGAGAAAGATCAGCTCATTTAGTAGCTTCACACTGGAAGGACATGAGCAGACATGTTAAATGTGGGATACATCTTTATATCTACTGATCAACATTTATATCTACTAAACGTTAAACACAAAATAACAAACAATTTGGATGTGTATGTGCTGGTGTGTCAAACTAAACATAATCCATTTGTTTGTTTGTATTTATTGTTCACCGTCATCAGTCTGACCTTCCTTTCCCTTCTATTAACATGCTGTGAAATCCTGACTTTCCAGAAAGAGAGGGGAAAATTGAGCAGCTCCAGAAAGAGAAGGATCAACTTACCAGCAGTCTTCAAGGTGAGACCGGTCTGCATCTTCACTTCTAGAAATGTTTAATAGAAATAACAGACATATTAAAGTCAACCACACACCAGACCCTGCACACAAAGTGGAGCAAATAAATAGACTTTCTCCTGTTTATTCAGTGTTTGCTGTCCTTAGTCTGACCTTCACTTCACTACACAAACTATTGATGTGATATTCTGACGTTTCAGAGAGAGACAGAAGCATCAACCAGCTGCAGGCAGAAAATGGTCAACTGACCAGTAATCTTCAAGGTGAGAGAGACCTGCATTCTCTAGTTCTATGAATGTTCCTGCTGGTGACCTTATAATGCTGTATTATAGGGAGCATCCTAACATGCTACATCAGCAACTGACAGAAAGGCTCCTCAGTGGGTTGTTGCAAGGGCACATGAGATCAATAGGATACAGCTCCCAGCCCTAGAAGACATCTACAGGTCATGTTGCCTCAGGAAAGCTGCTAGCACTAGCGTCTATTTGAATCTCCATCTGGTTGACAGTGCAAGGCTGTCAATGTCCACACCTCCAGACTGAGAAACAGGTTTACCCCCGTAATTACTCTGAATAAGTCAACAAGTCTACCACAACTGATTGAGTTCCACACACACTGCACAATGGGAACAGTTCTCCTTCATTCTCTGCTGCTGTCTATGCCCTAGTGTTTAATATCCATATCATACACTGGTTACAGAATTCTAGTCCTTTTGAACTTTGCACCTTAAACTCTCTCAGCTGGAGAAAGAAGTGTGCCAGTCCTTGTCACAATGAAGGATTTGCACTACAACAAAAGAACCACTGTAGATATTTTTAGAGAATAGTTACACTCATACACATACGGTGTTATTTACTATGAACTCCGTCTGCAGGAATATCCCTATACTCTACAGGTTCTGTTACTGTACTGGTTCTGTTACTGTACAGGTTCTGTTACTGTACTGGTTCTGTTACTGTACTGGGTGTGTACTTCTACTGCCGGTTACTGCTTGCACTGTCTATGTCATGTTATTGCTGTTTTTATACACCATCTAGTAAAGAAGCTGCAGTCTGTTTTTCTCCTTATTCTGTTCTATATAGTGAAAATGCAGTATGAGGAAATGATGGGTCACATGGAGAAAGAGAATAACAATCTATATATTGTAAAGCTGAACTATTACAGCGTTTATCCTCCCTATTTCTTAATCCGGCCCACAGATGTTTCATTCAGTCTCAATATTTTTAAAACAACACCTCTTTTAACATCCTGTTTGTATTTTTCCTTTAGTATTCGCTTAACCTGAGCTTCACTTCATTCTTAAAATGAAGACTTGATCTTTTACGCAGTTATGCAGTATCAGATAGAAAACACATACCTCAGGAGGGAAGTTTAAAGTGACACATACCTTTATTTCTATTAATAATAAACATTAAATACAAATTAACAGACAGTTTGTATGTGTACTGACTGATGTGTAGACTGAACCTAAATATAATCCCTGTGTTTCCTCATGTTTATTTAGAGTTCACTGTCATCACTCTGACCTTTCCTTCCATTAACATGCTGTGAAATCTTTTCAGGGAAAAAGGAGAGAATTAAGCAGCTCCAGGTGGAAAAGAGTCAGCTTTCCAGCACTCTTCAAGGTGAGACTGGTCTACATCTTATATGTCAAAATATATGATTAAAAAGACATTGAGCCATTTGGAAAGCTGTTGGTAAAGAGGGAAATGGAATGAAACGTGAGTTTGGATCTCTCCACGATGACCGGAGGTGAAAGAGGTTGGAGATCGTGTAATGAGCTGAAACATAACTAAACATAATCCATTTGTTTGTTTGTATTTATTGTTCACCGTCATCAGTCTGACCTTCCTTTCCCTTCTATTAACATGCTGTGAAATCCTGACTTTCCAGAAAGAGAGGGGAAAATTGAGCAGCTCCAGAAAGAGAAGGATCAACTTACCAGCAGTCTTCAAGGTGAGACCGGTCTGCATCTTTACTTCTAGAAATGTTTAATAGAAATAACAGACATATTAAAGTCAACCACACACCAGACCCTGCACACAAAGTGGAGCAAATAAATAGACTTTCTCCTGTTTATTCAGTGTTTGCTGCCCTTAGTCTGACCTTCACTTCACTACACAAACTATTGATGTGATATTCTGACGTTTCAGAGAGAGACAGAAGCATCAACCAGCTGCAGGCAGAAAATGGTCAACTGACCAGTAAACTTCAAGGTGAGAGCGGTCTGCATCTTTACTTCTAGAAATGTTTAATAGAAATAACAGACATATTAAAGTCAACCACACACCAGACACTGCACACAAAGTGTAGCTATACTATATAGACCGTGTGGCATTAAAGAGCAGATAAACATTAAGTTCATTTTTATACTGTACTATGAATTTAAAGGAATAAAACTTTCAACATTTATTTATTTTCCATGTTCACGTGACAGACAGTTAGCGTTCGTCTGCTTGTCTTAAACAAGTAACGTGCATGATGTCACATCCTGTCAGATTCATACTCCAAATAGTGGAGAACAACATACAAGAGTTCCATAAATAGCTGCACCCAGAAAGAATCAACCAACAGGAGTGAAATTTGGTGGGTAGGTTTGGCATTGTGGGATATGCAAATTATTTAAGTTTCACTCTCAGCTGTGCATGTGACTTAAGCAAGGACGGGCCTTATCGCTCTGCCTGACGAACCCAACAGCTTTGATTGTGGACATTCAGCGAGCAGTGACAGGGCGTCTCCAGTTGTTAAATGCAACAGATTAACAAACTAATTCTTCAGCGCTTCAGACATTGCTCCATTTATTTAGCTGTTTCTTGGCTACCTCGTCTTTAAATAAATAAACAGCTCATGGCAATATAAATAGACTCCTTACTCCTGTTTATTCAGTGTTTTGCTGTCATTAGCACTGACCTTCACTTCACTACACAAACTATTGATGTGATATTCTGACGTTTCAGAGAGAGACAGAAGCACTCGACCAGCTGCAGGCAGAAAATGGTCAAACTTTCAAGGTGAGAGAGACCTGCATTCTTCTAGTTCTATGAATGTTCCTGCTGGTGACCTTATAATGCTGTATTATAGGGAGCATCCTACATGCTACATCAGCAACTGACAGAAAGGCTCCTCAGGTGGGTTTTTTTGCAGGGGCAACATGAGATCAATAGGATACAGCTCCCAAGCCCCTAGAAGACATCTACAAGGTCACGTTGCCCTCAGGAAAAGCTGCTAGCACTAGCATCTATTTGAATCTCCATCTGGTTGACAGTGCAAGACTGTCAAATGTCCACACCTCCAGATGAGAGAAGAAGGTTTACCCCCGTAATTACTCTGAATAAGTCAACCAAGTCTACCACAACTGATTGAGTCTTCCACACACACTGCACAATGGGAACAGTTCTCCCTTTCATTCTTCTGCTGTCTATGCCCTAGTGTTTTGAATATCCATATCAATACACTGGTTAGAGAATTTCTAGTCCTTTTGAATTGATTGCAACCTTAAACTCTCTCGCTGGAGAAAGAAGTGTGCCAAGTCCAAAAAAGTCACAATGAAGGAAAAAAAGAGTTCACAATGGAAGGATTTGCACTACACAAGAGAACCGACTGTAAGATATTTTTAAGAGAATAGTTACACTCATACACATACGGTGTTATGTTACTGTTAACTCATGAAACTCGTCTGCAGGTATGTCCCAATACTCTAACAGTTTCTGTACTGGTATTCTGTTACTGTACAGGTTCTGTTACTGG
>JAMWET010002032.1:32500-41863 GCA_024036415.1 Prochilodus magdalenae | reverse complement strand
CAAGTATATACTCCACTACTATCTGCCAACACACACCTGGGACACTACTACTAGAACTTTTACTGTACTCGTTTGAGTACGTATCACTACATTCTGATACGTTCCTGGACACTCTGTAGCACTTCTATTCAGCGCTAGGAGCCTCATACTGTTACTATCTAGAAAAACCTCCATGAGGACATACTCCAGAACTATCTACTATGTATCTTAATCCTAGCATCTGCCAGCTCCTGGCACACTCTCAGACCTCACTACATTATAATTACTGTACATTCTGAAACTCCTGGGGACCAACATCTCAGACACAGCCTATACTGGTTAGCAGTACCTGCTACACTTTAACGCGAAAACGTCCTGACAACACCGTCCATCAGGATCACTCCTAATACAATTGGATATCATATCCATATGTACATCCTCATGCCAACTTATATCTTCTGAGACACTCCTCATGACACTATTCAACTCACTGTAAGTCATAGAGTCCGTGCATAACTGCAGTATTGAAACTCTACTGCCGACCCACTCTCAGACACTTATACTGACAACTATACTAGCATATAGGGAACTCCTGGACACTCTCAGGACACATACACTTTACCTAATACACGAATTCGTATTATAGCTCTGCATTAGTTCTGAAACTCACTTGAGAACTTACCTCAGCGCACACTATAACCTCCTACTTGAATACTATAAGTGCTACATCTGAACTATGCCTGGACAACTCTGACACCATCTCAATCTGTATATAACTTGTTACATGTATGAAACTCCTGCGGACCACTGTTCAGACACTCCTACCCTGTTAATATTACTGTACATCTGCACATCCTGGACTAACTACTCAGATCAACATCTACTTGATAGTATATACAATGTACACTACTGAAACCTCATGCGAGGACAACTCTGACACTATATTCGGTACTAATATACGTGTACACTATATGAAATCCACTCCTCTGGCACCTACTAGTTCAGACACTTCTTCCCTACCTGTTTATATCACCCTGCCACGATTGAAACTCACTGGTACACTATAGAACTTTACAAGTATGTTGTTATATGTACTTGCATATATACTGATTTAAACTCCCTGGAAAAACTCTAGACACTTTAGCACTCGTATACTTGTACTGCTATAGTCCTGAAACTCACTGGACACTCCATGACAACTTATTACCTCTGGAATATTAAATGTACTGCATATCAAGAAAAACTCTGACAACTCTCAGACGACAGTTCTTACATGTAGATACTGATTAATCGCTGAACTCCTGGACACTCTGTAACACTTACTGTACCTGTCAGCATAACAACATGTTACATGCTGAAGAACTCCTGTGCACACTGTACAAGGACACTCATACACTATGTTCTCTTATACTGTACATCTTGCACTCCTGGGACACTCTAGGCAAATGATTCCTACTGCCTAGACTATACTTACATCTGGACAATCACGGGACACTGTCTCGACAACTCTAGACTAGTAATTATATACTGTAAAGTTCATATGAACTTTCTAGACACTTCGCAGACAACTCTGACTTGGTCCAAATGTTACTGTACATTCTGATATATCTCCTGCGACACTCCTCAGACCACTTCCTCTTAACATGTAAATACTCTACAAATCTAGCAGACCATGCCCGACACTACTCAGGATCACTCGACACACTGTTAGCTCTCTAGTTACCGCTTGGCTATCATGTCTGAAACTCCTGGACACTCATGACACTACTGTACTTATACTGCATAATATCTGAACTCCTGGTGACATCTCAGGACACCCTATGTATCCGATATATACGTCTACATCCTGCATCTCTAGCGCACACCATCTCAGACACTATTAAACAGTAATATAAAGCTATGTATACTGATACATCTGGACAGCGCAAGGGAACATCATCTCAGTACCCACTTACTACAGTACCTATAACTGTCAACATCTGAAATCCATAGGACACTCTCCAGACCACTCTAATGTATATCCTGCTACATCTGCACTCCTGAGGCACACTGTCAGGACTACTACTATCCCCTCATTGCTAGATTTATAACTAACGATCTCTGTATACCAATCTAGTCTACCCCCTTACACATCTCTACGGACAACATCTAATTGATATATTATAAACTCCTGTACATCTGAACTCCTGAGACACTCATGACAACTCTACTACTGTTCTATCTCATACCTGTACGTTATTTCTGCAACTCCTGGGACTACTGTCAGACGGCGTCTTATGTATCATTCCATTCTGATTACACCTGTACATCCTTGTACCATCGCGCCTTATAAGTAGCTGTTACAGCTGAGAAGGATTAGGGTTTTCTTGCATTAAGTGGACCGGGGATGTACCCTCTCCTGCTCTTCTTTAGACACATGATATGTAGCTCCTCATGAATAGTGTGTATGCGATAACATGGAAACGAATTCGGCAGCAGAGGATAAAGATGGAATCTGTCGTAGTCTAGCCGATAATGGAGCGTTGTAGCTGAGCGCATAATGCGAGGACGGCTGTGAGGGAGGTGACGAAGGGAGAAATGACCTAAAGGCTTCGTTCACAGCCTCCAAACCTCCACTCCACTAACATGGCCTGACTATCAGCTCGCTCTGCCCTGTGGCACAAGTGACCAGAGCAGGACTGTGGCTGACCACCTTCAGAGGATCTGTGGGGGTCCGCTCTGTCCATCCAGTTATGGGGGTCCATCTCTTCCTGCATGTCTGTGGGTGTACCTGCTGATTGTGAGTGGAGTGTTTTAAAGAGGCTCTTATTTTAGGTGTTTAATATGTGAACATTATGAGCTCTCCCTCTCCCTTCCGAGTATAGAAGAGATAGCTCTGACTCGTGGCTTCTGCATTAGTCTTCATTATTAAGACTCTTGAGTCTTCCCCATCGCAGCGTCTGACTCAACCTTAATCTCTTCTTTCTCATCACCCTCTCTTATCTCTCCTCTATTTCTCAGCAGTTTCTCTACCTCTCTCCCTCTGGTCAACCACTAACATACTTCTATCTACCTCTCTAGTCGTGTCTCGTCTCTCTCTAAATCTCCACTATCTATGGTCTGTCTCTATATCTCTACAATAAAGTCGTGCTTCTGCTCCATCTAGGTCTAGATTATCGACATCATACTAACTAAAAACTATGACGTATATACCTCTAGAGCAGTATCTCTAGATGTCCACCTGGTCAGTCTCTATCACTCAAGCGTCTCTCTAGTATCCTGATGTATCTCTTGATCTATCCAATGCGGCTATATGATACTATCAAAGTCTCTCTCATCTAATATACGCTATGATTTCTAGTATCCGATAGCTTAGCACGGTAATTAGCTGATTATGCTCACTTCTCTGTCTATCGTATATCTCCCCTCTCTCCTCTCTCTCTATCTCGCCCTCTATTCATGCTTCCTCATCTGTTATGGCGCTACACTCCTCAGTATCTCTGAGTTACATCTTCTATCTCATCCTTCAGGCGCGAGCGCTCTCTCTCTCTTCCCCCTCTCTTCTCTGCGTTCCTCTTCTCTCTCCCTCTCTCTATCTCTTCTCTCTTTCTCTCTCCCTCTCTCTCTCTACTTTGCTTTCTTATCTTTCTGTTCTCTACTCTACTCTTATCTCTCTTCCTCTTCCTCTCTCTGTCTCTGTCTCTCTCTCTCTCTTCCTCTCTCCCTCTCTCTCTCAGTTCTCTCTGTTCTCCATCTGTCTCTCAGTTCTCTTGGTTTGTGGACCTTTTTTTTTTTTCCTTAAACGGACAAAAACCAAGCTTTAGACTCTCATCTCTCTCACTCACCCGCTCTCTCCTTCTCATGTCATCCTTTTTTGCTTATCTCTTATTCATTCTTTTTACTCTCATTATCTCTCTCATCTCTCTTCCTCACTTCTCTTATCTCACTCTCTTATTTTCTCTTTCCCTGTTCTCTTTCTCCCTGTCTCTGTCTCATCTTTCTCTCATACTCTGTTTCTCTCTTCCCCCTCTCACTGTTCTCTCTCTGTTCGCTCTGTCTGTCCCTCTCTGTTCTCTCTCTTCTGTATCTCTCTCCTTGCTCTCTTCTTTGTCATTCTTTCTTCTCTCCCTCTCTTATTTCTCCCATTTTTCTTTCCTTCTGCTCACAGTCAACTCTTATCCTCTTTCCTTCACTCGCTCTCTTCTCAGCCCACCCATGTATCTCTCCCCCATTTTCTTTCCTTCTCTGCCGTCTCCTCTCTGTCTCTCTCTCTTCTCTCGACCACAGCAGTCTCCCTCTCTCCCGCGTCCTTTTCGTGTGAGTAACCCCCCTCTCTCCTCTCTCTCTTTTTTCCTCCTCTCTCATCTCTCTCTCTCTCTCTCTCTCTCGTCTCTCTCTTCTCACTCTCTCGATCTCTCTGTGGTCAGTCGGGTCTAGTCTCTCACTCTTGTGGAGGGTAAGTGCCTTCCCACCGCACGCTCGCCGCTGCTCCTGCTGCTGCTGCTGCTGAGGCGGATCGCGCGCCGCTCCTTTCTCTCCGACCCTCGTGCGTGTGGATGAAAGCCCTGCGTGCGCGTCCGTGATGCAGGACCGGCTAGCGCGCGAGCCACCACACCGAGCGACCACAGACGACGGCCGGCAGACATCAGGCAGTGAGATCAAAGCAAAAGCGCCGGGCGCGCGCCTGCTGGACCTGCCGCCGCCACCGCCACTGTCTCGTGCGTGAGATGAGCGCGTGACCCGCAGCATGTCCGCGCGGAAGGTCTCGTCCGAGTCGTTCAGCTCCGCGAGCTCGGAGTGTGTGGAGAGCCCTGAGCGCGCGGACTGGCCGGACTGTCCGCTCGCGCTATGGAACGGCCGCAGCCCCGCGCGCGCGGCACCCAGGCGCAGGAGGCGCGTGAACCTGGACTCGCTGGGGGAGAGTCTGAGGAGACTTACATCACCCACGGTAACGGAACAGTGCATGCGCATACACACTTACACGGTCATACACGAGTGACACATATATTTCTATGTATATGTGTGTGCATGTGTGCGCGCGCGCGCGTCTGTGTGTGTGTGCGAGTGCGAGTGTGTCGTGTACGGTGTGTGGTTATACACTGTGTATGTGACATTGGTGTGTGGTGTGTGAGCGTGTGGGGGTATACACACACACACACACACACACACACACACACATATATATATATACTGTACTATCACACAACACACACACACACATTGCATTTGTGTGTGTGTGTAATGTGTGGTAGTACAGTATGTATGTGTGTGTGATGTGCGTTGATATCAACAATTCCGGAGCACACTGTAGGACATATACATATACACAAACACACATAATATATTCACATATTTATATATGGATATATATGGATATATATACCCCACAGTGTGTATATGTATATTTTAAATATATTATATATTTTATATATATTTTATTTATAATAAATATATAGTGAATATAGCATGTGTATGTATGTATATATATATATATATATATGTAAAGAGAGGTATGTATAGCAGGTGTGGTCCAGAATTGTTCATATTGCAATATCTCATACTTTGCATGTACATATGTGCAAGTAGATAAACACATGTTTACATTACATATAAACTGAACAACATAAGTTATTATTATCAATAACCACATAATCAATAACCTCATTATCAGTAAACACATCATCACATACCAATCAGAACACCAGCCACATGTGGAAGGTTCCCTGCAGGGTTACGATGGAGACCTTGTTGTATATGGTTTTCAGGAGAACCTTTAAAACTGGAACCGTTCTGTTGGCGAGGCGGTTTGTCAGGTCAGTGGTGGATAAAGAATAAACACAGGTGGCATTAACACAGTGAGAAGTTATCGGTCAGTGTGAGTGAACAGTTTCCTGACCTCTCCTTAAGGAAGCTCAGTGTAGTTCATCATCCACTACCTGCTTTATCTAATCAATACTTCACTATGTTAGATCAGCTGATCCAGTTTAACAGATCCATGTGACGCTGGAGGATAAATCTGGAAGCCAGTTCCAATCTGCTCAGAAGGTACTGTTTCAACTCAGTTTCTCCTACCGAGAACACTCTCTTGAACTGATCTTGAACTGTACTGCAGGGTGTTGAACTGTATTGCAGGGTGTTGAACTGTATTGCAATAAGTGGAGTGTGATTGCACTGCTTTAATTGTATTGCAGGGTTATGTTGAACAGGTGATTGCAGGGTGTTGAACTGTATTGCACTAGGGTGCAGGGTGTTTGAATTGTATTGCAGGGTGTTGAATTGTATTGCAGGGGTAGTTTGACTTGTATTGCAGGGGTGTTTGAAATTGTATTGGCAGGATGTTGAAACTGTATTGCAGGGTTGTTGTATTGAATTGTATTGCTGCAGGGTTGTTGAAGTGTATTGCAGGGTGTGAAAATTGTATTGGCAGGGTGTTGAACTGTATTGGCATTGCAGGGTGTTGAACTGGTGATATTGCAGGATGTTGAATTTGTGTATATGCAGGGTGTTTTGAATTGTATTGCAGGGTGTTGAACTGTATTGCAGGGTGTTGTTTGAATGTTGTATTGCAGGGTGTTGAAAGAATTGTATATGCAGGGTGTTTGAATGGTATTGCAGGGGTGTTGAATTGTATTGCAGGGTGTTGAACTGTATTGCAGGGTGTTGAACTGTATTGCAGGTGTGAATTGTTTGCAGGGTGTTTGAATTGTATTGCAGTGTTTGACTGTACCGGGGTGTTGAACTATTGCAGGGTTAACTTTATTGTGTGAAATTGTATGGCAGGGTGTTTGAATTGTATTGCAGGGTGTTGTTTGAATTGCTGTATTGCAGGGTCTTGAATTTTATTGGAGGGTGTTGAATTGTATGTCATGGCATTGAAGTGTATTGCAGGGTGTTGAATTGTATTGCAGGGTGTTGAACTGTATTGCAGGGTGTTGAATTGTATTGCAGGATGTTGAACTGTATTGCAGGGTGTTGTTGAAGGGTTTGTTGTATTGCAGGGTGTTAAATTGTACTTGTTGAACTGTATTGCAGGGTGTTGAATTGTATGCGCAGGGGTGTTGAAACTGTATTGCAGGGTGTGTGAAACTGTATATGCAGGGGTGGGCAGGTTGTTGACTGAATTGCAGGTTGTTGATTGCAGGGTGAGTTGAAACTGTATGCAGGGGTGTTGAATTGAACTGTTGAATATATTGCAGGGTGCTGTATGAATTGTATTGCAGGGTGTTGAACTGTATTGCAGGGTGTTGAACTGTATTGGAGGGTGTTGAATTGTATTGAATGTTCGAGTATTGCAGGGTGTTGAATTGTATTGCAGGGTGTTGAACTGTATTGCAGGGTGTTGAATTGTATTGCAGGGTGTTGAATTGTATTGCAGGGTGTTGAACTGTATTGCAGGGTGTTGAATTGTATTGCAGGGTGTTGAATTGTATTGCAGGGTTGCAGGGTGTGTTGAAATCGTATTGCAGGGGTGTTGAAACTGTATTGCAGGGTGTTGAAACTGAATGAATGGGGGGGGGGGTATTGCAGGGTGTTGAATTGTATTGCAGGGTGTTGAACTGTATTGCAGGGTGTTGAATTGTATTGCAGGGTGTTGAACTGTATTGCAGGGTGTTGAACTGTATTGCAGGGTGTTGAATTGTATTGCAGGGTGTTGAACTGTATTGCAGGGTGTTGAATTGTATTGCAGGGTGTTGAATTGTATTGCAGGGTGTTGAACTGTATTGCAGGGTGTTGAATTGTATTGCAGGGTGTTGAACTGTATTGCAGGGTGTTGAATTGTATTGCAGGGTGTTGAATTGTATTGCAGGGTGTTGAATTGTATTGCAGGGTGTTGAACTGTATTGCAGGGTGTTGAACTGTATTGCTTGCAGAGGTCTTTTATGTGTAGCGGGCAGGGCTGGTTGAATTGTATTGCAGGGTGTATGAATTGTATTGCGCAGGGTAGTTGATCTTGTATTGCAGGGTGTTGAATTGTATTGCATTGCACTGCGGTGTGTTGAACTGTATTGCAGGGTGTGAATTGTATTGCACAGGGTGGTTGATTGAATTGGAATTGCAGGGGTGTTGAATTGTATTGGCAGCGAGGTGTTGAATTGTATTGCAGGGTGTTGAACTGTATTGCAGGGTGTTGAACTGTATTGCAGGGTGTTGAACTGTATTGCAGGGTGTTGAACTGTATTGCAGGGTGTTGAACTGTATTGCAGGGTGTTGAACTGTATTGCAGGATGTTGAATTGTACTGCAGGGTGTTGAACTGTATTGCAGGGTGTTGAATTGTATTGCAGGGTGTTGAATTGTATTGCAGGGTGTTGAACTGTATTGCAGGGTGTTGAATTGTATTGCAGGGTGTTGAATTGTATTGCAGGGTGTTGAACTGTATTGCAGGGTGTTGAACTGTATTGCAGGGTGTTGAATTGTATTGCAGGGTGTTGAAATGTATGTGCAGGGTGTTTTGAAACTGTATTGCAGGGTGTTGAATTGTATTGCAGGGTGTTGAATTGTATTGCAGGGTGTTGAACTGTATTGCAGGGTGTTGAATTGTATTGCAGGGTGTTGAATTGTATTGCAGGGTGTTGAATTGTATTGCAGGGTGTTGAACTGTATTGCAGGGTGTTGAACTGTATTGCAGGGTGTTGAACTGTATTGCAGGGTGTTGAATTGTATTGCAGGGTGTTGAATTGTATTGCAGGGTGTTGAATTGTATTGCAGGGTGTTGAACTGTATTGCAGGATGTCATGTTGTATCACAGTGTGCCATATAGTATTGTATATAGGGTTGTATTGTATAGCAGTGTCATATTATATTGTATTGTATCACGCTGTATGGCATCGCGCCATATGGTATTGCAGTGGGTCATATTGTACTGCAGTGTGTTGCATTGTATTGCAGCTTGCCGTAATGCATTGCAGTGTTGTCTTATTGTGACGCATTGTGTAGCCCTGTATCACAGTTTGTCATATTGTAATGCGGTGTGTCTTATTGTTTCGTGTCCTACACAGAACCACACACAACTACAGACACACACAGATCCAGACAGACACACGCAGATACACACAGACACCTAGCTACACCTAGACACACATAACTACCCATAGACTCGTATACACATATACCCACGTAGATCCATAGAGACCCATCTACACACTTAGCTACACCTATACTCACATAGCTTCCCATAAACTCACCCACATAGACACTCACAGATACAGGTAAACACATGTGTCCTGTTGTTTTGTTTTATATTTTATAAGTTGTATAGCAGCATACTGTATTACAGTGCAGGGTGTTGTCTCAGTGTAGTCGTCTCCATAGCAACGTTTTTAATGTGGAATATGTCAAAGTTCATTTTCATTTAGCTAGTTTTGTTTTGTTTGTTTGGCCGCATGTACAGACAGCAGTGTGTTCA
>JAMWET010002032.1:7500-25000 GCA_024036415.1 Prochilodus magdalenae | reverse complement strand
CAGCATTGCGGTGTGTGTTGTTGGCGTCCTGTAGAGCTCTGGAGATGTTTTAGCGTCTTACAGCATTGCGGTGTGTGTTGTTGCCGTCCTGTAGAGCTCTGGCCTGTTTTGTCAGCGTTCGCCTGCATTCTGGAGCATTTTGTTCGATTAGTGTTCTGTTTGTGTTCTTTATGAAACACTGTTAACTCGTCCTCCTTTCCTCTCTGTTGCTAAGAAACCAGCACAGCTTTGCTAATGATGACGATCAGCTCATGAACCAAGCGGCACTGCCGGGCTGATCTGTTGTTGGAAGTGCTGTGTGTTCCTCCTGAACCCTGAAGTGAGGCTCTAGTTTAGATCACAGGCAGTTGAGGAATTTACCAAACGGTGCAGTATGTATGGGTCCGTGTCAGACTGCAGTACAGGTCGGGATGGGGGCGTTTGTGAGTGATTCCATGATTTGGGAGCCACTCGAATCTCAGTGATATTATATTTACCTATATGTAATTTAAAATGAAGAATCATAAACAGGCAAAATGTCGTTCAACCTACACGAACGTGTGCGTCTCAAATATCCTGTTATCCAACATTCACATAGCCCCTTACACGCACACATTCAGCGCTGGAATCTGGAATACTCCACAGGGATTTGCGTCCTCAGAATTTCTGCAGATAGTGTGAAGCTGAAGGTTCCCTGATGCCCTCTGAGGCTGCTGATATTGTGGTGCTGATGTTGTATTAATTCCCTGAGATGGTACCAGCCTTCCTAACGTAGCTGTGCTCATGTTCTGTCATGGACCTGACATTGGCGTTGTTCTAACACAGTGAAATACTAACATTGTCCTGGCATCGCCCTAGGATTATACTGGCATCGTACTGATGTTCTAACATCGTCCTTATGTGGCGTAGTACTGATGTTGAAATCATGTTCTCACATTGTGCTGACCTTGTCTTAATATTGTTCTGACGTTGTAATGTTCTGCTGTTTCACTCTTACACTGTCAATATCATTGGTCTGTCATTATAATATGTTTTTTTGGCGTCCTGACGTTGTATTGATACTGTGATGTCATTTTCATAGCATGGAGTTGCACTGACCTTGTACTGACATTGTCCTAATGTTGGCCAGTCATGGTTCTCCTTGTGTCCTGCCTGTATATTTACATTGTAATGACACATTTTACATTTACAGCATTTAGCTGAGGCTCTTATCCAGAGCGACTTACAAGGTTAATCATATTACAGGTAGGTCAGTGTAGTGTTAGGAGTCTTGCCCACGGACTCAGCATAGTCACCCAGACCGGGATTCGAACCCCAGTCTCCCACGTGTGGTGGTAGCTACTTGGCAGGTAGTGATGTTATCCGCTGAGCAACACCGGCACAATGTTGCACTTGCATGCTTTTGGTTTCCTGACATCGTACTTTCAATGTTTTCACACGTTTAGGTTCCGATATTGTACTGATAGTACCGTAGCATCGTACTGACAGTGTACTCTCTGTCCTAACCTTGTTGGAACATCCTAATGTCATAGTGTAATGTCCTAACAGGGAGTCTGTAACGTTGTCCTAACGTTCTTTCTCCGCAGGCATTGGGTTCCCTACCCTGCGTGAGCGTTTTGGGGAGGAGTTTTTCGGCCTGTGTCTGGAGGAAAATGAGAGGGTTCTACGTTCTTTGGGTGGAAACCTGCAGGATTTCTTCAACGGCTTCGACGCCCTGTTGGAACACGCTCGGACCTCGTACGGCCGCAGGGCATCCTCGGAGTCGCCCTCGTTTCTGTGCAAAGACGGCCACGGTGAAAAAGATGGCGATGATGAAACAGAAAAGGGGACTGGAAAGACTCTACTTCTGCACTGCTTTAATCCTGACCCCACGGTGGGCGTGGCCATGCCAGGCTTGATCCGGGCGGCCGCTCGCCGGATTTACCAATCGGAAGTCCGGGTGGAGGAGACCGACCCCACCTGGCTCCATGTGGCCAATGAGGACGGAGAGCTGTCTGCAGACTCCACCCCTTCATCCTCTCCGTCTCCGCCCACGTCCACGCCCCCGGCCTGCCTGTCCTTCCTTATAAGAGAGGTCAAGTCGTCTTTGTCATCTTCATCGCCCTCCTCTTCCTCACGGCAGCTGTCACGCTCGCCTGTGGACTTGCGGATCAGTCTTAGCACGTTCTGCAGGGCGTGCCCCTTCCACCTGGTCATCGGCCCCACCATGGAGGTGCTGCAGGTGGGGGAGGGGCTAAGGCAGGTAGGGGAGGGGCTTAGGAAGCCACATCGGACGCTGAGTTTCAGTGACAGCTTCCAACTCGTCTCTCCCAGGATCCCTTGCTCTTTCCAGAACATTCTGCTGCGCCTGGCCACGCCGTTCACCATCCGCACACGGCCCGACTCGTCCGCTTTGGACAGCAAGGAAAAGGTAGGGTTACCCTGAGCGTTACAGCAGGACCTGAACACCATCAAGGCTGTGACTTGGTCTCAGTAGCTCATCCCAGATCGTCTTATGCTGTCATAACACACCCTCTTTAATATGCAGTCATGCAAATTCATAGCCTTTTGGTGAACCTGGTGTTTGGAATGTGGATATGCCATTTGCATGAATCATGTAGATTTGGGGAGTTTTTGATTTTTGGACGCGGGCTCTAATGCCAGCCCCCCACCTATAACAGCAGCGCACAGCCATTATTCAGCCAACCCATACATTTAGTATTTAATTTTAATAAGCCAATCAGAAGATAAGATTACTGAAACATGAAACGAGAGTTGGTAGCTTTCAAACATTAAGCAAAACAGGTTAGCATTGTTTGGCACGACAGTCTGAGGAAGAACATGTTGATTTCTATGGACTACAACAGCTACCAGAACCAAACCACTGAATATAGGTTACACCACCAGTGGCAATATCTGGGGACCAAGCACCACACGCTATTACGAAGAGCAAGGAGCATAACAAATATTTTAGAGGGCCTTTGATCTATAATAGATGCAGTGTTTCAAAGGAAGATGTATACAATTTGACCTTGATATGGTAAACAACCTACAAAAGATCATACATAGAGGGACACAGTACAATATTGGAGCATGGCTTGTATTTGCACAGTAGTTGAACTTATCGAAGTACATATTTCACAGTAGCTATTAATGTGTTATAGGTTCATTCAGATGTTCTCCCAGAAATTCTGCTCCCAGATGCCTCTGAAGCAGACTGGTTTATGAATATTTTATCGTTTTTTATCGCTCACAAGTTTTTATGTCTACACATAACAGTTTAGCCAAGTAAATCAATAAAATCTGTTACATCGTTTTAAATAACGTAAGTTTTTATATTTACTGTTTTTTACACCAAAAGAAGAAGTTTTTCACCCAGAATGCTTTGCACCCAGTAGGTTTAAGTGGGTGGTACTAATGCTGTATTTACACCAATCACCCATAACAGTAACACCACCTCAGTGTATCCACACTTACTGTCCACTGTATCAGCTCCACTGACCATATAGGACACTCTGTAATTCTACAGTTACAGTTACAGTTACCCTGTTCTTCAATGGTCAGGACCCCCATAGGACCACCACAGAGCAGGTCCGTGTGGGTGGTGGATCATTCTCAGCACTGCAGTGACACTGACTTGGTGGTGGTGGTGTGTTAGTGTGTGTTGTGCTGGAGTCAGTGGATTGTGGTTGTAGGTTGTAGGTTGTAGTGGGGTCAGTTGGTCCAGGAAAGTGGGGAAGGCCATAACAGGCGCTCTGAATGATTATCAGTGCAGTTGGCAGTTAACTGGTGGTGTGCGACAAGGCGGCCAGACCGATCCTGTCTGTACCCACGCTCGCTTATGTCAGCCCTCCATGCCAGGACAGCTTGTGTGTGTGCATTATGGGGTCAGATCAGGTCAGTGTGCACGTCTGCTTGTAAGTCAGAGGTTACGTGATGGATAGACCACACAGGTTCAGTCGTGAGCTGGAGCGCGGGAAATCACTTTATTACGGAGGAGGGAACGTTCACACTGACAGGCAGGTAGCTTACTGCTTCATGTTCAAACAGGAAGTAACAGCAGTCCGATGCTGCGTAGTTAGGAACATAGGAAGGGTACAGTGAAGGGCATGGTCAAGTGGTCTTTCTGGTATAACAGCACAAGCTCCTGTGCACACGTACTCGGTGTGCGTTAGAGGCATACTGCACATTGTACTGGCGGTGCGGCTGCACATTGTTCCATACTGGTAATAAGCGAATGCACACCGTATGATAACCGTGCTACAGTACACCGGTATAGTACTGCAACCGTAGAGATATCACACTCCTCTGTAGGTGATAGCATGCTATGGTAACCATGGTTAATGTATATCTAGAATTCCCTATACATTTAAACTGAGCTAGCCTGCATCAACCAACACTGCATCTCGAAAACAACCTGGATTTGCCAGTAGTCTGTACTGAGGCTTAGATTTACACTCACTTTATCTAGAACCCAACATGATTTTCCAAGGGGAACCAAATGAGAAATCTAAACCCAAACAGAACCTGACTGGCATTTGAGAAATGCTTATTAGGCTTGTCCGTCTTACACAGAGCACGACAGCGATTAGAATTAGTTTGTGTAGAACCACACTGCACTTGCCTTCGGTTTATCTAGGTATAGGTACAGTATTCATTTCTCTCTAGTTTGTATTGAGCTAGCTAACATGGCACATAGCATGGCTTTATCTCGAAACCAGCCTGTTTTCTCATTCTGGTTGTACTGAACTAGCCTAAATTGATCCCCATTTATCTAGAACACAGCCTGGATCTGTAATTAGCAATCAATCTGCAAATTAACCAGCACTTTATCTAGAGCAGACCCTGGGTTTCCCTATTATTTGTATTGAGCAAGCATATATGTTAGCCATCACTTTATCTAGAACACTGAATCATCAGTTTGGACAAGGCTACCCTGCAACTATTCCTGTATCTAGAAAACAATCTTAATGTACACAGAGCACGACAGCGAATAGAATTAGTTTGTCTAGAACCACACTGCACTTGCTTTCGGTTTATCTAGGTCACATTTTTGGTCAGGTTATGTAGAACTATGCTGCAGTTGCAGAGATATGTTTACACAGAGCTGGGCTACATTAACCATCATTTGATCTAGAACACCGTATTCATTTCTCTCTAGTTTGTATTGAGCTAGCTAACATTAGCATAAGCATGGCTTTATCTAGAGAACCACCTGGATATTCTAGTAGATTGAACTGTGGTAGATTACATTTACCCTCACTTTATCTAGAACACAGCCTGGATCTCTAATTAGTTGTATGGAGCGACTCTGCATATTAGCCATAACCTTATCTAGAACACACCTTGGATTTCCTTTTGATTTGTATTAAGCAAGCACAGTTATTAACAATCTGTTTAGGTAGAACACTGAATTCCCCAATTGTTAGAACCATCCCTGTATCTAGAATACAGCTTGTATGGCCCAATAGCTTATACTGAGCTAGCCTGCATCAACCATCCCTGTATCTAGAACACAGCTTGTATGGCCCAGTAGCTTATACTGAGCTAGCCTGCATCAACCATCCCTGTATCTAGAACACAGCTTGTATGGCCCAGTAGCTTATACTGAGCTACCCTGCATTTACCCTTACTTTATCTAGAACACAGCCTGGATTTGTAATTAGTTGTGTGGAGCTAGTCTACATATTAACCAATGTTTTATCTAGAACACAACCTGCATTACCATGTAACATGTAAACATGTTGTTGTAATGTTAGGTAACCGTTACGTCACGTTAGTTAGTCAGTACTAACTCCGAATGGGATTCCCATTTAGGAAGTTTAGTCATATGTTTGTATTGAGCCGGGCTACATTCACCATCATTTTGTCTAGACCTCAGTCTGAATTTCTCATTAGCTTGTATTGAGCTAGCTTACATTAGCATAAGCATGGCTTTATCTCAAAAACAGCCTGTTTTCTCATTCTGGTTGTACTGAACTAGCCTAAATTGATCCTCATTTATCTAGAACAAATTAAACAACACTTTATCTAGAGCAGACCCTGGGTTTCCCTATTATTTGTATTGAGCAAGCATATTTGTTAGCCGTCACTTTATCTAGAACACTGAATACCCCATCAGTTTGGACAGGGCTACCCTGCATCGACCATCCCTCTATCTAAAATACAACCTGGATTTACCAACAGTTTGTACTGAGGTATTTTAGCTTTACACACACTTTATCTAGAACACAGCACGGGTCTCTTATTATTTGTATGCAACTAGTCTAAAAATTAACCATCACTTTATCTAGAATAGAACCTGGATTTACCAACAGTTTGTACTGAGGTATTTTAGCTTTACACACACTTTATCTAGAACACAGCACGGGTCTCTTATTATTTGTATGCAACTAGTCTAAAAATTAACCATCACTTTATCTAGAATAGAACCTGGATTTACCAACAGTTTGTACTGAGGTATCTTAGCTTTACACTCACTTTATCTAGAACACAGCATCGGTCTCTTATTATTTGTATGCAACTAGTCTAAAAATTAACCATCACTTTATCTAGAATAGAACCTGGATTTCCCGTTCATTTGTATTGAGCAAGCACTTATATTAACCATCACTTTATCTAGAACCCAGCCTGAATTTCCCATTAGTTTAGACTGAGCTAGCATCAACCATCCATGTATCTAGAAAATGGAGGTCAAAATCTGTAAAGAGGCTGAAACTGATGGGGTAAAAGAACCGACAGAGGAGTTCCAACCCAAACAACTACAGCAGTTAGACCTGGGTTCCCATGAGAACCCAGCATTTAGGTCTGTACTGCTCAAAGCCAGGCTCCTTTTAGACACATTAAGGTATCAGAACCCAACACAGTCTTACAGGGCCCCAGGCCAGGGCTGCGGTCAGGGCTGAGGAGGTAATGGACATTAGTGTTTGGGTTCTGGCCATGGGTTCTTAAGGTGAGGTTTATATTTAGGTTTAGGATTAATAAGTCTCAGAACTGTAGATCTTCAGAAGAACGTGTGTTCTCTGCACCGTGGTGTCAGCCTGCAGTCCTGACCGCACGTGCTGGCACGGATGATCGGCGTCGACAAACGGGACAAATCCGCAGGATTAGTTTGTTAATCTGAGCAGATTATTTTGAAATGCTGGGAGAGAGACGGAGCTTATGTTCTGATATGTGTCTGCTCATGGAGGAACGTCAACACAGCGCGCACACGCCGAGGGTTAATCTGGTGCAGCGTGGAACATCTGGACCTCCCGGCAGCCTATCAGAGAAGAAATGAACTGCTGATTTGAACTCTATGTTTGTCTATGTTTATTTATGACACGGCTTGGATCTCCCATTCGCTTATACAGAACACTGCTTGTACTTTATATAGAACTGAGTTGCACAACTCCGGTTCTCGAGGGCCAGTGTCCAGTTTGGTAATTTACCTGCTCAAGCACCACTAATTACACTAATCTGTTAATCGCCAGCTTTAGGTGGGGAACCTACAAACTGTACCTGCCCTCCAGGACTGGACTTGCACCCTGATCTAGAACTATTTCATTGATTAGGTTGTGTAGAACCACATCTCAATTGCTTTCAGTTTATCTAGGTGACGTTTATGGTCAGTTTATGCAGAACTACACAACAGTTAGTCATGTGTTTGTATTGAACTGGGATACACTAACCAGCATGTTATCTAGAACACAACTCCTTTTATCTTATATTGACCTAGCTTACTATAAGCATGGCTTTATTTGGAAAACAGCCTGGTTTCTCATTTTGTTTGTGTTGAACTAGCCTGCATTTCCTTTACTTTATCTAGAACACAACCTTGATCTGTAATTAGTTGTATGGAGCTAATCTGCATATCAACCATTGCTATATCTAGAGCACAGCCTGGATTCCCCTTTTTTTGGGTCCTGAGCAAGCATATGTATTACCCCATCCTTTATCTAGAACACTACCTGGATCTATAATTAGTTGTATGGAGCTACTCTGCATATTAACCATCATTTTATCTAGAACACACACTGGATTTCCAGTTTATTTATATTGAGCAAGCATACATATTAGCTGTCACTTTGTCTAGAACACAGTCTGAATTCCCTATTTGTTTTTGACTGAGCTAGCCTGCATCAGCCATGCCTGTATCTAGAACATAGCATGGATTTCTCAATAGTTTGGACTGAGCTATCTTATGTTTAACCTCACTTTATCTAGAACACACCTGGATCTATAATCAGTTGTATGGAGCTACTCTGCATATTAACCGCCACTTTATCTAGAACACACACTGGATTTCCAGTTTATTTATATTCAGCAAGCATACATATTAGCTGTCACTTTATCTAGAACAGAGTCTGAATTCCCTATTAGTTTGGACTGAGCAGGCCTGCATCAACCATTCCTGTATCTAGAACATGGCATGGATTTCTCAGTAGTTTGTTCTAACACACCCTGGATCTATGATTAGTTGTATGGAGATAATCTGAATATTAACCCTCAAGAACATTTATCAAGAACACACACTGCATTTCCTTTTCATTGGTATTGAACAAGCATATATAGCACATATATTAACCATCACTTTATCTAGAACACAGCCTGAATTCCCCACAGCCTTCATCCACCAAGTCTGTATCTAGAATACAGCCTGACTTTCCCAAAGGTTTTACTGAGCTAGCTTGCATTGATCATCATTTTATCTAGAACAAGGCCTGGGTTCTGGTTTATCTTCGGCTAGCCCACAATTCCAGTCTAGTACCATGCTGAATGGGCGAGTGGTTCCTCGAGGTTGAATGGTTGCTCTGGATCGGAGATGTTTCCTTGATAGCTGTGCTGCAGCTGTCTTGATTACTCAGATCACCACACATTCAGAGCAGAACAGTAGACGGTGGCTTGGTTGCCATAGAGACATGACTGGTACTGTAGCGGTTAAAGCCTAATTGTGTATGGCAGGCGTTTTTGGGGTACCAGCTCAGATTGCCACGGTCCGTCGGTACGTGTGGGTGTTCTGCTCATGCTAATTCAGCGGTGTCTCATACACTCTGCAGACATGACCTCGAACCAGCGCTCATTAGAGTGGTGATGCTGTCACTCTGTCATGACGGACTGACGTTTGTGTTAGGTGGAACCAATCACAATCACATTCACCTGTCTGCTGTTCACCGTGAGACACCTGGGTGGGGTCTGAGGAACTGCTTATGGAACAGTTTGTTTTTAGAAGTGTGAAACTCTGAGAAGTGAAGCAGATGAAGAGCCTTTATGTCATCGTGTGGGTTTGAGGTTTTATGGCTCTGTTGGTGTTGACGTTAGACGTTGGTGATGTGTTGGTTTTGGGGTTAGTACTGATGCTGCTCGTAATGTTTGAATGATGTGTTGGTGTTTAGGTCAGTATGGGCGCTGTTGGTGTTGAGGTAAGTAGTGAAGCTGTTGTCCATGTGTAGTCAGTGTTTAGGTCAGTATTGATGGTGTTGGTAATGTATGGTCAGTATTGAGGTTAATAGTGACGGTGTTGGTGATGTGTGGTCAGTATTGATGCTGTTGTTGATGTGTGGTTAGTGTTGATGTCAGTAGTGATGCTGTTGGTGATACATGGTCAGTATTGAGGTTAGTATTGATGGTGTTGTTGATGTATGGTCAGTATTGAGGTTAGTAGTGACGGTGTTGGTGATGTGTGGCCAGTGTTGAGGTCACTATTGATGGTGTTGGTGATGTATGGTCAGTATTGAGGTTAGTATTGATAGTGTTGGTGATGTGTGGTCAGTGTTGAGGTTAGTATTGAGGGTGTTGGTGATGTGTGGTCAGTACTGAGGTAAGTAGTGACGTTGTTGGTGATGTATGGTCAGTATTGAGGTTAGTATTGATGGTGTTGGTGATGTATGGTCAGTATTGAGGTTAGTGTTGATGGTGTTGGTGATGTGTGGTCAGTATTGAGGTTAATATTGATGGTGTTGGTGATGTGTGGCCAGTGTTGAGGTCACTATTGATGGTGTTGGTGATGTATGGTCAGTATTGAGGTTAGTATTGACGGTGTTGGTGATGTATGGTCAGTATTGAGGTTAATATTGATGGTGTTGGTGATGTATGGTCAGTATTGAGGTTAGTATTGAT
Source organism: Prochilodus magdalenae (assembly GCA_024036415.1). Classification (NCBI taxonomy): domain Eukaryota; kingdom Metazoa; phylum Chordata; class Actinopteri; order Characiformes; family Prochilodontidae; genus Prochilodus; species Prochilodus magdalenae. The sequence continues at coordinate 14,944 of JAMWET010002032.1, read as the reverse complement.
GGTGTTGGTGATGTATGGTCAGTATTGAGGTTAGTATTGATGGTGTTGGTGATGTATGGTCAGTATTGAGGTTAGTATTGATGGTGTTGGTGATGTGTGGTCAGTGTTGAGGTCAGTATTGATGGTGTTGGTGATGCATGGTCAGTGTTGAGGTCAGTATTGATGGTGTTGGTGATGCGTGGTCAGTGTTGAGGTCAGTATTAATGGTGTTGGTGATGCGTGGTCAGTGTTGAGGTCAGTATTGATGGTGTTGGTGATGTATGGTCAGTATTGAGGTTAGTATTGATGGTGTTGGTGATGTATGGTCAGTGTTGAGGTCTGTATTGATGGTGTTGGTGATGTGTGGTCAGTGTTGAGGTCAGTATTGATGGTGTTGGTGATGTGTGGTCAGTGTTGAGGTCAGTATTGATGGTGTTGGTGATGTGTGGTCAGTGTTGAGGTCAGTATTGATGGTGTTGGTGATGTATGGTCAGTACTGAGGTTAGTGTTGATGGTGTTGGTGATGTGTGGTTAGTGTTGATGTCAGTAGTGATGCTGTTGGTGATACATGGTCAGTATTGAGGTTAGTATTGATGGTGTTGTTAATGTATGGTCAGTATTGAGGTTAGTAGTGACGGTGTTGGTGATGTGTGGCCAGTGTTGAGGTCACTATTGATGGTGTTGGTGATGTATGGTCAGTATTGAGGTTAGTATTGATAGTGTTGGTGATGTGTGGTCAGTGTTGAGGTTAGTATTGAGGGTGTTGGTGATGTGTGGTCAGTACTGAGGTAAGTAGTGACGTTGTTGGTGATGTATGGTCAGTATTGAGGTTAGTATTGATGGTGTTGGTGATGTGTGGTCAGTACTGAGGTAAGTAGTGACGTTGTTGGTGATGTATGGTCAGTATTGAGGTCAGTATTGATGGTGTTGGTGATGTGTGGTCAGTGTTGAGGTTAGTATTGATGGTGTTGGTGATGTGTGGTCAGTATTGAGGTTAATATTGATGGTGTTGGTGATGTGTGGCCAGTGTTGAGGTCAGTATTGATGGCGTTGGTGATGTGTGGTCAGTGTTGAGGTTAGTATTGATGGTGTTGGTGATGTGTGGTCAGTGTTGAAGTCAGTATTGATGGATTAGGTGATTTTTGGTCAGTGTTGAGGTCAGTATTGATGGTGTTGGTGATGTGTGGTCAGTATTGAGGTCAGTATTGATGGTGTTGGTGATGTGTGGTCAGTGTTGAGGTTAGTATTGATGGTGTTGGTGATGCGTGGTCAGTGTTGAGGTCAGTATTGATGGTGTTGGTGATGTGTGGTCAGTGTTGAGGTCAGTATTGATGGTGTTGGTGATGTGTGGTCAGTGTTGAGGTCAGTATTGATGGTGTTGGTGATGTGTGGTCAGTGTTGAGGTCAGTATTGATGGTGTTGGTGATGTGTGGTCAGTGTTGAGGTTAGTGTTGATGGTGTTGGTGATGTGTTGTCAGTGTTGAGGTTAGTGTTGATGATGTTGGTGATGTGTGGTCAGTGTTGAGGTTAGTGTTGAGAGCTGCAGACTGTGATGTTGCTTATTTTGTATTTGGTGTCTATAATTATATATAGGCTTATATAAGTCTCTCTCCCTCTCTCTCTCCCTCTCTCTCTCCCTCTCTCTCTCCCTCTCTCTCTCTCTCTCTCTTACTCTCCCCCCCCTCTTTCTCTCTCTTACACTCTCTCTCTCTCTCTCTCTTACTCTGTTACTCACTCTCTCTCTCCTGTAACCTTGGTGATTATGACTCAGGGATCTGTGACGTGTGGTTCGCAGGTAAAGTCTGACTTTTCGGAAAAAATGATGACAGCAGAAAGAAATCATCACTTTGTTTTTCTGCACTCTGTGGCTAATGAGTGCGTGTGCATGTGAATGTGTGCACATGGATGTGTGTGCATGTGTGATGTGTACTGTGTGTATGTGTGTGTGGTGTGGTGTGGTGTGTGTGTGTGGGTGTGTGTGTGTGTGCGTGTGTACTATGTGTGTGTCTGTATGTGTGTGTGTGTGTGTGTGTGCGTGTGTACTATGTGTGTGTCTGTATGTGTGTGTGTGTGTGATGTGTACTGTCTGTATGTGTGTGTGGTGTGTGTGTGCGTGTGTGATGTGTACTGTCTGTATGTGTGTGTGGGTGTGTGTGTGTGTGTGTACTGTCTGTATGTGTGTGTGTGTGTGTGTGTGTGTGTTATACAGTAGATTATACATAGATGTAGCTGTATTACCTCTCTCTCCATTTCTCCATCTCTCCGTCTCTCTTCTCTTTTTTCCTCTTTTTTGTCTCTTCTCTATCTCCCTCATCAGCCTCTCTCTTTTATCTCTCTCTCCCTCTGTCTTACTCTATATCTGTTCCGTGCTGTTCTCGTTGTCTCTCACTCTCTCTGGTCTGTACTGTTCTCTTTGTCTCTCTGGTCTGTGCTATTTTCTTTGTCTCTCTCTGGTCTGTGCTGTTCTCTTTGTCTCTCTCTCTCTCTCTCTCTCTCTATCTGGTCTGTGCTGTTCTCTTTGTCTCTATCTGGTCTGTGCTGTTCTCTTTGTCTCTATCTGGTCTGTGCTGTTCTCTTTGTCTCTCTCTGGTCTGTGCTGTTCTCTTTGTCTCTCTCTGGTCTGTGCTGTTCTCTTTGTCTCTATCTCTCTCTCTGGTCAGAGCTGTTCTCTCTCTCTCTCTCTCTCTCTGGACAGAGCTGTTCTCTCTCTCTCTCTCTCTCTCTGGACAGAGCTGTTCTCTTTGTCTCTCTGGTCTGTACTGTTCTCTTTGTCTCTCTCTGCTCTGTGCTGTTCTCTTTGTCTCTATCTCTCTCTCTGGTTTGTGCTGTTCTCTTTGTCTCTCTCTGGTCTGTACTGTTCTCTTTGTCTCTCTCTGCTCTGTGCTGTTCTCTTTGTCTCTATCTCTCACTGGTCTGTGCTATTCTCTTTGTGTGTCTCTCTCTCTCTCTCTCTGGTCTGTGCTGTTCTCTTTGTTCCTCTGGTCTGTACTGTTCTCTTTGTCTCTTTATGGTCTGTACTGTTCTCTTTGTCTCTTTATGGTCTGTACTGTTCTCTTTGTCTCTTTATGGTCTGTACTGTTCTCTTTGTTTCTCTGGTCTGTGCTGTTCTCTTTGTTTCTCTGGTCTGTACTGTTCTCTTTGTCTCTTTATGGTCTGTACTGTTCTCTTTGTCTCTTTATGGTCTGTACTGTTCTCTTTGTCTCTTTATGGTCTGTACTGTTCTCTCTCTCTCTCTGGTCTGTACTGTTCTCTTTGTTTCTCTGGTCTGTACTGTTCTCTTTGTCTCTTTATGGTCTGTACTGTTCTCTTTGTCTCTTTATGGTCTGTACTGTTCTCTTTGTCTCTTTATGGTCTGTACTGTTCTCTTTGTCTCTCTGGTCTGTGCTATTCTTTTGTCTCTCTCTCGCTGTCTCTGATTTGTGCTGTTCTCTTTGTCTCTATCTCTCTCTCTGGTCAGAGCTGTTCTCTCTCTCTATCTCTCTGGACAGAGCTGTTCTCTCTCTCTCTGGTCCGAGCTGTTCTCTCGGTGATGTGTAAATGTCAGGTGGAGCTTTTTGTTCTGCTTGTGAAACCCGTTCTGCAGGGTGCTGACGCAGAGCGAGGGAGATGGCAGTGAGCGCAGGAGTAAATAAATAAATAAACAGATAAACAAAGAGGTGAGGGATTAGGGCAATAAGCCAGGACCCGCCAGGAGTCAGAGGTCGGGTTGTTACTGGCTGGTAATTGCATTAATAGAGCTGGTCAGGATGAGAGCCGCGGGCAGAACTTAATCTGACGCATGGGCTAATTTAGCACGATGCTATCAATTGTTGGGTTATAGGCTTCAACCCAACACAGAGGAACACCTCACACACCACACCTGTCTGTGCTGATCTGCTATTTTTAGCTCATATAACTTCCTGGTTTATTGAACTATCATTTTCATTGTGTGGAATGCAGGTGTAAAATCAGCCCAGTAACGCTAGCCCGTTTTAGTCTGGGTATTTTTGGGTGGGCTGTCCTGTGTTCAGACCAAGGAAGAACCGGTCATAGAGAGCATAGACGGGGGTCTGTAGAACAGCAGCCCTAGAAGGACTACGTTCTGTATATACGGCTGTACACCGTACGAGCACATTACGCGGTACTCTGCGTGTCTTTCCATTGCATTCGGGTGAACGGGGTTCAGGTAGAAGCTCTCCGCGGATTGGTTGGTCTTCTCCACCAAGACTAAAGCGGGACTCGTCACTGAAGATGACCCGCTGCCATTCTGAGTCACTCCATGACAGTCTGGTACGACACCACTGCAGTCTTTGGTGACGGTGACGTGGTGTTAAGGGCAGTCGTCTTGTTCAGGTTCTTCTTTAGGTCTGAGTTTTAGCAGTAACAAATTATGTTAGTCCAGCAGCGTCAGACAGTAGGGTGGGGCCACGAGCGTACAGGGTACACATATGACAATACCGAAGCCGGCCTGTTAAGGTACCATAACAGCTACTCCATTTCAGGTTAACCAACAAAAAGCTGCCTTGTAGAAATGGAGACATCAAACAATGTGTAGAATAATTATTTAGCCGGTTGTAAAAGTGAAGGGACATCCCACGATGACAGGCCACTGTTGACTCACAAAGTTGTGGTTTCATAGAGATAATACTGCTGGGGATATACACTACCAAGCTACCAGTCGGCTACTCATAAATGGCTCTCCTGATGTTTATCGTAATGCTTTACTAAAAAAAATTTAAAAATAAAAGCAAATAAATCAAACTATAAAATAGCACTATACGGGGGCATGCAGTGCCGTCTGCCACCAGCAGGGGGTGACGCAGGCCCAAAAGCTCCCGGGGCAATCAGTAACGATTGGAGGCACCTGCTGGGTGCTCTATTTAAGACCAAGCCAAGCAACGCGTCATTCTCGCGTCATTTAGAGGGGTGACCGGTACGCTAAAGCCTCGCCTCGCCTCGAAACAGTGAAGGAGTAAAGAGCATTTCATCCGAGGAGAACTGTTTATTTACTGTTTTACTTAAACCCTCCTTCGTTTGAGCCACACCCATGTGGTTGCCATTTTCCCGCCTTAATTCTGCAGCCTTGTGGTAAGGGTGTAGTTCCTTTTGTTACCTGAGCTCTCAGGTGGTGCGGTGGTAGAGCACAGGTCTCTCACCCAACAGGTCAGATGTTTGATCCCCACTGTGTCCCACCATCCTCTCTCCTCAGTTCAAGAAGAGCCTCAGCCGTGACGCTAACCCTAACAGGAAACGGCAAACCGTAAATACAGTACAGGGCTGGTTTGGGCTGACCCTGTGTCTCTTGAGGCCTCCCCACAGTGACAAGGAATTATGCAGTCCACCTTAAAACAATTGAACTTTACAGGAGGATAGAACACCTTTCTTAACCTGCAGTGGAGACGGATACAACAAGACACTTCTAAAATACTACGATCTACATCCTCACATCTTTAAAAACAACAGCCGCACCCAGAAGGAGGTGTGGGGTGCAGGTGTGTTGGGAAGGAGGATAAAGATGACCAGGATCAATAACTGGTGATAAATTTAGACTGATATGATCAATATTTATTGAGCTACACATACAGAAGTCTGTCTCTCAGTATGGCGTCGGGCCGCCGTGTTCGCTAACCCAACACGCCAGACGTCTCGGTATGGAGCTGTAGAGGTTCCTAATGGAGTCCTGTGATAATCCATCCCATGCAGCTTGAACATCCTCACACAGTTCCTGCAGATGGTGCGGTAGGGGTGGAGGTGGAGGGACACCAGGCCTTCTGGACGTGTGACGACAAACCGTCCATCCCGGTGCTGACCACGGTGCCTCCACACACGGATTCGTTGGGCGTCTCCACCAAGACTAAAGCGGGACTCGTCACTGAAGATGACCCGCTGCCATTCTGAGTCACTCCATGACAGTCTGGTACGACACCACTGCAGTCTTTGGTGACGGTGACGTGGTGTTAAGGACAGTCGTGGTAACGGTCTGTGTGGATGTCCTTGTGGCTGAGGGTGAAACTTGTCTCACGATGTCAAACCCGCCCCCCATGAGTTCCATTCCTGTGGGTGGACTCCCTCTGGGTGCAGCTATTTGTGCAGCTGTACTTTTGAGGGTGAGTGTATAAACCGAAATTCCGAACACGCTCCATGAAGGCCACTCCTAACGCATACGTACATACAGACATGTCTGCACACGCAGATGTTTTGGATTGTGCTCCTCCCGCAGTAATAATACTCTATTGCCTCGGACTCTCTGTATGTGTTTACTTTGAGGCGGAGGCTGGAGGCAGCGCACGTCTGCAGGATGGATTATAAATTAATACAGTGGTTACATAAACACATCTGCTGGAGTGGAGCTACGGCACAGACACCGAGACAGCAGACATCTGCAGCTCACAGACCCAACAACCTAAACAGTGGTCAGATTCCACGGTCCTGCTTTAGTGTCCAAATGTAAATGACAGATCCTCTATAGACACTTATAGGATCTACAGTGTGGCTGTCCAAGATGGCGGCGAGCACAGCCTCTTATCAGAGCTTTGTTGTTGTTGTTGTTGTTGTTGACCGTTATCATACGCTGGACATTCACTCCTGCCGCCATAAACTAGTTTGACCCAACAACAATACTGCAACAGATTCTAAGACCACCGGGACTAACGTGGGTCCCTGTCCCCATGGAGGTGATGCAGATACCTCTAAGAGCTGTACCATACACCCCAATGCCCATGCCCCGCCCCGACCTGGACAGTCTGTCCCACCTCTCAAAGACCCTACTAACAAGGCCAACTCAACGCAGAGCTGTTCCTTCACTCCAGGGTTCTTTAGAACACACAGAATGGAACATGTGTGCCCATCAGACCAACACGTAATCTGTACCTACCACAGCATGGGCAGAAGATCCGAGTGTGCCCTAAAGAGAAGCCAAGGATGGACAGTGAAATCAAACAGCTGCTGAAGCCGAGACACAGCTTTTAAATCAGGAGGCACCTCGGCCTACAGCCCTGCCACAGAGCAGAGAGCGGTATCAGGACGGATAGAGGAAGACTTCAACAGTACTGTCAGCCCACCGCGGAAGTGGCAAGACAGCCAGTCCATCATGGACTACACACGGAACAACACGAGCAGCGTGTAACAGCCTGGCGGAGGAGCCTTGCTGTTCAGTTTGACTATAACCAGCCTCCGGTCCGTCATCATGAGGTGTGGTGTATCAACACGTACACATTTCCAAACTCCCTGTACCCATAGTGCATTCCTCAAATCCATCTACATCACTCCCATTCAAAAAAAACATGGTGGCCTGTCCTAATGATGATTGGCCAGTTGCTCTCATCCCTCTCGTTTCCAAAAGGGCTGTTGCTCCTCTACATCAGACACTGTCCCAGCTGATCTTGACCAACACCAAGTTTGCCCACCAGACAAACAGATCGACTGAGGATGGCATCTGTGTGGGTCTCAGTACCGCACTCTCTCACATGGACAGACACAACAGTCC
>JAMWET010002032.1:0-2500 GCA_024036415.1 Prochilodus magdalenae | reverse complement strand
CTTCTACTTCCACTAACTGGCCACTTTATTAGAAACACCCACCTTCTACTTCCACTAACTGGCCACTTTATTAGAAACACCTCCCCTCTACTAATAATAGTTATTTATTTGACTCCTATTGTAAAATGTGTTAATGATGAAGAGATAAGACTCCTGACCGGTTTGTGTTCAGAGTGTTCAGTGTTCATCAGTGAGGTTTGGAGCGGCCCAGCTGAGTGCCCACTGCTGACCTACTTTGCTGGAGCGCTGTAACGAGGACACAAACTGCGGTTTCGGGCCTTCTGTAGGGAATTAAAGATGGAGTGGAGAGATTTTTTAGATGTGCGTCTTACATCTGGAAATACACACTGAGATGAGCAGGAGGAGGTGTGGGAGTGCGGGTGTGTGGGGAAGGAAGATAAAGGTGACCAGGATCAATAACTGATGATAAGTTTAGACTGATATGATCAATATTTATTGAGCTACACATACAGAAGTCTGTCTCTCAGTATGGCGTCGGGCCGCCGTGTTCGCTAACCCAACACGCCAGACGTCTCGGTATGGAGCTGTAGAGGTTCCTAATGGTGTCCTGTGATAATCCATCCCATGCAGCTTGAACATCCTCACACAGTTCCTGCAGATGGTGCGGTAGGGGTGGAGGTGGAGGGACACCAGGTCTTCTAGACGTGTGACCACAAACCGTTCATCTTGGTGCTGACCACGGTGCCTCCACACACGAGTTCGTTGGGCGTCTCCACCAAGACTAAAGCGGGACTCGTCACTGAAGGGCACCGGTAACAGCTGGGACTGGATTTGGGATGGGCTGGACGAGTTTCTAGATGTAGCCTACATCAGTGTTCAGACTCTTACATCAAAGAACTGCACAGTTGGAGCAGATTCGGTGGACGCCCTCCCTGGTGTTTTGGTGTATGCTCTTCCCAGGTAGTCCCACAGGTTTCCAGGAGAATTCAAATCTGTGAGCTCTGAACTGTCATCTTGGAATACCGGGATAGGAATGTTATGTTCCTTGGTCAGTCGATGAGCAAACAGCCGAACCTGGTTGTCCGGCAGCTCAGTGTTGGCACTGTGGTTCACCTTCACTGCCACCTCAACCGAAGAAACCATATCCCTGTAACTCAAACACCCCAGAACCTCACCCTGGGCACTCGTCTACACTAACGGACCTCTTTGATTAGGAGAGAAATTCCAGACAGGTATTAACTCCGAAACACTGGCGCTGGCATCACTCCGGCACGCTGCGTGAAGGTGTCAGCTTCGGCTGGTCCGTAGTCCTCAGGATGATGAGGATGAGCACCAAACACACAACAGCGTGTTAGTCCGAACTGAATCAGGGATATACCCAACTGATCCTGGAAGGATTCCTTCACAGCTCTCCGAGTCTGATGGCATCAGCCACAGCCCACAGAATGATAAACAAGGTGTAGGTGGAAATAACCGTAACCAACCGGCTGAACTAACCACGTTAGCTGGTGCTGAGGGAGCCTCGGTGCTAATGCTCGCTCCGTAGCAGCTCCAGTGAGCAAACCTCTACTCCCTGTTTGGCACTCGTTCTCTCAGTTCCAGGCTGAAAATGAAAACTGCTGAAAGCGGGTGCATCAGCATCTTTAAAGCGTGAGCTGTGTTGTGTACCGCTCAGCGGCGGTAAAACGCTGGCGCAGAGGTTCTCCCCCTGCTGTGAGAAGTTCACTCCCTCCTACCAGGCTGTACAGACTCTACACAGCCATCCCTGTATACAGACGTGTACTGGTGCACCCACAAGCAATCTACTCACAGGAGTGAAACTTGGTGGGTAGGTTCGGCATCGGGAGACGGGTTTAACACACGGCCGCACATGTGGCACAAGCAAGGACGGGTCTTACCTCTGTACCGGACTGACCCAACCCCCACCATTCCAGACCTCCAGCGAGCAGTGGTGTCCTCCATGAGTCCTCCTGTTAGTGCAGCACCATCGGCAGACGGCTGCACCACGCAGGACTACATGCACACAGACCGTTACCACGACTGTCCTTAACACCACGTCACCGTCACCAAAGACTGCAGTGGTGTCGTACCAGACTGTCATGGAGTGACTCAGAATGGCAGGGGGTCACTTCAGTGACTGAGTCCCGCTTTAGTCCTTGGTGGAGACGCCCAAAGAATCGTGTGTGGAGGCACCGTGGTCAGCACCAAGAATGATAAGGTTGGTTGTCCACACGTCCAGAGAAGAACTGGTGTCCCTCCACCCTCCACCTACTACCGCACCAATCTGCAGGAACTGCGTGAGGATGTTCAAGATGCATGGGTATGGATGATCCACAGTGACACCATTAGGAACCTCTACAGCCTCCATTACATGAGACGTCTGGCGTGTTGGGTTAGCGAAACCACGGCGGCCCGACGCCATACCTGAGAGACACGACGTCTGTATGTGCAGCTCAATAAATAGTGATCATATCAGTCTACATTTATCACCAGGTATTGATCCTGGTCACCTTTATCTTCCTTCCCAACACACTACACT
>JAMWET010002031.1:0-65280 GCA_024036415.1 Prochilodus magdalenae | reverse complement strand
AAAACCAGTGTTTTTTCGTGTTTTTTTTTGTTTCTTTTGACTTGTTTTTGTTTTTTTTGTCGTTTGTGCCAAATCACTCCCCCCTTCACTCACAAAACCACCGGTTTTTTCCCTGTTTCTTTTTTTTTATAGATCTGTAGTGAAGTTATAGATTTAAGTGAAGTTATAAATCTGAAGTGAAGTTATAGATTTGTAGAATTCTGTTAGTGAAGTTATAGATCTGTAGTGAAGTTATAGATAGTGAAGTTATAGATCTGTAGTGAAGTTATAGATCTGTAGTGAAGTTATTCTAAGAAGTCTGTAGTGAAGTTATAGATTTGAGTAGTGAAGTTATAGATTTGCAAAGTTATAGATCTGTAGTGAAGTTATAGTGAAGTTAAGATCTGTAGTGAAGTTATAGATCTGAAGATCATATGTAGTGAGTTAAGATTGTAGTCAAGTTATAGATCTGTAGTGAAGTTATAAGATCTGTAGTGAAGTTATAGATCTGTAGTTAAAGTTATAGATCTGTAGTCGGTTATAGATCTGTAGTGAAGTTATAGATTTGAAGTGAAGTTATAGATCTGTTAGTGAAGTTATAGATCTGTAAGTTGAAGTTATAGATCTGTAGTGAAGTTATATAGATCTGTAGTGAAGTTATAGATCTGTAATGAAGTTATAGATCTGTAGTGAAGTTAGATTGAAGTGAAGTTATAGATCTGAAGTGAAGTTATAGATTGAGTAATCTGTAGGTAAAGTTATAGATTTGTAGTGAGTTATAGATCTGTAGTGAAGTTATAGATCTGTAGTGAAGTTATGAAGTGTAGAATGACCCCTAGATCTGTAAAAGTGAAGTCTAAAGTGAAGTTATAGATCTGTAGTGAAGTTTAGATAGATTTAGATTGTAGAGTTTATGATTTTGTAGTGAGATTTGTAGTGAAGATATGTAGATTATGTTCTGTAGTGAAGGTTATAAGATTTTGTTATGGAGTGAAGTTTCAACCTCGTTCTAGATCTGTAGTGAAAGTTATAGTGATTATGAAGTGAAGAAGTTATAGATTCTAAAGTGAAGTTATAGATTCGTAGTGAAGTGATCTGAAGTTATAGATCTGTAGTTGAAGTTTGAAGTGATAGATCTGTAGTGAAGTTATTAGTCTAAGTGAAGTTATAGATCTGTAGTGAAGTTATAGATCTGTAGTGAAGTTATAGATTTGTGAAGTGAAGTTATAGATCTGTAGTGAAGTTATAGATCTTGAAAGTGAAGTTATAGATCTGTAGTGAAGTTATAGAAGTTGAAGTGAAGTTATAGATCTGTAGTGAAGTTATAGATCTGTAGTGAAGTTTATAGATCTGAAGTGAAGTTATAGATCTGTAGTGAAGTTATAGATTGTAAGTGAAGTTATAGATCTGGCCAGTGAAGTTATAGATCTGGAGTGAAGTTATAGATTTGTAGTTATAGATCTGTAGTGAAGTTATAGATTCTGTAGTGAATAGATTCTAGATCTGTAGTGAAGTTATAGATCTAAGTAAGTGAAGATTATAAGATCTGTAGTGAAGTTATAGATCTGTAGTGAAGTTATAGATCTGTAGTGAAGTTATAGATCTGTAAGTGAAGTTATAGATCTGTAGTGAGTGAAGTTATGAGATCTCTAAGTGAAGTTATAGATCTGTAGTGAAGTTATAGATCTGTAGTGAAGTTATAGTCTGTAGTGAATTTCTAGAATCCTAAGTAAGTGATTAGATCGGTAGTGAAGTTATAGATCTGAAGTTATTAAATTATAGATCTGTAGTGAAGTTATAGATTCTGTAGTGAAGTTATAGATCTGTAGTGAAGTTATAGATCTGTAGTGAAGTTATAGATCTGTAGTGATAGTTTGAAGTGAAGTTATAGATCTGTAGTGAAGTTATAGATTCTAGTTGAAGTCTGTAGTGAATAGTTACGTAGATTGATTGTAGTGAAGTTATAGATTCTAAGTGAAGTTATAGATCTGTAGTGAAGTTATAGATGATCTGTAGTGAAGTTATAGATTCTAAGTGAAGTTATAGATCTGAAGTGAAGTTATAGATCTGTAGTGAAGTTATAGATCTGAAGTGAAGTTATAGATTCTAAGTGAAATTATAGATCTGTAGTGAAGTTGTAAATCTGTAGTGAAGTTATAGATTTGTAGTGAAGTTGTAGATTTGAAGTGAAGTTATAGATCTGTAGTGAAGTTCTAGATTCTAAGTGAAGTTATAGATCTGTAGTGAAGTTATAGATCTGTAGTGAAGTTATAGATTTGTAGTGAAGTTATAGATCTGTAGTGAAGTTATAGATATTGAAGTGAAGTTATAGATTCTGTAGTGAAGTTATATAGATTATAGATCTGTAGTGAAGTGATAGTCTGTATAGATTTGTAGTGAAGTTATAGATCTGTAGTGAAGTTATAGATTCTAAGTGAAGTTATAGATCTGTAGTGAAGTTATAGATTTGTAGTGAAGTTATAGATCTGTAGTGAAGTTATAGATCTGAAGTGAAGTTATAGATCTGTAGTGAAGTTATAGATTTGAAGTAAAGTTATAGATTTGTAGTGAAGTTATAGATCTGTAGTGAAGTTATAGATTCTAAGTGAAGTTATAGATCTGTAGTGAAGTTAAGTTATAAGATTTCTGTAGTGAAGTTATAGATCTTAGTGAAGTTATATGATTCCATAGTGAAGTTATAGATCTGTAGTGAAGTTATATTGATTCTAATTTGTAGTGAAGTTATCAATCTGAAGTGTAGTTATAGATCTGTAGTGAAGTTATAGATCTGTAGTAAAGTTATAGATCTGTAGTGAAGTTATAGATCTGTAGTGAAGTCATAGATCTGTAGTGAAGTTATAAATCTGAAGTGAAATTATAGATTCAAAGTGAAATTATAGATCTGTAGTGTAGTTATAGATCTGTAGTGAAGTAATAGATCTGTAGTGAAGTTATAGATCTGTAGTGAAGTTATAGATTTGAAGTGAAGTTATAGATTTGTAGTAAAGTTATAGATCTGTAGATTTATTGAAGTGACAGTTATAAGTGAAGTTATAGATCTGTAGTGAAGTTATAGATCTGTAGTGAAGTTATAGATCTGTAGTGAAGTTATAGATCTGAAGTGAAGTTATAGATCTGTAGTGAAGTTATAGATCTGTAGTGAAGTTATAGATCTGTAGTGAAGTTATCAATCTGAAGTGTAGTTATAGATCTGTAGTGAAGTTATAGATCTGTAGTAAAGTTATAGATCTGTAGTGAAGTTATAGATCTGTAGTGAAGTCATAGATCTGTAGTGAAGTTATAAATCTGTATCTGAAGTGAAAAAAGTTATAGATCTGTAGTGAAGTTAAAGTGAGAAAGTTATAGATCTGTAGTGTAGTTATAGATCTGTAGTGAAGTAATAGATCTGTAGTGAAGTTATAGATCTGTAGTGAAGTTATAGATTTGAAGTGAAGTTATAGATTTGAAGTAAAGTTATAGATTTGTAGTGAAGTTATAGATCTGTAGTGAAGTTATAGATTCTAAGTGAAGTTATAGATCTGTAGTGAAGTTATAGATCTGTAGTGAAGTTATAGATCTGTAGTGAAGTTATAGATTCTAAGTGAAGTTATAGATCTGTAGTGAAGTTATAGATTCTAAGTGAAGTTATAGATTTGTAGTGAAGTTATAGATCTGTAGTGAAGTTATAGATTTGTAGTGAAGTTATAGATCTGTAGTGAAGTTATAGATTTGAAGTGAAGTTATAGATCTGTAGTGAAGTTATAGATTCTAAGTGAAGTTATAGATCTGTAGTGAAGTTATAGATTTGTAGTGAAGTTATAGATCTGTAGTGATGTTATAGATCTGAAGTGAAGTTATAGATCTGTAGTGAAGTTATAGATTTGACGTAAAGTTATAGATTTGAAGTGAAGTTATAGATCTGTAGTGAAGTTATAGATCTGTAGTGAAGTTATAGATCTGTAGTGAAGTTATTGATCTAAAGTGAAGTTATAGATCTGTAGTGAAGTTATAGATCTGTAGTGAAGTTATAGATCTGTAGTGAAGTTATAGATTTGAAGTGAAGTTATAAATCTGAAGTGAAGTTATAGATCTGTAGTAAAGTTATAGATCTGTAGTAAAGTTATAGATCTGTAGTGAAGTTATAGATTTGAAGTGAAGTTATAAATCTGTAGTGAAGTTATAGATCTGTAGTGAAGTTATAGATCTGTAGTAAATTTATTGATCTAAAGTGAAGTTATAGATCTGTAGTGAAGTTATAGATCTGTAGTGAAGTTATAGATTTGTAGTGAAGTTGTAGATCTGTAGTGAAGTTATAGATCTGTAGTGAAGTTATAGATCTGAAGTGAAGTTATAGATTTAACTGGTTATTAATGTTATTGAGGATGTTGGTTTGGATGTGTGTAAATGTCCATCCTGTCCCGCTCTGCAGCTCAAACTCTGTATCTGAATGACCACTACATGCGTCCCAACCCCACCACCTTTAACTTCCATCACTATTACACAGCTACTGTTGTGTTCTAGACTAATAGCAAACCTGCAGGAAACCTCCACCCCCCTCTGAACACAGGAGCTTGTGAAAGAACATCTGCTGCTAGAAGCTGAACCTCCACCTCCCGCTGAATGTCTGACTGTTACCTGTATAAGCTGATGTGTGAGACCTGTGTAGCAGTCCTGACTACTGCTCTAGTACTCATACTGACTGTTTACTCTGAGGAGTGGGAGTCATCAACAGCTGGAGTCTGATTGGCTCCTGATGCTCCTCTGTATAAATACATGACATCATTCTTTATTATAATAAATATTCTTTGTTGTTGATAATATTGTTTCTGTTTGATATTACAGCGTGTAAGAACTGCTGATGTACTTTAATCCTAGTTGGAGGGTTTGATTTGCTGATCATTCAGACTCATTAAAATCCTCCTGTTGATAGCAGATCATCTCTCCCCTCATTAATGCAACAATCTCCTCTGTGTCTCCTCTGTGTCTGTCTCTACTGCAGGGTGAAAAACGACTGTCCTCGTCCACAGGGGACACACTGGTAAGTCTCTGACACATACTGGAATATTTTACTTTCATTCATAAACATTTAAATGTACTATTTAACCCTTTCATTAATAGATGTCTATGAAGAGTAGCTCAGATCAGTGAGATCAGAGTGTAGTCAGATGTACTGCATGTTAGTGGTCAGTCCTGTATGTGAGTTGAGCTGATGGTGTTGGTGTTTAGTAGATCAGTGTCGTGTCTTTAAGGAGGAGTGTTTGTTGTTGGGTTCTTACAGATCAGCCACAGGTTATAATTAAAGACCCTCCTGGACAGACAAAAGTGTTCACAGGAGAGACCGTCACTCTACAGTGTAAAACAGAGGGAGGAGAAGACTGGGGGTGGAATTACATCTGGCAAAAGAATGGACAAGATCTGCAGTCTGAGCGGAAAAGTGAATACACGTTTAAGGTGACAGCAGATCACAACACTGAGTTTAGATGCAGAACATGGAAAGAATGGGAGAGATACAGTAAACAAAGTGCACCTGTTAGACTGTCTGTATCAGGTGAGTTTGTTGATCTTTATCTCTTTATGATTTTCAGCACTGAGTCTGTTTATTAGAGTTAAAGGTAAAAACTATAAAAGTGTTTCTCCTGAAGAAAATACAGAGTAATTACTCAGCTTAAGCTTGTAACTAGGCGGTTGCTATAACATAAAAGGTGGTTTCTATTGCAGAAGGTGACTGCTACTGTATCTCAGGAGATTGCTATGGTATTGCTAAGTGCTTGTTATGACATCTCATGTAGTTGATTTTCCTAGATGGTTACTATGGTGGGTGCTATGGTATCCATCATGGCTGCTAAGGCTTTACTAGGTTGCTGCTATGCTATACCAAGTGGTTGCTATGCAGTTGCAATGGTATCCGATGTGGTTGCTGTTGTATCCAAAGTGGTTGCTATGGTGTTGCTAGATGGTTGTGATGGTGTTCAGTTTGGGTATTGAGGTGATTATAATTAGCCTAATCATGTCGTATGTGTCTGTAGAGGATTATTAAATGTTTCATTTGACCAGGGATGTCAAACCGTACACACACGACTGTAGGTACACTTCACAGCTTCACCTTTACTGACTGTAGCCCGTCTGTTACTGCACAGCTCATCAGCTTTCTCTGATCCACATCCATCAGTGGAAGGGACCCCTAAGACTAGACAGAGGTCTCTAGTTTTTGGTGTTGAGGAGTTTACTGTTCACGCTGTGTACTAATCTGTTGATGGATCAGTAGCTGTACTTAATCTCTGGATGTCCTGATGTGTTTTTCACTGTGTCATTATTATATGTGGTCGTGTGGGATTATTGGGTGATCCCTACATCAGTCATAGATACAGTAATACACACAGACCATGTAGTAATGAACCTCTACAGACAGTTTGTCTATGTAGTGTCACTGCTCACTGTCTTTAATGGAGTTCTGGTTCAGATCTACAGGTGTAGATACAGATTCACTGTGTTCAGGCTGTGAGAGTGTGAACTGGGTTTCATTTGAAAACACCTCTGAACAGCACAGAGCTGTAGTTACTTACTGTTCTGTAGTTACTGTGTAGTTTTCTGTAGTTGCTGTACTTCAGTTCTGGTGTACACTATAATATAATATTTAATATATAATAGTAATATTATTATAAATATGTAGCTGTACATTGACTCTGTTCTTAAATCTTTATATGTGTGTGTATGCGGGTTACTGGTGCTGACACAGTGTTTATACTACAGTATATTAATATTAATCCTGTACAAAGAATATTTCAGCAATATTAATGTTCAGATGATAAAATTATTCAGAACAACTTAACACAGTGTCTGTTTCATGTTTATCTTAGAGAGGTTACACATCATGTGTGCTAGTACCAGTTAAGAGTGTGGATGTGCACTCTGTGTAGTTAAAGGTATCACTCTGTACAGTCTACATACACATAGAAACACCATCACTGTTCTGAATATGTATTAATGTGTTTCTACAGAGAGACCAACACCTGTGGTGTCCATACAGCCTGATAAACAGGCGTTCAGAGGAGAGACTGTCACTCTCAGCTGTGACATACAGGGAGGAGGTGTCTCTAACTGGGAGTACAGCTGGTCTAAAGGAGGTTCATCCACTCCTGTCAGTGATGAACAGCACTACAGTATCAGCTCTGTTACACAGTCTCACAGTGGTACATACACCTGTAGAGGAACAGAGAGAGGAACCTCACGCTACTCACACACCAGTGATATTACACTGACTGTATCAGGTGAGTGTGATCTAGTGATGTAAAAGAGCCAGCTCTTTTAGATGAATGTTGGGAGCTGATCACAAAGAAGATATCTCCATTTATTTATTAGTTTGTTTATTTGTTTGTTTGTTTTGTTTTTGCTGAACTAAGATAAAGAGCCATGTATGGTACACATTATGAAGCAGTAACTGACATTTCAGCTTTACTTTCCTGACTTGTTGCTGAATCACTCACTGGTATATCACCTGTTGGTTCATTTCCTCATATCCTGTGACTCCTGCCTCTCGGCATTCATCCTGTATAGCTACTTATCGTCTTGAGAGACTTTCATGTCTCTCAATTTTGTTGATGTTTCATTTTAATGCATTTGATCACATGAGCTGCTGTTTATATTGTGTGAAAACTTGTAATTCAGCGGTGATATGAAGTTTTAGTTTATTAGTTCATTAGAATGTAGATTAATAAATTATAGAATTAAATTATAGCTGCTATGGTGTCCCAGGTGGTTGCTATAGTGTTGCTAGTCGGTTGCTTTGGTATCTCATGTGGTTGCTAGGGTGTCACTACATGGTTGCTATGTTATCCCATGTGGTTGCTATGGTGTCAATACATGGTTGCTATGTTATCCCATGTAGTTGCTAATTGTTTGCTAGGTGTTGCTTAAAATAAATAGGACTCTGTGGGAGAAACAAGGGAGAGAAGAAAAAGCAGAAGCAAAATAGATTCTTAATGCGAGAAATTCACAGAAAAAATCCATTGCTAAGCAGAAAATGTGCATCCGATCAAACAGAGGTATACATGCACACCATGCCCATAGAAATGTCAATATTCCAAAATCTGTGGTATTAGTTACAGGACAGAAAATGTGGAAGAAGAAGGAGAAAAAAAGATGATTAAGAAGAAGAAGAAGAACATGAAGAAGAAAAAGAAGAAGAAGGAGAAGAAAAAGGAGATGATGATGAAGAAGAAGAAGAAGGAGATAATGAAGAAGAAGAAGAAGCAGAAGAAGACGATGAAGGAGAAGATGAAGATGAAGAAGATGAGGATGAAGAACGAGAAGATGAAGAAGACGAGGATGAAGAAGGAGAAGATGAAGAAGAAGGAGAAGGAGGAGGAGAAGAAGAAGAAGGAGAGGGAGAAGAAGAAGAAGGAGGAGAAGGAGGAGAAGAAGAAGAAGGAGAGTGAGAAGAAGAAGAAGAAGGAGAGGGAGAAGAAGAAAGAGAGTGAGAAGAAGAAGCAGGAGGAGGAGGAGGAGGAGGAGGAGAAGAAGAAGGAGAGTGAGAAGAAGGAGGAGAAGGAGAGGGAGAAGAAGAAGAAGAAGGAGAGGGAGAAGGAGGAGAAGGAGTGGGAGAAGAAGAAGAAGAAGGAGAGGGAGAAGGAGGAGAAGGAGTGGGAGAAGAAGGAGGAGAAGGAGAGGGAGAAGGAGAAGGAGAGGGAGAAGCCGGTGGATAACAGTAGAATCAGAATCAGAATCTCTCCAGAATTTCACCAAGTATGTTACACATACAAGGAATTTGTCTTGGTAAGAGCAACACGCATGACAAGTAACAAAAACACAGAACACAGATTATTTACAGTATTAGACTAAAGGAAAATTACACTAAACAATAAATAGGGTCGGGGATAAATTAAAAAAGTAAAAAGTACTAAAGGTATTAAAAAGTTGAAGAAGCTGAGAGATGTGAAACAGATTTAGTTGAAACATATTATATATAGAAAGTTACAGATGACCTGAATATTTACAGAATGAGAACATCTGTACAGGTGTGCAAACTGTCATAGTGCAAATAGGCAGAGTGCAGATAGCTGTTCAGTCCGGTTCGGTAGAGTTCAGTGTATGTTTTGAGGTTTACAGTGGGAGGTGTCCACTGTGGTTGAGGAGCGCTATAGCTCTGGGGAAAAAGCTGTTAGCATGACGTGTTGTGCTGGTTTTGATGGACCGCAGTCTTCTACCAGAGGGGAGTGTCTGGAAGAGGAGGTCCACCACCATCTCTACAGTCTTTTCTGTGTTTAGCAGCAGGTGGTTATTGCTGCACCAGGACACCAGCTGCTCAATTTCCTTTCTGTAAGCAGACTCATCACCGTTGGCTATAAGGCCCACCAGAGTGGAGTCATCTGCAAATTTACAGCTGGATCTTTGGAGACACAGTCATTAGTGTAGAACACAACCCTGTGGGACTCCTGTGCTGAGTGTCCGGAGATCTGAAGTGTGCTTCCCCAGCCGCACCTGCTGTCTCCTGTCTGTCAGAAAATCCACGATCCACCGACACATGGAGTCTGGCACTGACAGCTGGGAGAGTTTGGCCTGAAGAAGCTGCGGCACAACAGTGTTAAAAGCCGAGCTAAAGTCCACAAACAAAACAAAAGTAGTGCAGTAGTGCATTGCACAGTCACTAATGAGTGTGAGCAGAGTGTAAAGGCAGGTCTCTACTGATCATTTATTCATAGTCTGTCCATTTTTACACCTTCACCCAAACGTCTCTCTAACCTCACAGGAGTGAAGGGCCCAGCGCGTCACATAAAGTAGATGATAACGGAGGATTAATAACTAGAAGAGTAACTAAAATAAAAGAGTGTGTGTTTACATTTAATCTGCTCATAAACGCTTCACTTATACAGTCATGCTATATCAGTAAATAAACACTGACTGACCAGTTTATTAGGTACGCCTACCTTCTGTTGGTCCCTACAATCACATGTTCATACACAGCTACTGTTTATCTACTGAATTTAACACACGGGGAGAGAACATAAAACAAAGTCTGAGTAAAAGTTAAACACGTTTATTCTTTAACTCCTCCCACATCTTCAGTTCAGATCAGTTATAAAAGAGGATTTGTCCATTAATCTACCATAACCATGTCGTATGTTGTTAGAGATTAGTGTTAGAGATTACAGATTCTCACAGAGTAAAATATTAATAAATATTAATTACAGATTAAGAAAATGATTACACAGTGCTCACGTCTGAAAGATTTCTAATTCACTCCGTTTGACATATTTCACAGACACGTCTACACTGGAGATCTAGTGTAGATGCTCCTGTTACACCTTAAATGGTGCAGCAGTTACATTCTGGTGTCTGTGTAAGAAACGACTCCAGCTTCATTGTGCTCACTGAAAACGTTCCAGCACACTTCCACACACTGCTGTGCTCCACACGGAAATCTGAGACTAGCCCTCTGTACTAGATTTGATGTTAGGTGGGAGTGTGATCTGGCCAAGACACTCTGAGAGAAAGAGAGTGATTGGCGCCCCCATGTGGTCCAATGTGAAAATCAGTATCTGCCCCAGCCAACAACTTTTCCAAACATCTCTCCCTCCTCCTCTTTAACGGTATTACACTCAACACATGATGATAAAATGATTCAGAACAAGTTAACACAGTGTCTGTTTCATGTTTATCATGTTGTGAGTTAAGTCATAAAGTCATAAATAAACCATATCTTTATTTATTTGTTTGTTTGTTTGTTATTTGTTTATTTGCTGAACTAAGACAAAGAACCATATGTGGTAACTTTAACAGAAATGACCCGAAGTTGTAGAAACAGTCTGGTTCCTTTGACTTACATTAAAATTAAATGAGTTTTTGCCCTCTGCTGTAAAGTTAACGGTATAGAGATACTCGTAATTCAGTGATGATTTGGAGTTGTTGTTTATTAGTTCATTAGAATGTAGATTAATCAGTTATTTAATTAAATTATAGAAAAAGTTTCTCAAGTGTGTGAGACTTTACACAGTGCTGTATATACAGAATTTCAGTCAGACAGTTCTTACAACTCAAACCATCAACCAAAACACCAACACCTAATAATAATCTACTCTGATGTAGAACATTAACATTCATACACCATAATGCTTCATCACTGATGGAGTAATATACACTGTCTAAGTTATTATCTCTCCTCTCCTCTCTTCTCACAGATTTACCCACAGCTACACTGACTGTAGAACCAGAGAGTCCTCTGTTCACTGGAGAGTCAGTCACTCTGAAGTGTGAGATACGGTCTTACAGTAACTGGAGATATCAGTGGTATAAAGGCAGCAGTGGAACTGCAGTCTATAAGTCTCAGACAAACACCTTCACCATCAGATCAGTAGCAGATCAGGATCAGTACTGGTGTAGAGGAGAGAGAGATAACAGACCCACATCATCACAGTACAGTAATCCTGTTACTCTCACAGTGAAAGGTAAGATCACTGATTCTGTACTGTCACTGTAAAATGTGAGTTTATTAAAATCATTTAATTACTAAATTATAAGACTATATTACACTACATCATATTAATACTGTCTTATTAGACATATAAATACATCTACACTTTTATATTTAAAGCTGGTTTAGTAGCTTCTAATCAGAGGTTTGTACATTGTCTCTGTTCTTAAATCTTTATATGTGTGTGTGTGTGTGTGTGGGGGTTACTGGTACTGACACAGTGTTTATACTACAGTATATTAATCCTGTTCTTTAAATAAGACTGTATGTTTACATTAAAGACTGGTTTATAATCAGTGTTCAACATTTCCTTCTGTTCCTGAAGCCTTCACCATGTAACTGTTACCCAGCTCAGCATCTTCAGCACATACATATGTTCCTGTACAGAGAATATTTCAGCAATATTAATGTTCAGATGATAAAATTATTCAGAACAACTTAACACAGTGTCTGTTTCATGTTTATCTTAGAGAGGTTACACATCATGTGTGCTAGTACCAGTAAAGAGTGTGGATGTGCACTCTGTGTACTTACAGGTATCACTCTGTACAGTCTACATACACATAGAAACATCATCACTGTTCTGAATATGTATTAATGTGTTTCTACAGAGAGACCAACACCTGTGGTGTCCATACAGCCTGATAAACAGGTGTTCAGAGGAGAGACTGTCACTCTCAGCTGTGTCATACAGGGAGGAGGAGTCTCTAACTGGCAGTACAGCTGGTCTAAAGGAGGTTCATCCACTCCTGTCAGTAATGAACAGCAGTACAGTATCAGCTCTGTTACACAGTCTCAGAGTGGTACATACACCTGTAGAGGAACAGTGAGAGAAACCTCACGCTACTCACACACCAGTGATGCTGTTACACTGACTGTATCAGGTGAGTGTGATCTAATGATGGGTTGTTTGCACACGAGTCTGTATGTATCAGTATGTATGTATGTATGTATGTGTGTATGTATGTATGTATTTGACTCTGGGTTCACTCTTGGTTTGTTCTTGTGTGCCTAGCCAGTTTCATTAGTCGTAGATTTCTGACCTGTACATTTGTTTGTAACTGGTTAATGGATTTGCTCAAACCCTGCGACTCCTGCCTCTCAAAATTCAGTATCAAATTATAAACACATTCAGTTATTGTTTATTAGTTCATTAGAATGTAGATTAATAAGTTACTGAATTAAATGAAAGAGAATAGCTGACTTGGCTACTTTTATGTAGATAGAGACACTCACAAAGTGGAGAGGGCATGTAGTTAGATGGAATCATGTTGTTTAATGGTACAGAAGGACATTCATTTTGATGATTAGGGAATGAAACACTGCACTGTGTACATCACTGTGTAAAAGAGCCACCTAGGGGCAGTCATGGGCTGGAGATTAGGGAACCAGCCTTGTGACTGGAGGGTAGGCAGTTCGATTTCCTGAACCAGCAGTAATGCCTGAAGTGCAAGGCACCTGCTCACGGCCCCCCAGTGTGTGTGTTCACTGTAGGTGGGTGCTTCACTTCACAAAATAACTCAAAAAGTCTCTACTCAGAGAATGATGGGCCTCACCTAAACGAAGCAGTATGTCTGTTAAAACAGTGTAAACATTATAATAACTACAAATAATCATCAGCACAGTAAAAAATAGAGAGAGAAACGTAGTTCATATATT
The DNA here is from genome assembly GCA_024036415.1 of Prochilodus magdalenae. Lineage (NCBI taxonomy): Eukaryota > Metazoa > Chordata > Actinopteri > Characiformes > Prochilodontidae > Prochilodus > Prochilodus magdalenae. The sequence goes on along the minus strand of JAMWET010002031.1, from coordinate 52,175 downwards.
CTGAGCTCTTCAGAAGTTCGGTTCCAGGTTCCTCCTCAGAGTCTCCAGCCATCAGAAACTCTGAAAGGACATGTTTTATTGATTCTGAGCAGATAAGCTCTTATAGCCCGGTGTGTGAGACTTTTACACAGTGCTGCATATACAGAATTTCAGTCACACAGTTCTTACAGGTCAAACCATCAACCAAAACACCAACACCTAATAATAATCTACTCTGATGTAGAACATTAACATTCATACACCATACTGCTTCATCACTGATGGAGTAATATACACTGTCTGAGTTATTATCTCTCCTCTCCTCTGTTATCCCAGCTTTACCCACAGCTACACTGACTGTAGAACCCAGATGGAGTCCTCTGTTCACTGGAGAGTCAGTCACTCTGAAGTGTGAGATACGGTCTTACAGTAACTGGAGATATCAGTGGTATAAAGGCAGCAGTGGAACTGCAGTCTCTCAGTCTCAGACAAACACCTACACCATCAGATCAGCAGCAGATCAGGATCAGTACTGGTGTAGAGGAGAGAGAGATAACAGACCCACATCATCACAGACCAGCAATCCTGTTACTCTCACAGTGGAAGGTAAGATCACTGATTCTGTACTGTCACTGTAAAATGTGAGTTTATTAAAATCATTTAATTACTAAATTATATTGTAACAAACCTCTCCAATAAAGAAGGTTTAACTACATTATCTGAGGAGACCCTAACCATCAGCTTCTATTGCACAGATGGAAAACACAAATCACATTGTATGCGCAATATATGTATTTACATCCAAAACCAATCCCAACTCCATATACATCCAGTTCTTATGCAGTATTAAAGTGTTTATACAAACCCTGATCACAACACAGGCCAGATTATATAGCAAAAACAAAACAAAACAAAAATATTAGAAAAAAAACAAAAGGACCAATCTCACCAAGTGAGTAATCAAAGTTCATTGAAGTGCTGTCCTGCAGGCCCTTAGACCCACAGCATTAGATCAGTCTGAAGTCAGGTAGGGTGCTCAGCAGAGAATGTCCTCAACATCCAAAGAGAAATCCAACAAGCATGAAGATTGTGGTCCAAGACCCTCCATTCTATTGTTCATTGTCCATGCAGTCCCAAAGCAGGAAAGGTAGTACACACAAACATCCTTCTACAAATAGACAACACCATAAATTACACCAACAGCAATTTTAGAAAAATACAGTTAATTTATATAAACATTTTCTCTGTTCAACTTACACTGGGCTTAAAACACCTTGGTTTCCCAATGAAGGACATAAAATGTTCCATCAGTCATGCTGGCAGCAAACAAATTGTTTGAAGCACCTGGTACCTGGGCCTGCTCACTTCTTCTCCCAAGTATTAATCCCCACAGCTCAGACTCAAGGTAGCCCCCCGGTGTCAAGAGTATGCCATTACATGGACCCACAAAATAACTCAATACATGTAACCCTGTGTCACGGTTACACACTCCCCCCTTCAGATAGAACATCCCCATAAAACATTTTTAAGTTTACAACATGGAAATTATCAGAACGATCTGGATCATTAACCATAGCAACTTTGTAATTCACATTACCAAGACACTTTACAACTCTTGCAGGTCCCTTCCATTTTGGTGCTAACTTGGCACAAAAATGTTCTTCAGCTTTTGACAATGGATGAACCCTGATCCATACCAGATCACCCTCTTTGAAGCTGTCATGCCTTCGTTTGATGTTATAGTAACGAGCTTGCTTACATTGTGCCCTCTCTACATTCTCCCGTACTTGTTGAATGAGATTTTCATGTCTAGCCAATGTATCATAAGCGTCATGTTCTGGACTTACTGCCTGGTGAACTAACCGCTCTATTGGTCCTTTCAATTTCCTGCCAAGAGCTACCTCAGCCGGAGTAAACCCTGTACTTTCTTGCCAAGCAGAATTAACAGCGAATCTAAACTCTGCTATCCATTTATCCCAATCTCTATGATGGTCTTTCACATAAGATGAGATCATGAGCTTCAAAGTCCTATTCACCCGCTCTGTCAGATTTGTCTGCGGATGGTATGCTGTAGTCAATTTCTGGATTACACCCCACTGTTTACAGACTTCATGCAGTAGATGGGAGGTAAATTGTGCCCCTCGGTCAGAAACCAAGTACATAGGAGTTCCCCACCGTGTAAAAATGTCCTTAATCAGAATCTGAGCAATTTGAGGTGCTCTCGCCACTCTTAAAGGGAAAGTTTCAATCCATTTACTGCAGTAATCAACAGTTACTAACAAATACTCATTTTGCTTAGTGCTTTTAGGGAAAGGACCCATGATATCAATCCCAAGCATATAACCGGGCTCCAGGACAGGAGTAGACTGAAGTTGACCAGGTAATCTTGTCACTCTAGGTTTGTACTTTTGACAAGTAAGGCACCGATTGCAGTAATTCCAGACATCCTTACGTATGGTGGGCCAATATGCTATTTCAAGCAGCCTTAAGAGTGTCTTTAGTCTCCCAAGATGTCCACACAATGGATTATTGTGTGCATATTCAAGGAATGCCCTCCTCAGTTTACTGGGAATAACTAGCTGTAAGGTATGACCTCCATTCGTCCTAGGCACATACCGAAACAGGTACCCATTTTGCAAACAATAACGTATACGGTCCTTGTCTACAACTTGAGACTCTGCTTTCTCCATTAGGTCTTTTATTTCGGGGTCACTTTGCTGAGAACTGGAAATATCTATCCAATCTACCGGAAAATCCCCTGTTACAGTGGTTCTCTTGTACAAAGCAGCCTGACCAACAACTCTCTCTTCACTGTAACTACGGGACAGAGCATCAGGAGCTACGTGACACTGACCCTTTCTATAAATTACCTTAAAATCAAAACTCTGCAATTGGATAGCCCATCTTGTGAGTCTAGAGGTTGGATTTGGATGATTAAAAACCCAAGTCAAAGCAGAATGATCAGTGATTACTTCAAAGTGTGTACCTTCCAGATATGGTCTCCATTTTTCAACTGCCCACACAACTGCCAGACACTCCTCCGAAACAGAGTAGGACTTTTCTGCTCCTACGAACAGTCTAGATGCATATGCTATTACTTTCTCTGCCCCATCCTTTTCTTGAACAAGGACTGCTCCAATGCCATTTTCACTGGCATCTGTTTGCACTTTAAACTGTTTTGTGAAAAAAGAACTGGTGCTGAAGCCAAAGCTGCTTTGATTTTCTCAAATGCCTTTTGACACTCATCACTTCAATGCCATCTTACGCCTTTGTGTATTAATGCATGAAGTGGGCCTGCAAGAAGGGACAGACGCGGTATGTATCGGTGGTACCATCCAGCAAAACCAAGGAATCTCTGAACTTCTTTTATGTTTTTTGGCACTGGAAATTCACATACTGCCCTTACTTTGTCTGGGTCAGTTGCTATACCATCACTAGAAATGACATGCCCAAGGAAGTTCAAAGTTCTCTGCATGATATTACACTTCTTTAGGTTCAAAGTCAAACCCGCCTTTCCCAGGCAAGCAAACACTTCGGCAAGATCTTTCAGGTGCTGTTCTTCACTGGGTGAATAGATCACGACATCATCAATATAAACAAAACAATTCCTGCCCTTTAACTCTCGAAGCACCTCATCCATCAACCGCTGGAATGTGGCTGCTGAGTTTTTTTTAATCCGAAAGGTAAACGCAAGAATTCATACAGTCCTTTACTTGTGATAAAGGCAGTCTTAGGGACACTCTGAGATTCAACACTTACTTGCCAATATCCACTTCGCAAGTCAAGGGTACTAAAGATGGTGGCATTGTGTAATGACTCCAGAATTTCATGAATCTGTGGCATGGGATAAGCATCAAGATGGGTTTTGGTATTAAGACCACGATAATCTACACAAAAGCGCCATCCTCCATCTTTCTTTGGTACAAGTACAACAGGTGATGACCATGGGGAAGTAGAAGGCTGTATAATTCCCTGTTCCAACATCTCTTCTACAGTCTGGTCAATAATCTGTTGCCTGACCACGGGTACACGGTATGCCTTCTTTCTCACAGGAAGTTCATCAGTTGTGACAATATAATGTTTAATCACATCTGTACGCCCAATGACATCGGTACATACTGTTGGCCAATCTTGTAGTAAACTTTCTAACTGTAGTCTAGAGGTGTCACACACTTCTGCTGAGTTTGTCAGCTTCTGGATATGTTCTAGAGTCTCTTCTGAAACAGCAGGGACTGGTTGTGCAATGCACAAATATAAACTGGAACTCTGTGTGGGTCTCAGTGTATCAGAACAAAAATTGAACTCTTGCCTGCTGTTTCCATCCTCCAAAGGCAGGCTACAGATAGTTGTACTAAAATCAATGGCCATCCCTGTATATACTAAAAAGTCTAAACCCAAAAGGATAGGAAAAGCAAGATCAGCACCAGACAGTATATATAATGGCAATTGATAAATCTGGCCCTTCAACTTGCATTCCCACTCAGTGGTACCCAAGGCTCTCTGAGTTTGTCCATTGGCTAGTACAAAGGTTTGTCCTTTACAGGGCTTCCTGACTTTTGATGGATCTTTTAGTCTTCTCCACAAGGATTCTTGAATGAGAGAGTGTGTGCTACCGGTATCTACAATTGCTTGAGTATAATGGGATTTTATAAGAAGAGGTAGGGAAATAGAGGTAAGTTGGACATCTCTCTTTTGAGGCTGCACCGTTGCATACTGGCTGGGTGTCTTTACTGGGCCCTGCTTTTTCTTACGACTATCTTCAGCGTTTACTTGGGTCCAGTATACTTTAGCTTGGCTAAGGTCTCGCTCTATCAAAGTTCCAATCCGAACCAATTCTCCAACACTTTTAACATTACCTCTTAACAAACTGGCCAACCTAGGATTACAATTTCTAAGCATACCTTGTAGTATTTCCCTTTCTGTCATTCCCTTCTTCCAACGAATACATAAAGCTCTATACTGGTAAGCGAAATCACGTATGCTTTCATGAATTCCTTGTTTTCTTTCCAAAATCCTTCTTTCTGCTTTAGCTTCATAGTCTTCTGAAAGAAAAGAGCGCAAAAAAGATGTTTTAAATTCTGTCCAAGTTTTTACTTCTTTCCTTTCAGCCAACCACCAGTCCTTTGCTGTTCCAGTTAACACTGATGTCAGAGTTGCAAGAATTTCAGACTCAGACAACGGACGCACGGCTAAGAATTCCTCACATTTCTCAATATAGGACACTGGATCTTGCTCTTCTCCTTGACTGCCAAAACGTGGGAATTCTATGCGAATAGGCGGTTTACTTGGTAGTACTGACAAATTCTCACAACAGCTACCTTGTTGTGGCCAATTGCCTGGTTTTGGAGTAGAAGTAGCAGTACCATAACCTTGAAGCTTGGCATCAATCTGTCCATCTCTACGTTTCAAACAGTCAACCATCGCCTGCCCCAAATCCTTTATCTTTAGCTCTAATACACTCTTTACCCTGTTACATTCCCTTTCCAGAAGATACTGCCATTTGTTTTGTGCTGCTTTGATATGACCTTCTATTTCCAAATCGTACTCATTTACTTTAACCTCCATCTGTAATAATTTGGTTTTTAAAGTTACTACTTTAGCCTCCAATAATTGTAATCTTTCACTGATATCTCCAGCTGACTGGTCAATTGGTGTTGAACTCTCTTCCTCAACCACTCTTTCTACTACCCCTACGTCTTCCTCTTCTTCCTGAAAAGACTGTTCATCTAAATACATTTGACTAAAAGTCTGCATTAGTTCACTGAGCTGCTCTTGAGGTTCTCTGCGTGTAACAAACGGACCAGCAGTAAAATCTAGATCTTGTTCTGGTTCAGGACCACCCATTGTACCTGCCTGTTCTTCTGCCATAACAACTAAAGTCAATGTTACCAATCTTAGAGATTAGAGATCACAATTGGATGTAAATACACACAAAGCATTAGATGGGTCCTCACACGGGGCACCATTCTGTAACAAACCTCTCCAATAAAGAAGGTTTAACTACATTATCTGAGGAGACCCTAACCATCAGCTTCTATTGCACAGATGGAAAACACAAATCACATTGTATGCGCAATATATGTATTTACATCCAAAACCATCCAATATGACTATATTACACTACATCATATTAATACTGTCTAATTAGACATATAAATACATCTACACTTTTATATTTAAAGCTGGTTTAGTAGCTTCTAATCAGAGGTTTGTACATTGTCTCTGTTCTTAAATCTTTATATGTGTGTGTATGTGGGTTACTGGTGCTGACACAGTGTTTATACTACAGTATATTAATCCTGTTCTTTAAATAAGACTGTATGTTTACATTAAAGACTGGTTTATAATCAGTGTTCAACATTTCCTTCTGTTCCTGAAGCCTTCACCATGTAACTGTTACCCAGCTCAGCATCTTCAGCACATACATGTGTTCCTGTACAGAGAATATTTCAGCAATATTAATGTTCAGATGATAAAATTATTCAGAACAACTTAACACAGTGTCTGTTTCATGTTTATCTTAGAGAGGTTACACGTCATGTGTGCTAGTAACAGTTAAGAGTGTGGATGTGCACTCTGTGTACTTACAGGTATCACTCTGTACAGTCTACATACACATAGAAACATCATCACTGTTCTGAATATGTATTAATGTGTTTCTACAGAGAGACCAACACCTGTGGTGTCCATACAGCCTGATAAACAGGTGTTCAGAGGAGAGAAGGTCACTCTCAGCTGTGTCATACAGGGAGGAGGAGTCTCTAACTGGGAGTACAGCTGGTCTAAAGGAGGTTCATCCACTCCTGTCAGTAATGTACAGCAGTACAGTATCAGCTCTGTTACACAGTCTCACAGTGATACATACACCTGTAGAGGAACAGTGAGAGGAACCTCACGCTCCTCACACACCAGTGATATTACACTGACTGTATCAGGTGAGTGTGATCTAGTGATGTGTGGTTTGCACACAAGTCTGTATGTATAAGTATGTATGTATGTATGTATGTATGTATTTGCTGAACTAAGATAAAGTGTATGGTATATATTATGATGCAGTAGATGAAATTTCAGCTTTGTTCTCCTGGCTTGTCACTGGACCACCCACCCCCTCCATTCTGACTCTGTGTTCGTTCTATTTGACTCTGGGTTGACTCTTGGTTTGTTCTTGTGTGCCTAGCCAGTTCCATTAGTCGTAGATTTCTGACCTGTACATTTGTTTGTAACTGGTTGATGGTTTTGCTCACACTCTTGCCTCTCAATATCCATCCATTGAAACTGTTTATGAATAGAGCCATTTTTAAATGATAAACACATTTAGTTATTGTCTATTAGTTCATTAGAATGCAGATTCATAAATTACTGAATTTAAATGAAAGAGAAAAGCTGACTTGGCTACTTTTACGTGGATGGAGACACTCAGAAAGAGGAGATGGCATATAGTTAGATGGCATCATTTTGTTTAATGCTACAAAAGGAGATTTTTAATATCACACCTAGGGAATAAAACACTGCTCAGTGAAATTAAAGATCACTGATTTTGTACTGTCACTGTAAAGGGAGGTTCTGTTATTTGTTTAGAGTACTGTTGGTATAAATTGCATCCACACTTCTATTCATGTGTTGAATCTGCTGTACTGTAATTATCAGGCCCGGATCATCCAGTGGGTTTACTGGTGGCATGTTCCCAGGCACCAGAACTACTTGCGGACCCAACAAGCAATAATGAGAGAATCCAAACAATCGTTTTGATTTCCTGAGAGAATTTTGTCTATTCCATTTGCACAACAGCATGTGAAATTGATTGTCAATCAGTGTTGCTTCCTAAGTGGACAGTTTAATTTCACAGAAGTTTGATTTACTTGGAGTTACATTGTGTTGTTTAAGTGTTCCCTTTAATTTTTTTGAGCAGTGTATATACACTGTAGTCACTTGTAGTGTACGGAGAACCATCTGGTAAACATACTACATCCTTTAGTTTGGGAAGATGTGCTTTAGTTAAACTGTAGTTATTTTTATAAGTATTAAATTACTGTAATAAACTACTAATGTGAGACACCTATACCACATACAGATCTGATACTGCTTCTAGTGTACAGACACCTTCTATCTGAAGGCCAGAGAGCTCTTTGGGTCTGACTATGGTAAATACCACTTACTCCAACCATCAGGAGCAAACCAAACTAAATATCTGAGTGTGGCAGGGGTGGGTAAGGTGATATACATGACTGCGCCACCTAGGGGAATTTCACCCCTAGGAAATAACAGGTACTACAGACCCGAAAAGGGCAAAACACAGGTTCGAACACATGTGAGACTCCAGAGACGTACTTCCCACACTTAGTTTATTAACAATTACTAAGAGACAATAAACACTTAAAATTCCTTTTAATACTCCATGGAGTCAGATACAGTTCTATAAAAACCAACACAAGAGAAGGACAGAGCTGAGGGCTTACCATGATGGAGGAGAACTAGAGGAATACCGGAGCCTTTTACACTACACACCTCAATGACACCCAAAAGTGCTCTAACTACAGGGCCGGTGAGAGGGGTTCCCCACCCAATTCCATCTGCCTCTGCTCTAGCCCAAAGCTCCCGTCCAAAAAAGAAAAGAAACAATTAAAAAGAAACACCAGGTGGTGGAAGGGGAGACCAGTAGTTAGTTACTAAAACACTTCAGTTCTCTCCACAAGTTGACTGTGAACTACTGGTCTAATATCCCCTTCACACCACCCTGAAACTACTAAAACACAGAAGAGGCAAATCCCCTCCCCCCATAACAGGGTTGCTCAACACCACTAGAGGCAAATGAAAAATGCAACTTGATCCAAAAACATGACAAGTCAAACTATATTTGATTTGTAAACTAAACTCAAAATAACCATGAAAAATAAAAATGAAAAATATCAAAATAATACTTAAAGACAAAACCAAACAGAGTCAAACAAAACAGCAGGAAACAAAGCAACACAGCAAAGCCAAAACAGAACCAAGCAAAAGAAAAAAAAATAATAATAATAATAATAATAATAATAATAATAATAATAAATAAATAAATAAATAAATAAAAATAATAATAAATATATATATATATATATATATATATATATATATATATATATATATATATATATATGAATAAAATAAAATAAAATTCATTAATTAAAAAAAAAAGAAACCTCAAAGCAAAAGCACTGCAGGGAAATTTTATTGGCTCAACATTAATCAAAGGAGAAGATGAATAGCCTACAGCTCCTATACTTACCCGCACCCTGCCCGCAGTGTCCCGCCGCAGTGAGTAACCAGGTGACGGCTCAACACAATGGTGCAAGATGGCTGCTAGCACCAATGACCCCCAATCCCAGAGGAAAAGTTAGCTAAGGTCACTGCTGTACAGCCAATTGTGTACAAAAAGAAGTACACATACCTTCACGCAACGTGAACTGCGCTGACAAACGCGGGAAGAGACGGCAACGCTGGACCGGCGATAAGGCAAAGTACCCAAACAAACAGAGCGCAGCAGCGAGTTAATTAAAACACACTGCGACCTCGCAACCTAACATCGTAGCTTTAGATACCTACAGCCTTGAAGATTCACCACCGGCAAAACGCCAACGCGGTCCCGCCAAACACAGACACCTACCGCTGCTAGCACGACGGTCTGAGGGGGGGAAACGACAGGTAGCGCACCTACAGGTGGCCGTCCCTTGCCTAGATATTGCAACGCGGGGGACCGCCCAGCAATTTAAAGTACCCACGCACAATTTCTCCAGGCGAGAACCACGTAGGGGGGGCAAATACAAAACCGCCCTGCTACATGAGGTTTAAATAAGACCAGCTCCTCCAGAATCCTCCTAACGATGTCATTAGCAGCTGATGGTGGGACACCTGATTTTAATTTTAGGAATTTGAAGCAGTAATAAATGTGAGGATGTCCTACCTTCTTTCCTCACAAGAACTGGATCATCATAACTGTTCCTTTATCTTTCTGTAGCTCCACCCAAACCTACCCTGACTGCAGAACCAGAGAGACGTGTGTTCACTGGAGAGTCAGTCACGCTGAGGTGTGAGATTAACACTCATGGTGAATGGACATTTCAGTGGAGTAAGCAGAGTAAACAGGGTGGATGGACTGCAGTGTCTCAGTCTGACCCTGTAAACACTCTCACCATTAAAGGAGGCGCTGTGATTAGTGGAGATCAGTATCGCTGTAGAGGAGAGATAAGGGAGAGAGCCGTACTAACACAGGACAGCGACTCTGTTACTCTCACAGTGTTAGGTAAGACCACTGCTTTCTTAGTCCCACTGTGAGGGAGGTGTTATTTGTTATCAGTGAACTGAAATGATACTGGAATAAATTCACTATATTTTTATTTAAACATTTTAAAAATCTAAATAGAAACTCTAACATTAATCTGGTCTTAAAGTGTTTAATATGTGTCATTTCATTTTTAGGTTTTTAGTGGAGATGTTTCTGGATGAATAACACATTCTCTTCTGTTCTTACAGCTTTACCCATCGCTACCCTGTCTGTACATCCAGAGAGTCGTCTGTTCACTGGAGAGTCAGTCACTCTGACGTGTGTGATTAACGCTTATGGTGGATGGACATTTCAGTGGAGTAAAATATATTACTGGAATAAATGGACTGCAGAGTCTCTGTCTAAGTATCACACTGTAAACAGAGACACTCTCACCATCAGTGGAGGTGCTGTGATTAATGGAAATCAGTATCGCTGTAGAGGAGGGAGAACAGGCAGACCAACATCATCACAGGACAGTAACACTGTTACTCTCACAGTGGAAGGTAAGACTACTGCTGTCACTGATCACTAACATGTACAGATCTATATGTGAAGGGGGTTTAGTATCTTCTAATCTGAGCTGTGAACATTGTTTCTGTTCTGAGAGATTATTTATGTGGGATTTATTAACTCTGGATTTCTGCTGGATCAGGTTACTGGAACTGGCGTGATAATGTTTTTAGAGAAAAGCTCAGTTAAAATCTCAAACAGACACTCACACACACATAATTCAGCTTCCAGTTTCCTCAGATGGAGATATCACACTCGGCTGGTCTCTACTATTTTATATTATTATATTATTAGCTCCTCCCCACAGTGCAGTGATACACAACGGGCCATGTAGTAACTTCTTCAGTTCGTCTGTGTAGTGTCACTGCTCACTGTCTTTAATGGAGTTCTGTACTGAACTGTGTTCAAACACACTTCCACACACTGCTGTGCACCACACGTTAGTCTGAGACTTGTCTGTCCTAGATTTGATGTTAGGTGGGAGTGAGATCTGTGTAAAACACTCTGAGGGTCTGTGTTTCTTGTCTGGATCTGAGTCTGTATGTGTACATCACGTGATAGAATAAATAAAGATGTTTTATTATTAAGATTTAAACTTCAGTTTCGCTTGGCTTCCAGCTCCAACTGATTCTGCCATAGCAACCGGTTTGTGTGTAACAGTGACTCAGCGTGAGGAGTGAAGAGTTTAGTACACAGAGAAATGACTGTTCAGTTCTGTCTGTTCTGATTTTGGTTTTATATACACTCTGTAAAAGTGTAAACTAAAAGGAGTCCTCTAATTTGTTACAAGAGACAGAAAAAGATTTACTCAGTTTGAGAAATTCCTCTGATTAAAAGAATGGGTTCCTTTTCAGAGTGGGCTGAATAAACCCAGTTCATCTGCTTGTAACAAATTAGAGTCATTTTTTTAGGTTGGACCAACAAAACACTTTTACAGAATCACACACACATATAATTTAGCTTCCAGTTACCTCAGACGGAGACATCACACCGGGCTGGTGTGACCATAAGGTTTTAGTCCACCTGAACCAAAAACTGAGTCACGACCAAGTCAAATTAAGGTCGACGCCCAGATGAGACAGAGGTCTCTAGTTTTTGGTGTTGAGGAGTTTACTGTTCACACTGTGTACTGATCTGTTGATGGATCAGTAAGTGTACTTAATCTCTGGATGTCCTGATGTGTTTTTCACTGTGTCATTATTATATGTGGTCGTGTGAGATTCTTGGGTGATCCCCACATCATTCATAGCTCACAGTCTTTAATGGCGTTCTGGTTCAGATCTACAGGTGTAGATACAGATTCACTGTGTTCAGGCTGTAGTTCACTACTGTGTAGTGATCTGTAGTAACTGTGTAGTGTTCTGTAGTTGCTGTACTTCAGTTCTGGTGTACACTATAATATAATACTTCTTATTTAATATTAATATAAATATGTAGCTGTACATTGTCTCTGTTCTTAAATCTTTATATGTGTGTGTATGCGGGTTACTGGTGCTGACACAGTGTTTATACTACAGTATATTAATATTAATCCTGTACAAAGAATATTTCAGCAGTATTAATGTTCAGATGATAAAATTATTCAGAACAACTTAACACAGTGTCTGTTTCCTGTTTATCTTAGAGAGGTTACACGTCATGTGTGCTAGTAACAGTTAGGAGTGTGGATGTGCACTCTGTGTACTTAAAGGTATCACTCTGTACAGTCTACATACACATAGAAACATCATCACTGTTCTGAATATGTATTAATGTGTTTCTACAGAGAGACCAACACCTGTGGTGTCCATACAGCCTGGTGAACAGGTGTTCAGAGGAGAGAAGGTCACTCTTAGATGTGACATACAGGGAGGAGGAGTCTCTAACTGGGAGTACAGATGGTCTAAAGGAGGTTCATCCACTCCTGTCAGTAATGTACAGCAGTACAGTATCAGCTCTGTTAGACAGTCTCACAGTGGTACATACACCTGTAGAGGAACAGTGAGCGGAACCTCACGCTACTCACACACCAGTGATGCTGTTACACTGTCTGTATCAGGTGAGTGTGATCTAGTGATGTGTTGTTTGCATATGAGTCAGCTCTTTTAGATAAATGTTGGGAGCTGATCACAAAGAAGATATCTCCATTTATTTATTAGTGTCTGTGGTGTAGATGTTATCACGTTCACTTTACTTGGGCTCCCTGGTTAGAAACCGGACCAACACGTGTCTCCTTAGGGCTGGAGGTCAGGGAACCAGCCTTGTAACAGGAGGGTTGCTGGTTCGATTCCCTCAACTGACCGTAAAGACTGAAGTTCCGTTAAGCAAGGCACCTAACCCTCAAATGCTCCCTGGGCATGTGGGTAAGGCTGCCCAACACTCCGGGCAAGTGTGCTCACTGCCCTCTAGTGTGTGTGTTCACTAGTGGGTGTTTCACTTCACGGATGGGTTAAATGCAGAAGATAAAAATAGTTCATATATTCTGAGCTCTTCAGAAGAACAAAGTTTGGTTCCAGTTTCCTCCTCAGAGTCTCCAGCCATCAGAAACTCTGAAAGGACGTACTGATAGTAACTATGTGTTCAGGCTGCCACACAGAGAGGTCTGGAAACGGACACACAGTAAACACACAGACGTATGTAAATCACCACGTACTGTATGAATATTAATTATATTTATTATAATTTTAGTGTTTCTGAGCAGATAAGCTCTTACAGCCCAGTTAGTTTCTCAAGTGAGACTTTACACCGTGCTGTATATACAGAATTTCAGTCAGACAGTTCTTACAGGTCAAACCAGTGAAAGGTAAGATCACTGATTTTGTACTGTCACTGTAAAGGGAGGTACTGTTATCATTTCTTTTGATTAGTGTCGGTATAAAATGCAGCAACACTTCCATTTATTGATATGTTAACTCTGCTGTTCTCTAATGATCAGGCCCGGATCATCCAATGGATTTCATGGGAACGTGCTCAGGGGCCCAAACTACTTTGGGGACCCAACAAGAAATTATGAGAGAATCCAAACAGTCTTTTTTAATTTCCTGAGGGAATTTTGCACAGCAGGATTAATGAACTAACACCACATCCTAACAGCAAGCAACCCGACTAACTGAACACTAATCAGCTACACTGAAGCTGTGTGTGTCTGAATCATCATCAATGCTGCCTCATCATACAGCACTCTGAGGCAGGAAAGCAGCCAGCCATGTCCAAATCTAACGTTTCTATAAAGCTCTGCCTGCTGAAGTTCCTCCATTCGGCTGTTTTATGAAGAATGTATCCTTCACTGCCTTACACATCCCATAATACTCTGTGTCAGTAGTGGATAGCACTGCCTTCTAAGGTACTACCTTAGGAGACAGCACAGGCAGCAGGACACAGAGACCGCTGTATTCAGTTTCAGACAGCACAACATTGTGACTGGACCGTTTCTGTTCTTGACGTTAGGGTTGCCACCCGTCCCGTAAAATACGCAACCGCCTTTTATTTGGTAATTAAATGTTCAGAAAATGTCCCATATATACGTCTGTCACACACACATGATCACAATCTCTCTATAACGGAGTATAACAGGCCATTTCCAAAATCAAATCTAAAATAAAAACCCCTAAATTAAAGACCTGCATTGGTCCCGATCTGCATCCTCATCAGAGAACATGGTTAACGGGTGTGATGGCAGTATGCTGTAGGATTCTCTACGGTTTAGGTGTTTAGGTGTGCTGCTGTTTTTGTTTTTGTCTGTTATTGGAGTAAATGTGTTGTAGAGAGAATGCACCGCTGGAAGTTTTCTGCTATCATTTTCGCTAACTCCTACTCACCCCCCAAAACCAACCGTACTGCTTTTTACTGGACCTGGTTAGGTTCTGGATGTTTACTGGAACTGTAGGGTGCTGCCGCTCATGGACTGTTTACATCCTGGTGTATCGGTGGATTACTTACTGACTGCTTACTGCCTTCTCTGCCGGCTGCTTGCTGTTGCATCTCCTCGTCACCTCACTATCTACCGGAGGACTGTTCACAGCATGCTTGCCGGGTCTCTCCTGCTGGTTGCCTACTTAGAGTCCTGAAATCTCTGGAGTTTCAAAATGACCTCATCTTTAACACTAAGACAAGCAGAGACACACAGAGGGGACATTTAGTATGACTGATCTGAGTAGAGCTGTGTTAGTAATCACACTGTCTGTAACTTAAACTGGATCAAATTAAACTGGACCATCTTAAACTGGACCATCTTAAACTGGACCAACTAAAACTACACTGTGGAGTTTATCCTGATCAGCCTGAAACACTTCAAACACAGTCTGTAGTTTTAGTTCTGTTTAGACTCAAATTAAATTCCTCAATCAACCAATCAATATTTATTTGTGTAGTGCTTTTTACAACTAACTTGTCTCAAAGCAGCTTCACAGAAAAGCAGATTGGATAAAAGAAAAGAAAAACACAGAGTTAATGTAGGCAACTGTGAAACCTCGAGAGGAACCAGGCTCAAGGGCAGAACCCAACCTCCTCAGGTCGATCCCGAATGAAGAGAGAAAGACAGAGCTATGTGAGAGAGAGAGAGACAGAGCTGAGAGAGAGAGAGAGACAGAGCTGAGAGAGAGAGAGAGAGACAGAGCTGAGAGAGAGAGAGAGACAGAGCTATGTGAGAGAGAGAGAGAGAGAGAGAGAGAGAGATGTACACTGTAGCAGTGAACAGATTCCACAGTTTCAGGGCTACACAAGAAAAGGCTCGACCACCTGCTGTGGTTCTTTTGGTTCTAGGTACTGTCAGCAGGCTGTTATTTAGTGAGCGGAGAGCACGTGTTGTGCTCCACACGGACTCTAACAGTAGCCAGTGTAGTGAGGACAGTGTTGGGGAAATATGATCATGTGTTTGTTCTAGTGAGGACTCTAGCTGCTGCGTTCTGGACTAGCTGGAGTTTATGTAGAGCCTTATTTGAGCGTCTAAGAGGGTGTTACAATAATCCAGCGTAGAAGTTATAAAGGCATGCACCAGCTTTTCCACATCTTTTAATGATAGGATGTTGTGTGATTTAGCGATGTTACGCAGATGGAAGAATGCCATCTTAACTATGTTACAGACATGTGCATTAAAAGACAAGCTGGTATCAGAGATGACCCCTAGACATGGGCGTGGTAGTGGGGGGAAAAGTGGACCTGACTACCCAGGGCCTGAGTAGGGAGAGGGGCCCATTTTTTTTTTGCTCACGTTCCTCGTGGCATGGATAGGGGCCCACTGACATTGAGAGTGTACAGGGCCCAGAATTTGCTGCTACGCCCCTGCACCTAGATGTTTATAGTTGAGCTTGGAATAATAATTCCTCACACATTTAATCTTCTCCAGTCCCTGTAAACCACCACTGGACAGGATTTCTGTGTGATTGTAGTTAATATTACTATTATATAATATAAATCTACAGTTTTTATATTTTAAAGGTGTTTAAAATGTTATTATTCCTCATTATGAATTTTATAAATCATCACTACTAGTGCTGTAGTGACACACTTAGCTCGATTTGATTCCCGGTACTAGATCCAGGTATTCGGTATGATGACCCTAATGACCCAGGTTCTGGAGTGAGGTGCTGATTGGTGCTGATCGTTTGCCCTGTTTACAGTGAGATAGATGTTTACTAGTTTTACACCATCACTGTGTTCACATGATTTAACTAGTGTAGAATTAGATTACTGGTACCAACATACAGCAGATTACTAATACAGCATATCAGTACTGTCTTACAGAATATAAACTCATCTGTGT
Source organism: Prochilodus magdalenae (assembly GCA_024036415.1). Lineage (NCBI taxonomy): Eukaryota > Metazoa > Chordata > Actinopteri > Characiformes > Prochilodontidae > Prochilodus > Prochilodus magdalenae. The sequence continues at coordinate 35,643 of JAMWET010002031.1, read as the reverse complement.
TTTATATTTAAGGGTCATTTAGTGACTTATAATCAGATATCTGACGTCTTTTATCTGTGTCTAAAGCTTTACTTATGTGTTATTAGGCATGTGATTGTTTTAATCTCTGGTAAAGACATTCTCAGTGTTAATAAATAATACTGATTTATTCAGTAGATAATTTGAGTGTTCAGGTTGGGAGTTTAGTCTCTTCATGGTCTGAAGTGTGTCCTTCATCTCCAACAGCTGAAAGACCTAAACCTGAACTCACATCCAGCCATAAAGGAGCTGCTGCACTGATAGGAAACCCAGTGGTTCTGAACTGTAAGCTGGATCAGTCTGCTGGATGGAAGTTCTACTGGTCCAAACACACACAGAACCCTGAGAATGAGACCGAGACTGAAACACCCTCCTACACCATCAGCTCAGTTAGTGTCTCTGATAGAGGAGAGTACCGGTGCAGAGCTGGGAGAGGAGATCCAGTCTACTACACTAACCACAGTGATGCTCTCTGGATAGCCGTTACTGGTGAGTAGACGACTTTCATCCAAAAAGGTCCAGAGAGAAATAAACAGACACGAGCTTATAACTTCAGATTGATTTTAAAAAGACGAGAACATCAGCATTGTCTGGGGAGAGGACAGTCCTCTGTGCAGTCACTATGTCCCCTGCTGTGGAGAACACCCTCTCACTAGGACCTGAAGTGCCAGGCACAGAGAGGGAGCGTCTGGCCATAATGGCGATGTGGGGATATTTACACTCACTGCTTTTCCACCATGCCAATAGATCACCATCCACTGGACTGCAGCAGGTTGCCTTGTAGGATGCCACCTCATCTCTGATAGTGTCAGCAAATGTCTTACCTGTGTCCTTGCTCCCAAAAGTCTCCCCTAAATGCTCCTCCATGTCCGTCTTCTTTTGTGGAGGAGGTGCCTCAGAGTTTTCTCCTGATGGTGTTGGCTCTGTACCTTGACCCTGCTGAAAAACATTACTTGTTTATTAAATTAATAATTTATTTTCATATTTTACAGAGCTATAATTGTAGCAGTAACAATTAGTGAGTCATTAAAATCAATCAGAATCAAGAACGGATGATTCTAATAGCAGCAGCATAGACTAAGATTAGAATGGAGTATATTTAGTACTTAAGTAATTCACTCAGATTAATATTCTACCTCCTCAGTGGCCACAGTCTCAGTGGAGAGATCACAGTATGTCCTCTGGTATAGGACAGGCTCTAGGTGAGACAGGGACCTGAACATTAGATCCAGTGCAGTCGCTCTATGAAGCGCCCTGTAAATTAGCTGGGTCAGTGTATCTTAAATTCAGGTCCCTTTTAATGGCAGCCTTGACGTTTCTGTGATGGTGCTGTCTTCCTCACCTGGGACCATGGATTGTAGAACTCTAGTTTCAGAGGTTGGATCATGTACACAGATGGTATGGTTTAGTGGTAGGGTTTTGGCATTATCTGTGGTGACTGGGATATTTGTATTGGGCCTTTCTATCTTCCACTCAGCACTGCTCCTGTTAGCACCTGTGCCAGATTTAGGTCTGTGCGACTCTCATAGAGAGGGCATGTCTGTAGCTCCAGACTTCATCTCCCACTCTGCTGTGATGTAGAGCGCAGTCACAGTCAGGTAGCTATCCATTGCCCTGGAGGTCCAGCTGTTTGTGGTTAGGGAGACAGAAAATGTCTTGGATTATTCGTTGACCATTTTGATATTTTCTTGTTCGTATGCGGGAGGTGATTTTGTAGCATGGCTCAAGCACTTTCACCATATTGTAAACCCTTTGTTTTCCTCAATGGAGTATATATCTTTAGCCCGCTCTGATTCAGCAGCAAACGGCTGCTTAAATGCCGTGGTCAGCAGTTGTCGTGTCTTGGCTACTCGTTTCTTCTCCGACACACCTGGGTAATGCCACTTTAAATGTGTGGCCATGCTCGACGCACTGCCGTGGTCCTATGGCTTTCACGTGCCACAGTGCCTACATACGGTAACGGTTTTGCCCACCACTCTTTCGCCACCATCAGTATATGTTACAGGGAAACCATAATGCTCCCATACGTCTGATTTAAATGATCCGAGAGTCTTCTCAAGTTCTTCTTCTCCTCTAACAGCCATGAAGATGATTAACTGTCTAGAACACGCTGCCGTCACGTGACACACAGCGGCTTTGTTTATATCTTTACATTGCATATACGCATCGACATTTAGAAAATTATCACTAACTATCTAATAATTACTAAAACTACATTCCACACGGTCATGGTTACACTTTTGGTATCTGACCCGGGGTTTACGAGTGTACATATCCGTGGGGGGTGATCCATACGGTTCACGGATAAGCCAAACTCCTGTTTAACAAGAAGACTGTGAAGAGGCGTCCTAGAGTTACAGCTTCTGAAACTAACAGGTTCTTCTAACATCAGCATGATCAAAACAGGACCTGCATGAGGAGCTGAAACATGTAGGACACTGCTGAACTTGAAAGATGTGTATGTGGTGTGATGAACCAGAAATAGACAGAATTAAATTTATTAAATTTCATAACTGTCTTTATCTCTCTGAATTAAACTGTTTCATACTGTGACTTTAACACTGATTGGCCTCCCAGCAATGCACCTCATTCAGAAAGCGACCCGAGCAGAAAGACTCGTTATAACTGTAGAATAAATGGGCGGGGCTAAACGGCTGTAGACTGAATAGTTGGCCCACTCCTTAACCACGAAACAAAGAAAGCAATAAAAATCATCAAATTAGCTGCAGTAGGTGAAGCTGGAAGGTGAACGAGCTGTGGTATGCTATTACAATGCCTTACAAATAATCACAGTAATTTCAGACACCTAGACCAGACAGCATAAATATATAACAGGTGGCTCAGCCGTAAGCTAGACGAGCAATATCTGATTACAAACTATCCACAAAGATCCACAATGGTAAACTGGACATACAATAATTTTATAGAAGGGAGAAACAGTGGAAGCATAGCTGCTCAGTAGCTAGCGGATATGCAAGCTGTGTTAGGCCAGCCCCAGTTAGAAATCGCGGCTGCTGCCAACACACACCAGCCAGTTGATTCAGCTACACACGCTCTTCAGCTTCCCTCCTGGTTAGTTGCTCCCGCCGGCACACATGCAGCTGTGACAGTGCCACGGCAAACACTCAGACGTCCCTTTGTTTTAGGCAACGTGGAAGTGAGTTCACCTGGTTGCACTCAGTTTTATTTTACCTCTAGACACCAGGCCCGCTCCCCAAGTGCGTTCCACCTGCAGTGGCCGTGTCCCAATTCAATGGTGGCCTTTCTATCCACAAGGTGTGTGGGACCATGAGCTGGTCCTAGCTCCTTACGGCCGCCAGATTTCATAAACTGGACACAGCTGGTTGACACTGTGTTCAGGGCAGGCTTGTCTGGCAATACGAGAGTAAGGATGCCCCACAGTGAAACACCGAAACGAAAGCTTGAAAGAGAACTTTAGGTAGCGTAACCCTGGTGCACTGATAGCATGAGTGAGGGTCTCGCCAGACCACCCTCCTTGCAGCGTGAAGTGAGGAAGACACTGTGTGCCTGTTTTGAATGAGGAGGTGATGTTGTGCTACCGTACTATAGATAGATAGACAGATAGACACTTTATTGATCCCAAAGAAAATTTAGCATATATGGGGGGTGAGAGCATCACAGCTGTCGGCCAGCCTCATTGGCTGACGTAGTGTAATAGAGCTTCTGAGGAATACGCTGAAGGGGGCGTATTTCGTAGTGAGACACCCATACTCATGTTATCAGAGAGCTCGTTTCTATGAGACTGGAATGAAGACCGAATGATCAGACTGTGCTGTAGGACTGAGAAGTACACTGATCCTGCCATCCTGAAATCTCCCATACAGAACTGTTAGCCTGTTGTTAGTGTGTTGTGTCTCCCTCACACTGCTTTCCATTTCCATTAGGACTCATTTACACAGACACTGTGAGGTTAATCTACTGTTTAATAGACTCATAAGACTCCAGGAATATTTAGTTGTGTGTGACTCAAAGTCAGATGAAGGTCTCTACCACTGTAAACACCCAGAGAGAGGAGAGTCTCCACAGAGCTGGATCTCAGTCAGAGGTGAGAAAAAAGTTTCATAGTATTTTTTTTCCTGTAAACACTTTTTAATGCAGGGTCATGTCCCATTATGTCTTCACACCAATCAGGTTCTACATACAGTGCTGTGAAAGTAGGAGTGGCAGTGACACTGAGTCTGTTCCTCATCATTCTCATCCTGAGTCTGTTTTGGTGCTACAAGAGGAAGAAAGGTTTGTATGTTGAGTGAATGTCAGTTCCCAAAAGAGAGAGATGGTTTCCCTGCACTGCAGAGCAGCAGCTACTGAGAACACACTTCAAATATTAAATCCTAAAATAAAAACCTGCACATGGTTCTAATGTTCATCACTGGACCACTGTTTTACCCAGCACTGCTAAATCTCCAGCACTGCATTACTTTGTGAAGATGTAGCGTCTCTGTCTTCTACAGGAAACCAGCAGGACACCAATCAGACATCAGACCAGAGTCAAGATCCAGGACCCACACCGCTCCAGGCTGGTCAGTGTACATTCAATAAACTCACCGTTTTCATTTTTTTTATCTCTTCTTAAGACCCATGTCACTGAAACTGAAAGTAGTGGATGTCTTTTTTTGTGTGGCACATACTTCAGTCATAATAGCTTTGTAGATCCACTGATGGAGTGAAGGTGAAAATCTGATCCAGTGCACTATTCCTTCATTAGACACTGGCCAGGTTTACAGCAGTGCTGATACGGCAAATAACAAGAACACAAATAAACTCATCTTAATTTTGTCTGTTTGAAAGTGAGCTTCTACCATGTAACACACTGTAGTGTCTCTAAAGAGTGACTCCTGTTCTAGATGATTCTGCAGCTGACGATGTGACGTATGCACAAGTCGTAACTACTAAAAATGAAAAGAAGCTCAGAGGAAAAGGTAAGAACTGACTTTATAGAGTAACAGCTGGTCTTCTGATTAACTGCCTTCAGCTTCTAAACTGATTTCTGTATTAACGGTGCAGTGAAGGAACCAGAGGAGGTCACGTATTCCCAGATCGCAATGAAAAACCTGAAACAGGACGGCAAAGGTAAGTGTTACCTACCACACATTACACCTACCACACCTTCGCTGATAAACTACCCTGTGTTAATTATATTTGTTTTATTGTTTTTGGAAATAAATCACTTTAGGACTGGGGTTAATAGCTGTAGTTAGTTAACCTGAGTTGGACGCATGACACGCATATCACTATGTGACTTTTTGAGCATTTTGTATACATCAGTACTTGTACAACACTGATCAACTGCATGTTTCATTACAGAGAGAGAATATTAAATTATATTACTGCAGCATTACTTATGTGGCACTGCTGGCTCTTTTACCTGTTCTAATGTTTAAGATGTTAGTAAATATATATATATGATTGTGTTCTGCTTCTGTTCAGTGTTCTCTGTATCTAGATAGTGATATTTATCCTGACATGTTTCATTTAATCATTGACTCCAAGGCTCTCACTGGGGTCTTGGGCTGAAGATTAGGGAACCAGCCTAGTAATTGGAGGGTGGTCAGTTCGATTCCCTGAACCAAAGGGCATGACTGAAGTGCCCTTGACCAAGACACCTAACCCCCAAATGCTGCCTGGGTGCTGTGGATAGGGCAATGTGTGTGGGTGATTCACATGGGTTGAATCCACCTGTGCATGAGCAGAGTTAGTGAAATGGTTCTCATCTAAACACTGTCTCTCCCAGCACTTTGACTCTTTCCAATGCCAAGTTAGATTCTAATAAACAGATTTTGCACATGTATTCACTTCTCTCACCTGCTCCCTCACCACAGAGGAGCTACAGAGAGCTAACTCGAGTTAATAACCCCCTTCAGGAACTCCCCTGATGAGCACAAGCTAGTACTGAGTTCAGGGAGAAGCCCATATTGAACACTGTAGAAACAGAAGGCCAGTTTAAAGACTGTACCTTGAGAAGTTTGTTGAGGGACTGTAAAAGCCGATTCTGACTGGAGAAAGAAAGCAGTTCTCATTTTCCCTTAGATTCTGGACCTGAACCCAGTGAGATGACTTATGCTGACAATGATCTGAAAGTCAAGAAGAAGCCAAAGAAAAACTGGCTTAAGGGTAAGTTAAAAACTATACATCTACATTAGAGCTGTTAGGTGATTAAAGTAACTGTGGTTAATCACGTTTGTCTTATTTAAACACAGCTGTAACTCCTCGTCATGGTCAGACTAAAGCCCTACTGTAAATACAGTATGATCCGAGTCGTGCCATACAGCGGGACAGCCTGTGCTGTAATAGATTACCTGCTTTCAGCTTGTTCATGGTTGATGCTAATTCTGTGTTATTGCTGGTTGTTAGGGAAGAGCACTCAGGGAGCTGACTGTGTCTACTCAGAGGTGAAGTAGAACTGGAGACAAAGGTAAGATCCTCAGACTCTGAAACTGTTCTGTGTGGGAGGGACAGGAGACGTCAGCCTTGTGATTGGTTAGTAAAAGGTTACACAGACGTTACCCAAGATTAGGACCGCCGAGGAGAGCATCATCAAACATTTTTGTACTGCCCTGTAAAGCTGCCATTTTTAGATGCTTGTTTTTCTTGATAGTGGAAAACGCTGTACTCTGAGTTTAGTATGAAATTTAATTTCTAATGTCAGAACTGGAAACAGCTGTCTCAGTGAAGCCGTGTTGTTTGTGGTTCGTCTCTTACAGGTCTCTGAAAAGCTTGTAGACCTGAAACCATCAATCAGGAATTTCACCAACAGTGAGGACGGTGAATGTGAGTTAGAGGGAGAAGCTGTTATTGAAAAGCCTGTGTTACTGCAGTATTGACCGTATACAGAGATTCCTACATCCAGAGTGAAAGGGTGCAGACAGAGGAGGGCAGTGTCATGCACTGACTGAAGCTCCACCATGTACATCTGACCTAAGGACATTCAGATATCCCTAATCCGCTGTACAACAGTCAGTGGGAGTATAACACCATGTCTAGATGTTCTGGTGCTTGAGTGAGTGATAACAGTGTCTTTTATCTTTCAGTTTATAGACTATTAAAATGCTTTACACCGTATAAGATCTAATATCCTAACAATAACAAACATTATTATATAGAAATGTAATAAAACTAACATGGGTGTACACATACTGTCTTTAGCTTTCAACATTAACATGCTTGTTTTTGTATAATTCTATTTTATTGTCTAATATGTATGTATAATACTATATTTTTATTTACTTTTATATAATTTTTTATATAATTTTATATTATTATCTCTTATTATTATTATTATTATTATTACGAAAAAAATAAAACTTTATATCCTATCTATACGTTTAACATTCTTAAAATATTCATTAACAAGTAGAGATTGATATTTTCATTCTTAAATGTACTGCAGGCTGTTTGTATTTGTTTATCCTGTTTTAGTTTCATAATAATGAATTTAATCTCCATTTCTTAATCATCTTATTTGTTTAATATTCTAACTGAGCTGATGTTTATTTTATAATGTTTTTATTCATTTTTGAGTGATTTCTGGAATTAACACAAATAAAGATATTTAGTAACCACAGCAGCTCTGATATTCTGTTCTTCACATTCAGAGACAGGACTCAGCTCTGGTTAGCGCCTGTTTGGAAGAACTGCAGTGTAGTATGAGGTTTAACCAACAGGTGTTAAGATGAGGGTCGCTGGTCGGCTATTCCATATGTATAAGATCCGCGCTCTGGCTTCCTATCTAGACAAACGCTCCTGTATGGGTCTTTATTGAAGACGTATCCTTTCATGTCTTTAGGTTTTACACTCTATAGCTTATAACTATTCTGAGACACTGTTCCGCTAGATAAGGGTCACATGTATCGCTGATGAAGCTGATAACGAGCTCTTCTTTCACAAGTACAGCGTGTACCATGTTTTACTCTCGACCTAAATAGACCAAACCTCTGATCTGCATAAACCACATTAACAGTCTTTAAATATAGAAGCCTTTTTATCTCTAGCAGCACTGCAAAACGGACCTCTCAAACATCCGAGAGTAGATGAGCAAACTGTAGCACTATAAGATACAGCTCTGTAAGGAACTATTATCTAATTATCTAATCGATAAATATGTTTCAATACAGTTATTTCTGGTACAGGCCAGAGAGAGTACATTAGAGGGACTGATCAACAGTAAAAGCAGGGTTACAGGGAATGACCTTAAGACCCCATTTTAAGCAACCTTGACCAAGCCTCCACATTAAACCCTGATACTGCTTAATTAATAAGTTTGATTAATAAAGTAAATTGAATTAATTAATAAACGACAGTCCAGTAGTTCTGTGGATTTGGGGATTTAGCGGCCTCTCTGGTGAGACTATGTAATTACACAGAGAATGTGGAAGGATACTTTGATGACGTGCGTTGTGGTGCGGTCTCCTTTCAGAGCGGATGAATCTGCGAAGTGTTCAGAGAGTAAAGTGGTCTTTTACAGCCAACAGGTAGAAAGTGTTAATCAGTGACGTCATTAACCCCTAACAGACATTACTGATCATGTACATGTGTCCAGTAGAGATATAGAGCACCCACTCAGTCAGGGTTCTCTTTAGATGGTGGTGTAGGTTGTGTTCATACAGTGAGGATAGTACTGTGTCTGAGATTTGTGACTAGCAAGCTAACCGGCTAATACAGAACACCTGCAGTGTACTACACTGTGACACAGGTACATTACACTACAGGTGACACTACAGCAGTTTTAGTCTGACTGTCTGTTTTAGTAGTTAGTGATATAAAACCAAATATCTTACCTGTTGTATATCCAAGCCGATGCTTATCCAACTGATGGAGAATCGATTCAATGAGTCGACTCTTCTCCTGGCCAAAGACTGCAAGAGTCAAAATTCTGGGAATCGATTCCTCGTCGACTCCATGTTTATCTAGCAGCATAAACCGTGGTCTGAAATTTAAATAGGAAGCTGGAGAATACAAAGCTAACTTCATTTTCATAATAATAGGAACAAGACCACATTTACCTTCTTTTTAAAATAAATAAATAGTTTGATAACGGTTCATTTATAAAGATTTCTGACTGCAGTACTGAATAATCAGTACATCAGTCTGCGTTTCCTCATCGTGTAATAATCTGGATCTTCCTCATATCTTCACTCAAAGAACTTAAAATGGTTTAATATCTGCTGAATACAATCATCACCTGCTCTGGCGCTGTCTGAGTCGATTCCACAGGCAGGAGTCGAGAGTCGGAGTCGAGTCCAGAAAACCGAGAGTTGTTCATCACTATATCCTGGTTTTAGTAAGGAGTCTGCCGAGCTCTCTTTGGGCTTGCGAGTTCCCCTCAGTCCCAGTTCTGTGTTTCTGTGGTCGGACAGCGGGTGAACGATCAGATGAAGACTGTCGTCCTGGTTTCTCCATTCTCACTGTAGCTCTGTATTCTGTACCACTGATACAGAATATATACATGTACTGCAGTCCCCTCTACACATCACTGTGACCGTACAGGGGTGAGAGAGCTCGTGCCTTTATATTAAATTCAGCTTTTAGGTTACTTATTGTGATGGACACGGAAAGGAGGAGCTGTGATGGAGTGATGGCACTTAATGAGGATCAGCTGTGGCACCGGGAAAGGGGGAGACAGGGGGTCTGGAATAGGAGTAGATTCAGTACAGCGGGCGGCTTGGACCTGAGAGTTTGTGAACTGGCCGTGAGGTGAGACGGTGTGGACGCACTGAGACTGGAATTAAAGGCAGCATCAGCACCTAATGTTGATCCAGTGTCCGAGAGCCCCCTAGTGGTGGTTTAAAGGAATAACAGTATCATTCATTCATCAATCTGCACACAGGAAAGAGGGTCAGTGTATTATTCACGTTCCTCCTTCCACCTTAACTGGTGCAGCAGTTACAGACACTATGTAATGCAACGTAACGGCCAGAATGCAGCACCATTTAAGGTGGAATGGGAGTTTCAGAAGAGACATGGCGAATCCATGATCTCCGTGGATCTAAATGGTTCAGTTCCTGATTTATGTTTATATAGGAATAAATGGCAGCGCAGGAATCACTAGCAGGATTTTAAATGCACCAAAAAAATCCTGAATGGAGATAATGAAATTCAATGAACCCCAATTTCTTAAGGGCGGGGTGAAAAAGTTAGAGGATCAATAAAGTTGAAAAGTGGAAAAGAGTTGCTTGAATAATTAATGACGTTTCAAGCCGTTACCTACACTCACACACGGCCAGCCTATTTAACCCAACGGTGGTTCTGTTGTCGGTGGCCGGAAATGGTTAGCCCTATAGATGTTAACTCTATAGTGTTTCTAAAGTTTTGACTTTCCGAAATGCTAAATCCTAAGATCGTTTGGAGAAAGACACTGTGCTCCCAGAACTGTCTGGTGTGTTTGTGTTCCCGGATGTAGGTGGAATAACTTCAAAGTTCTCCTGGTCTGAATCTCTGTGCTGCTGTATTCCGCTTTAATGACCCAGAAAAACAAGGCCGTATAAAAACCAGGAGAGGTTTAATGTACAGGAGTTAAACCAGCACCTCGTCTCTCTCCCCGCTCACACTCACCCAGCTCTACTTCGGTTACAATCCGGGTCAACTCTGAATTCTCACACACCGCTGGCTCCCCCTAGTGGTTATCCCCAGACACCACATGTCCCATCCCGATAATGTCCACCTTCACAAAGCTGAAGCTGGTTTCTTCTTGAAATGTTTTATTCCATCTTAAATGTTGTCAGTATCTACATGTTTCTGTGTGTAACTGGACCAACAGGGTAGCCACATGTAGCCCCAGGGCCATGAGCAGTTTACAGGGCTCCTGCCGATTGTCCCTGAAAACAAAGAGGTGGCTCTCTGTCTCCCTCTAGTGGTGGCACTGTGTCTGACCATAGGCTGGACTCTGAGATGAATAAGGCAGCACAATTCTGGTTTCTATTTAAGACACCAATAAGATCATTTATTACACCTGTAGCAGCAGTAGCTGTACAGTTAGTACGTTTGTATCTATGTGTGTTATAAACATTAAAGCAGAACAGAAGTTCATTTGATGTGTGTTTTTGTCTTTTTCGATGTGTTCCAGGTCTCTACTATTCGAATCAAAATCATTTTTTGGCAGCAATACCTAAAGACACCACCAGAGGGAGAGCTCAGCCTCACTATCTCAATCAAGGCCATTCTGAACCTGTTTAATGACTGAACACACGTTTAAGATTAAAAGAAGTAGTAGAGTAAAAATAGAAGAATGGAAATACGTGTCTTTCTATGGACATTGGTAATATGCTAATTAACCTTAATAGAAGTCAGAACAAAATTAGATTAAACTTCTGTAACTCCAGAAAAACATAAATTAAACTTGTATGGTAGATCAGGGGGTCTCTACCTCTACTGAGGTCCACCTGACAATAGCTACAAATCATAGGGGGTCACCAAAAAACTAAAATTAATTTATATAATAAATATATACTTTATTATTAACCTAATATCATTATTAACACTAATAGAGATATAGATGATGTTACTAGCCCACTACAAACTACTACCTACCCCTGACTACAGGCCCACAGACCAGTAGAGGCCTCTTCATGAACCTCTGGTGGTCCGTGGCCCACAGGTGGAGATCCCCTGTGATAGATGATTCTAAGGTGGTCTGTCAGTGTACATCATTAGGGGGGCTGTACCTGCTGAATAACTGTTTCTCAGCTTCTGTACATCCGATCAAGCTGGAATACTGCATGCTGCATTTCTGAGACAGGTTATAAGTGAGTTCCTATTGAAGACTTGATCACTCAGAATTCATGATCACCATAAGCCAATCAGCTGTTAGCAGGCATTTGGCAGCCTCAACACTGACCAGTCATTATATAACATAGATAGATAGATAGATAGATAGATAGATAGATAGATAGATAGATAGATAGATAGATAGACCTCTATTCTAACCAGTGTCTGAGTTTCATTCTCCTCTTTTAGAGCTGGTCCTGAAATACTCTGTGTCCTCTGTAGGTAAATAATACTCAGTACATGTTACTGTATTTACTCAACATGGTCTCCCTCATTTCTGCAGCTACTCTAAACCAGCTGATCTGATCATCTCAAAGTATGATACACTGGTATACACTGAGACTCTGATGCTGTGTGTAAATGTAGCCTCAGATCGGCCTGTAGGTGGAGCTACAATGCTGATACTCTTAAAAATCATATTACAGTGATATTAATCAGTCTACAGGTGAATAATCAGGCTCATGTGATTCAGCTCTCTGTCCTGACAAACGCTGTAGTTACATGTTATGTCAGATGTTGAACTCCTGGTCTGGTGTAGGGGCTTTTTGTTCACCAAGGTCAAAAGGTCAGTCTGAGTAAAACTCAAGAACTCGTCTTTGTTGACGGCCCCTGATCAATAATCAGAATATACTGAGACTGTTTACGGGTCACTGTTATTCCCTTCTTTTGCTGGTATGTTGTGATTTACCCTGTGCTCTCCTGTGTCTGTCTGTCTATCCTCCCTGTCTGTAGGTGGAGCTCTTTCCAGGCTGGGTGCTGCTGTGTGCTGAAGTACTTCCTGGAGTAACTATAAAAGAATCAGGATGACAATGAAAAGCTCTCTCACCAACTCTGTCCATGAGCTGTGGTGACCTGTATGTGCTTTGTGATGATGGAGTGCGTGGTTTATTAGTGGACTTGAATAATTTATTAGTTTGTTATTAAACTGAACATATCAGTGCTAATAAACTCCCCCTGAGGAGCCACAGTACACTATAATATGCTGTATCATAAACTCTATAATATACAGACTTCCTAGAAGAGTGGAGATCTGTTACTGAGTCTCTGACATGCTCCTCACTGATCCTCACAGTTTAAACATCAGCAGCACACAGAGTGAACAGCAGGTGGCAGTATACAACACATGAGCTTTTTAGAGCATCAGCTTGAGGACTTCACTGCTGGACTGGGTGGTGAGTGACGTGGCTGGTGAACACAGACTGTAAGAATGGGAAGGTGGAGGTGATGTAGGGCTCTTAGTTAGAGTCTACATCAGGACTCATTTTTATCTGGGCCTAATAATACTGTATATACCAGCAGGTTTAAGACTCTACTCTAGATTTACTGTTACAGGACTGTATAGACCTGGTCTGGAGGTCAGTATTTAGGAGGACAAACCTGGACAGACCAGTGAGGAGACAAAGTGAAGAGGTATAATCAACACACAGCCCTTATTCATATAGCACTCATGAAATCCTGAACTACACCTCTACAGAACAACACTAGAAGAACAAAGTACAGCTACAATTAGAGAACACACTGACTAATGATAGTAGAGTAACCTAATGAATCTATATGATGAAGTCTAATGACTGTAGAACTGAATAGAGATTATACTGTGCTCCACATATAAACATACGTATTGCAGTCTAATCACTGTTAAAGCAGGAGGTATATAAAAAGGTCTGAGCTATAACTTACACCTTCCCCCAGATATTTCAGGCATAATTAGCATATATTCTTATCTTCAGCAATCAGTTTGAGTTTCTGTGAGGGGATTTCCTAGAAGGGGTGTTAGCTTGCTCGTTGTGGTTGGTCTGTATGTTACTTTAGCTTTGTGGGTTAGACCAGTGGAGGAAGTGCTACAAGGCCTTTTGCTCTGCTTGTCACTTCAGACACACAGTAAAGCACAGCTGTACACACATTCCCACCATCAGACCTTATACAGCTCTGGAAATAAATAAGAGACCCCTCCAGTTTCTTCTTAAATCAGCTTCTCCTCATGTACAGCAGGTTCTTAGTGAGGAACAGAAGGTTCGGTTCTAGCTTTACTGGCAGATACAGTGAGAGTCTGGTTCATAAGAACAAGGACAAGCAGCAAACACACAGGACCACACAGCTACAGACTGGTAGAGGGCGAAGACCCCTCTCTACTGACCGTGATGAGCACCACCTCATTCCAATGTCACTTAGCCTCCGTAAGATGACCTCAAGTGACCTACAGGAAGACTGGCGAGCGGTAGCTGGGGTGAAATGCACAGTGAGCATGGTTCAAAACAGGCTCCTGGAGGCTTCTTAGAAATACACTATATTACCAAAAGTATTCACTCACCCATCCAAATCACTGACTCCAGGTGTTCTAGTCTCTTCAATGGCCACAGGGGTATAAAACCAAGCACCTAGACATGCAGACTGCTTCTACACACATTAGTGAAGAATGGGTTGCTCTCAGGAGCTCTGTGAATTCTAGTCTGGTACTGTTATAGGATACCAAATGTTCATCCAGTCCAGTCGTGAAGTTTCCTCCTGACTAAATATTCCACAGTCAACTGTCAGTGGTATTATGACTAAGGGAAAGTGATTAGGAACGACAGTAGCTCAGCCACAAAGTGGTAGGCCACATAAAATGACAGAGCAAGGTCAGCGGATGCTACAGTGCGCAGAGGTCGCCAACTTTGCAGAGTCAATCGCTACAGACCTCCAAACTTCATGGCCTTCAGATTAGCTGAAGGACAGTGTGTAGAGAGCTCCATGGAATGGGTTTCCATTGCAGAACAACTGCATCCAAGCGTTACTGGACTCTAGAGCAGTGCAGACTTGGCCTCTGAAGTGACCAATCAGGCTTCTCCGTCTGGCAGTCCGATGGATGAGTCTAGGTTTGGCGGTTGCCAGGAGAACGGTACTTGTCTGACTGCAATGTGCAGAGTGTCAAGTTTGGTAGCGGGGGGATTATGGTGTGGGGTTGTTGGGAGTCCTGACCTCATCCCGACAGAACACCTTTGGTTATGAATTGGAGTGGAGACTGCGAGTCAGGCCTTCTCCTCCAACATCAGTGTCTGATCACGACAATGTGCGTCTGGAGGCATGGTCAGAAATTCCCATAAACACATTCCTAAACCTTGTGTTAAGCCTCCCCAGAGGTGCTGCAAAGGGTGGGCTGACATCATATAAATTCCTATGGATTAAGGACGAGATGTCACTCAAGTTCCTATGTGTGTGAAGCCGGACGAGCGAATACTTTGGCGATATAGTGTACATGTTAATGCCAGTTCCAAGAAAGGCTCCTGTTCAAGGCCTCCAGTGTGCTCCAGTTCTGGATCTCCAAGCACCTCCAGTGCTGGTTCACTGTGCAGCTCCTGTGCCTGCTACACCTCATGATCTGTTGCTGGCTTCCTGAACTGCTGGATGACTGCAAAGCCAGCTTCCCAGTGCCTTTCTCTGCCAGCTCCTTTAGCTAACCCTGCCCTGCCCATTTACCCAGCTGAAGTTCACTACCCTGGGCCTTCTGCTGGTTACAGCCTCACCGTCCAGGCCCACCTCTCTGTTGTGCACTTTGCAAGCCAACCCTTAAGAGGGGGATCGTTGTGTCTCCTCTCACCAGAGACGCATTCAGACTCTCCGTGGCTCCTCCCACTCACACCTGTGTGTGATTCCAGATCTCACTGTTCATGTGATAGCAGTATGTACTTTATAGAGGCTTTACCTCAGGGGATGGTCTGGGAACACCCACATTCACATTGTACATAAGGTGACACACCAAAAGTCATGTGACACCATTCATCAGAAATCTGGGCATTCTGGGTCTGATGGTTCACTGCACCATTTGACTAATAGTGTCTGTAGCTTCATGAAGTCTGTGCCACATACAAACCCTGTAGTCAGCCCAAAGAACTGTTACCGGGGGTCATTAGTTTACGCTGCATGTTGCCAGTCCTTTAGGGTCCAGTTACTACCATACAGTCCAGTACACATACAGGACCAGTCAAAAGTTTAGCCACACCCAACTAAATGGGAGTGTTTGGGGATCTTTAAGACTCTACAGGCTCACACTTAACAGTTCATACTGATGAGATATCTGAAACAACACGTATCCTGATATACCACACATACCTTTGATGTATTACAGTATTATATTTCTGATGTATATCTAAATTATTTTTTTCTTGCACAGTTTAAAAGTTCCCCTTCCAGTTTAGTGAATATTCATGTTGGACCGACCAACAGAATTCATCCAAAATTTTAAGGTGGACTGTTTAAGGTGGAGTGTTTATTGTAAAGTAAAGCATTACGCCAAATTACCATGTCTAAGTTTTTCACTGGTACTGTATACGACATGGGATATCAAAAAAGGTAAGAGGAGCCACACTCCATAAACACACCCCCCCCAACCCCTGTTTATTTGAGCCCACCATAACCCCCTTAATAATAGTAAAGTACTATCTGTGATGCTGTGTACAGCCAGTAGGGGTTTAGCACATCATAAAGACTAATGTGTTAGTACTAATCAAAGAGTAAAGTATTAATGTGTGGACTGGACACTGCATGATTCTCAGGTTTGCTGTACTGGACAGGCCCTAGGAGATCTGGTGTATGATGATTCTACTGCAGGTGAACCACATGCACAGAGACAGACACAGAACTATGAGTACCATCTCACTGGGCACCAAGTCATAGTCTACTCAGTAGAGGTTTGAGGTTTAAGAGCAGAGAGGAGCTATTTAGAGGGTTGTGGTCTGACTTTGTTCTTTTCTAGTGAGACAGTGCCAATGACATCTTCAACCAGTAGAGAACTGAAACTCAGTGGTGCTGAATGTTCCATGACGACAGTAAACCACAAAGTCTTGTTCTTTTTATTAGTGAGCTTTAATTTATATTAGAAATAGACTGTATAGAAATTAAAACTGATAAAAAAGGAAAGAAACTTTAAATGATCTCAGCAGTTTGAACAGATGAACAGCACAGCTCATCAGTCATCACTCCCTAACCTTCTGTCCTGATACATCTGATGTTAAACTATCACAGTGTTCTACTACAATAGGGGTGGAGAACTGAGGGCCGGAGTCCAGCATAGTTTGGTGATTTCTGCTCCAGCACACAAAACAAACCTGACAGTTACCTGATGTGTTGATTCATGTGGGAGGAAGATCACCAGCTTGTGCAGAAAGCTGGCCTCCATGTCCAGAGGTACATGTACACAAGGACTCAGTACTACAAGGACACTACAGCAACAGCCCAAACATGGTGGAGGTAGTTTGATGATGTAGGCATAGTTTACTGCTTCTCTACCGCCGACACTTCCGGCGCCGACGCGAGTGGCTGCCTGTTCCAGTAGCTCCGTCCGTATTGTGTGTTTCTCTAGAGTTTTCTACCTTTATTTATTTGTCTTTTTGCTTCTACACACGTCGGGTGTGTATCTTATCTATATCCTAAGGATATTTTTATCGTTAATATGCGGGACAGCGCGGAATATCGTGTTTATTCCCGCGAACAACTGCTGGCCCTCCGACCCATGGGGCGAAGGATCATTGTCCAAACAATACCGGCGGAACTTAAGCGGAAGTATCGAGGCTGCAGGGCTGGAGCTAAGCTAAAGGCTAGGAAGACGGAGAAGCGGTGGAGATACAAACCCTCGGTTCCGTCTGTGGTTTTGGGGAATGTCAACTCGCTGACCAACAAAACCGATGAGCTGGCATGTCTGGTGAAGAATCAGAGGCTCTACAGGGAGTGCAGTCTGTTTTGTTTCACCGAGACTTGGCTCACCACCGACACTCCGGATGCTAACGTGGAGCTACCTGGATTCTCTACAGTGAGGGCGGACAGGGACCCGACGCTAAGCGGGAAGCGCAAAGGTGGGGGACTCGCACTTTTTATTAACACCAGATGGTGCAACCCTGGACATGTAAACGTGAAGGAGGTGATCTGCTGTCGGGACATTGAACTGTTAGCGGTGAGCCTCCGTCCATATTACATGCCGCGGGAGCTCTCACACGCCATTGTTGTCTGTGTTTACATTCCGCCTCGGGCGGAAGTGCAGGCGGCGTGTGACGTCATTCACTCCACCGTCGCAGCGCTACAGACACAACACCCTGACACCTTCTATGTGATTTCTGGTGACTTTAATCACGTTACATTGGACTCTACCCTGCCTGCCTTTTTCCAGTTTGTGGACTGTCCCACCAGGAAAAACAGGACCATCGACCTGCTGTATGCTAACGTGAGGGATGCATACAGGGCTACCCCATTACCACCGCTGGGGAAATCAGACCACAACCTGGTTTTCCTACAGCCTCAGTACAAACCACTGGTACTGAGGCAGCCCACTACCACACGCTCATTCAGAGTTTGGTCTCCTGAAGCAGAAGAAGCCCTCAAGGACTGCTATGATACCACTGATTGGAGCGTGCTGCTGCACCCACACGGAGAGGACATTGAGGAGGTGACGCACTGTGTTACGGACTACCTGAATTTTTGTATGGATGTTGCTGTTCCCACAAAGACTGTACGCTGCTTCCCAAACAACAAGCCCTGGATTACCAGTGACGTCAAGGACATCCTCAACCAAAAGAAGAGGGCGTTCAAAGATGGAAACTGGACAGAGCTGAAGCGTGTACAGGGGGAACTCAAGATCCGACTTAAAGAGGCCAAGGAGTCCTACAGGAAAAAGGTGGAAAAGAAGCTGCAAGACAACAACATGAAGGAGGTCTGGGGAGCAATGAAAACCATCACAGGCTGCAAGAACAACAGAGGCAGCTCAGTAGATGGGGGTGTGGACAGAGCAAACCAGTTTAACAACTTCTACAACAGGTTTGACTGTCCTGCTCCTGCTGCCCCCTCCTCCGACCCGTCTGCAGCATTCACCACCCTGTCTTCACCACCATCACTCTCACCTCCACCATCACCCTCACCTCCACCATCTCAGTCATCACCACCACCAACACCACCATCAGCAGGAAGACAAAGCAACTCCCACAGTTCCCACAGTCCCCCAACCTTCACGGCAGACCAAGTCAGGAGACAGCTGAGGAGACTACACCCCAGGAAGGCGGCCGGCCCAGACAGAGTGTGCCCCAGAATGCTTAAGGCATGTGCTGCCCAACTGGGGGAGCCCCTCCAGCATGTCTTTAACCTGAGTCTACGTCTCGGGAGGGTTCCTGCCACGTGGAAGACAACCTGCCTCATTCCAGTCCCCAAGAAGGCACACCCGAAGGAGCTGAATGACTACAGGCCGGTTGCTTTGACGTCTCATGTGATGAAGACCATGGAGCGACTGCTGCTGAACCACCTCAGACCTCAGGTCCACCATGCTGAGGACCCACTGCAGTTCGCGTACCGGGAGAAGGTGGGAGTGGAAGATGCCATCCTCTATCTGCTACACAGAACTCACTCTCATCTGGACAAGGGGGGTTGTGCTGTGAGGGTCATGTTCTTTGACTTCTCTAGTGCCTTCAACACCATTCAACCCCTACTACTGAGAGACAAGCTGATGAAGATGGAGGTGGACATGCACCTGGTCACCTGGATCACTGACTACCTCACCGGGAGACCACAACATGTCAGGATCAGGGACTGCACCTCTGATACGGTGATCAGCAGCACAGGAGCACCACAGGGGACTGTTCTCTCTCCAGTCCTGTTCACCCTGTACACATCGGACTTCAAATACAACTCGGAGTTATGCCACATGCAGAAGTTCTCTGATGACACTGCAATCGTGGGGTGTGTGCGTAATGGCCAGGAGAGGGAGTACAGAAGCCTGGTTGAGGACTTTGTGGAGTGGTGCACTACCAACCATCTGAAGCTGAACATCACCAAAACCAAGGAGATGTGTATAGACTTCAGGAGGTCCAGGCCCTCTCAGCAGCCAATCTCCATCAAGGGGGTTGATGTGGAGGTGGTCAGGTCCTACAGATACCTTGGTGTGCACCTGGACGAGAGGCTGGACTGGTCAGTTAACACTGACATGGTCTACAAGAAAGCACAGAGCAGACTGTACTTCCTCAGGAGGCTGGGGTCCTTCAGGATCTGCCAGAAACTCCTGCTGATGTTCTACCAGTCTGTGGTGGCCAGCGTCCTCTTCTATGCTGTAGTGTGTTGGGGAGGCAGTATCAGCAAGAGGGATGCTGGACGACTCGACAGGCTGGTGAGGAAAGCTGGTTCTGTGCTGGGACTGGAGCTGGAGTCCTTAACACCACTGGCAGAGAGGAGAGCCCTCAGCAAGCTGCTGCACATCATGGACAATGTTCACCATCCTCTGCACACCACGATCATCAGGCAGAGGAGCTCATTCAGTGGTAGGCTGCTGTCCCAGTCCTGCTCCACAGACAGACTCAGGAAGTCTTTTGTCCCTCAGGCCATAAGACTGTTCAACTCCTCTCAGTACAGCAAATGAAAAACTCTGGACACTCTTTCCTTCCGGTCACTCCAATAGACACACCCCCATCTCTGCACACACTCCCTCCTCTGGACACACCCCCATCTCTGCACACACTCCCTCCTAAATGCCCTATTTCTATTTATTTCTATTTATATTGTATTATTCTACTCCATTCTGTACTGTTTACACATTTTGCACTGATAAATTATTTATATTACTGCGTATTTGCACTGTCTGTATGGCTGACAACAGCCATCTTCTTAATTTGCTTAGCAAATTGTTTACCACTACCTCCATTTATACTTTATACCTTACCCAGACACTAAGGACTCTATTTTTATACCTTCATACTTTATATTGTATCTCTGTCTCTATTTGTACAATCTATCTTGCTTCTGTTGTTACTTCTGTATAGTTTGTATATCTGCTACTGGATGCCTTGAATTTCCCTCTGGGATCAATAAAGTATCTATCTATCTATCTCTATCTCTATGTCCAGTCCAGTGTCCAGTCATCAGTCCTTATTCACAAAGGGCCGTGTGGAACCAGGTGTTCATCCCGAATGAGCAGGAGCTCACCTGAGTCTACTTCATCATCACCTGCTCAGTCTACAGATAACTGATCATGTGACCTCCTGCTTTGTTGAAATGAAAACCTACAGCTACACCAGCCCTTTGCAGTTAAGACTGGACACCCCTGGATTAAAGTTTTAAAGGGGCCCAGTGACAGTCCTGACTTAACTCTTTAGATGCTGTGGCAGGACCTGAAAACAAAAAGATCAAAAATCCTCCAGCGTGTCTGAATCAAGCAGTTCTACAAAGACGAGTGAACCAGAACTCCTCCACAGGGATGTGAGAGACTCTCGGCTATAGGTAGTGTTTAGTAGCAGTTAGAGTCTCCACCAGGTATTACGTTTAGGGGCAGTTAGTTAATAGAGGTGGTAGAAAACTTATTTTCTTCAATAACTGAAATTATTTTATATGAAGATGTGTAAATGTTGGTTACTCTAAGTTTTCCTGAGGCGTGTTCTTCTCTGTCTCTCTCTGTGACGTACGCTCTGAGTGTGAGAGTTCAGGAAGCGTTAACACACTGCAGTCAGTTAGTCAGTCAGTGCGGGGACAGTATGGAGCTCAGTGCACTCTCTGTAATACTCTGTGAGTAAATGTTCTTTATGTCTTCATTAAAGTGAGAGCTGCTGTATGGAGGGGTTAATATTCAGTCTGAGGTTCTGAGTGATCCGCTTCTAAATGATTCAGTAACTGTATGTAGTTCAGATAGTTTACCAGCTTCTCTTCATGCTGTAATCAGAGTGTGGGGGGTCTTCAGTTGGGGGTCTTCTGACAGGTTTTATTATAGAGGTATATGAGTGTCTCTTCTGTTTGTGTTTTTGAACATGTGATTTATAAGGTAAGGTAAATTAATACAGAGTGCTTATATCTGAGTAAATGTTAATGTTAAAATGCAGCTTAGAACTCGTTTAAACCATTTCACTCGTTTATGTAACACTGAATGTTTGTTGGTTCGCTTTGTTACATGTTCATCACTCAAATCCCCCCAAAAAAGACTAAACTGTAAATTTCTATTTTTACCAAACGTCTGGTTTGTAAGTGTGTGGTGACCTTGTATTTTAGTCAAACAGCACCTTAACACAAGAGCCAAAAACAAGCCTCCACCTTCACCACTCCACCAGTCCACCCCGCTTCCTATCTGTACATCAAAGCAGCGATGATACATTAGTGAGACCTGTAGAAGAAAGGTGCTGGTCTGTACAGTGCGTATAACACTGGCGTCTGTCACTTGCTCCGTGTCTCAGATGGACTTTAGGCGTGTGGTATGGAAAGCTGTGCTGCTGCTGTGTGTGTCGTTCCTCCAGTTGATGCTGTTGTTGTGTATATTGCTGAGTTTGCTGATGTTAGTTGTGTTTGTGTGTTGGACTGTGTGTTACTGTGTTGGGCTGTGGGGTAATGTTTGACCCCAACAGATAATATCAGCAGGTGGTTCTGTCTCTCCTGATGTGTTCTAATCAGGTGTGTTTAATGTGGTTCCTCAGTAGAACTTACAGTAGAACCGTTTACTCTCTCTGTAAGAACAAACAGTGTACTTCTCAATGTCAACATCAGCTGCTCTCTAGCTCCCTCTCCCTCCCAGACCCGTCCCTACACCCCCCACACAGTCTGTCACCAGGGCGTAGTCAAAGGGCGCTTCACCAGTAATCACTCTCTAACATGAGCACAGTGTAGTCAGTGCACTCTCTGTATCACTCTGAGAGGAAGTGTTCTCTTCATGTCTTCATTAGAGCGAGGGCTGCTGTATGAAGGTGTTGAGGTGCTTCTGTGTGATGAAGTAGCTGTGTGTGGTTCAGGAGGCTGTGTGGAGGCTCCAGCATTCATTAACACACTGTGTGCAGACTGAGAACAGTATCTGTCTGTACAGCAGCACTCAGATACGTATGTGCAGCATGAGAAACTCAGAACGTGTTACTTCTCATTTAGGTGTGGCATGGTGTGATGGTTTCTGAGTGAAGATAAGTGAACACGCCTCCTACAGGAAACACACTTCAGTATTACTTTATACTGGTTAGACAGTTTTACTGGGTTTATTGGGTTTAACATTCTGAAAAAATAAAAGACCAATAAAAATATTAACACCATATAAACTACACCTTAACTTTCACCAACACCGTAACTCATGATTCTGTACCCAGAATGTTAAACTCAGCTAATAAACAGTTTATGGATCTGTAGAAGTGTGTTCTCTGTAGAGGACCTGTAACTTATTCACACTACACTCTACTAATTTAATCAGGGGATCAAACTTTACGCAGGACTGCCTGATCTAAACAGGTCGGAATGATTCACCTCCCAGACAGTGCAGCGTTTACAGGAAAGGTGTGGAGACGGTTTTTCACTGTGCCAGACACACAGAACAGCCGAATACAGTCTCACAAACTTCATTAAATATTATTAATGTCATTTTCTGTCAGAATTAATACAGGTAAAATGAAGGTCCTCCCACGTTTTATTAATCTATTTCAGAACCTTCCATACCGTTTATCACCTGACCTCTTCAAAAGGATTAGTACCTCCATCTCTAGATACATCTGGAATAACAAACACCAAGGGTTAATTACCTAAACTGTGAGTCCAGAGAGATGGGTGGAGCTTCTCTACCAGTTGTAGAACTTTATTACTGGTCAGCTGAACTGAAACACACGATGAGTTGGACTGAAGTAGAACTGATTCGTTGTGGGCTGGAATGGAGTCTATTTCATGCCACATGTTTGCTGGGCTCTCTTCTGTTTGTCTATAACTTCCAAAAGACACAGTCTAAATCTAACACCTCTGTAATGTCCAACACATTACTGGTTTGGAGAGATGTTAGGAAATTCCTAAATATCCCACAAGGTCTGTCCTTATGGTCTCCTTTTGCCTTTAATCCAGACCTCCCTCCACAGATAGTGTGGGTGTGGAATGAAACTCTTCACAGTTGATTGTAGAGAACTCTTTCAGGTCATTTGATCAGATTAAAGAGGATTTTATCAAACAAGGATTTTTATAAATACCTACAAATTAGACAGGTTTTTAAATCCCTGAGGAGTGAGGGGAAAATACGCTTAGAGCTCACACCTATTGAAGTAAAGTTGGGGAAAATATGTATTTGATACACTGCCGATTTTCCCAAGTTTTCCCTCCTACAAAGAATGGAGAGGTCTGTAATTTGTATCTTAGGTACACTTCAACTGTGAGAGAAAAAAAATCCAGAAAATCAGTGTATAAGTTTTAATAATTAATTTGCCTTTTATTGCATGAAATAAGTATTTGATAAAACAGAAAAACAGAACCTAATATTTGATACAGAAACCCTTGTTAGCAATTACAGAGGTCAGACATTTCCTATAACTTGGCCCACTCCTCTACACAGGTCTTCTCCAGATCTTTCAGGTTTCAGGCTGTCGCAGGGCAACACTGAGTTTCAGCTCCTTCCAAAGATTTTCTATTGGGTTAGGGTTAGGAAAGACCCAGCCTCGACCCATCTTTAGTGCTGTTACTGAGGGAAGGAGGTTGTTGGCCAAAATCTCCCGATACATGACCCGATTCATCCTCCCTTTAATATGGTGCAGTCGTCCTGTGCCTTCTGCAGAAGAGCCCCCCCAAAGTGTGATGTTTCCACCCCCATGCTTCATGGTGGTGACGGTGTTCTTGGGGTTGTGCTCATCCTTCTTCTTCCTCCAAACACGGCGAGTGGAGTTGATACCAAAAAGCTCTATTTTGGTTTTTTCTGACCACATGACCTTCTCCCATGCCTCCTCTGGATCATCCAGATGGTCATTGGCGAACTTCAAGCGAGCCTGGACATGTGCCGGCATGAGCAGGGGGACCTTGCGTGCCCTGCAGGATTTTAAACCATGGCGGCGTAGTGTGTTACTAGTGAACCCAGCTCTCTTCAGGTCATTGACCAGGTCCTCCTGTTGTGACGATGGACAAACAGATTGTGAACTAAAAACAAGGCACAGTTTATTAAACAGGTATGTATTAGAACACAGCAGACAATCAGACCAGGCAGAGGTACCAAAGGGAATACACAAGAAGAGTAAACCAGAGAATCAAAATAGAGTCAAAACCAGAGCAACAAGATCAAACAGATAGAGAACGCTCAGTACTCAACAGAGTGGCAGTACTTCACAATGAGTCAGTGTGAGAGAGAAGTATTTAAACAAACAGACTAATAGATTCATATTAATATTAGACTAATACCCCACAAAGTGAGATCTTGCCTGGAGCCCCAGACCGAGGAAGATTGACATCTTGTGCTTCTTCCATTTTCTAATAATTGCACCAACAGTTGCTGCCTTTTTACCAAGCTGCTTGCCTATTGTCATGTAGCCCATTCATCCTGGTTTGTAGATATCAAATCGTATTTTATGCAATAAAATGCAAATTAATTATTTAAAAATCATTTAAAAAATTCTCTCACAGTTGAAGTGTACCTACGATAACAATTACAGTCCTCTCCATTCTTTGTAGGTCCGAAAACTTGGCAGTATATCAAATACTTATTTTCCCCCACCGTATATATGATTATATGTATACATGTATATATTTATACAGTACATACACACACACACACACACACACACACACACACACAGGTTCTATTTAATAATTGATTTCTGGATTCTACAGGTCTGTCAGTAATCAGGCCCGGGTGTGGCTGGTGAAATTAAACTCAGTTTTATGAAAAATGTGGGGACAGTTATTTTTTCACACTGGTCTAGGGTGGTTTGGATAGTGGTGGTTCTCTCTGTCTGATATTCATATTTGTTTTATGATCTGAAATATTTGTGTGACAAATGTGCAAAAACAAAAGATATTGGTAAGGGGGCAAATACTTTTTCACAGCACAGTGCATAATTCATTAATAGTTAAACCTTTTGTGCCACATACGTGTTTCAAATGTCTACCTGCCTTTTACTAATCAGAAATATGTTAAATAGTAAACAAATATCATCATCTGTTACAACTTATATTTTAATAAAGTTATAGATTTTAATTGAAGTTATAGACCTGAAGTGAAGTTATAAATTTTAATAGGGCTGTACCCGAATTTTGTCAGTCGAATCGGATTCGCCCGTCCTGGTCGACGATTCGACTATTCGTTCATGTTTTCCTCCATGTACATTATCTAGTAATCAGTAAATCAGTCTGCATACGATTTAGATCTGATCCTCCTCATTTAGAAAGTCAGCAGAATCACAGGAACATATCTCTGAACTAAAAGAGGCGGGGCATGAGCCTGATTTAATTACAGGATACAGTGCCGGGCAGCAGCTCGTATTTATGCTAAACATTAGCGCTTATAGCTTATAGTCTTCTTAATTTCACTTCTAACAGCTTCTTCAGTAGGAGGACCCTTCGTCTTTCATCTCTCATAAATAATGAACTGCTAAATAAAACCAGATTAGTCCATATTTAAATAATTTTAGATGAAAAGAAGTACGTAACCTGAAACCGTTTATTATATTGCCCATGCTAAAATAACTATTTCCTGTTTATCGGTGGGCGTATTAAGTGACTTTACTTATCTTTAAACAAAGATAATCTTCTGTAGACGAATAAATATAAATATCTGTAATTTAGGTTCTAAAATAACAGAATTATAATAAAACAATCTTCTTCGGTCCGTTTCTCTCTCACCATAAACAGCCGTCATGTCTAAAGTGAAACTCAGCTCACTCGTTTGAAGCAGTGTTGGATGTCTGACTGAATGACGAGCTGAATTCGGTTTAATTTGTTCAGTTTCTCTTCTGTAAAACCTCCTCCAGACTTTCTCTGAGACATCGTTCCACCCGTGTTTCTCAGCCTTAGCTGCCTTCAGCGCACGCTGTCATGTGGATTTAATTTGTTAGCAAGGATGCATGACAGCCCAGCTAGAACTTACATATATATTTATTATTCCCCTTTATAATAATAATAATAATTATTAAACTTTTTACATTCGTGAAGTTCTTGTGCATTTCTGTAAGCTTTAGTCTGTTTTACAGGAAAAAAAAAGGGCACTGTTGTCAGTCGACTTGAAGGGTCTTAGTAGACTTAAAGGGTCTCCGACTGACGATTCGAATCGACGACTTCTAGAGGGCAGCCCTAGATATTAAATTATAGATTCTAAGTGAAGTTATAGATCTGAAGTGAAGTTATAGATTTGTAGTGAAGTTATAGATCTGAAGTAAAGTTATAGATCTGAAGTCAAGTTATAGATCTGAAGTGAAGTTATAGATTTGTAGTGAAGTTATAGATCTGAAGTAAAGTTATAGATCTGAAGTCAAGTTATAGATCTGTAGTGAAGTTATAGATCTGAAGTAAAGTTATAGATCTGAAGTCAAGTTATAGATCTGAAGTGAAGTTATAGATTTGTAGTGAAGTTATAGATCTGAAGTGAAGTTATAGATCTGAAGTGAAGTTATAGATCTGTAGTGAAGTTATAGATTTAAAGTGGAGTTATAGATCGGTAGTGAAGTTATAGATCTGTAGTGAAGTTATAGATCTGAAGTGGAGTTATAGATCTGTAGTGAAGTTATAGATCTGTAGTGAAGTTATAGATCTGTAGTGAAGTTATAGATTTAAAGTAAAGTCAAACTCTGTATCTGAATGACCACTGCATGCGTCCCACCCCCACCACCTTTAACCTCCATCACTATTACACAGCTACTGTCTGTCTAGACTGCAGAACCTCCACACTCTGAACAGGAGCTTGTGAAAGAACATCTGCTGCTAGACTGTTTACTCTGAGGAGTGGGAGTCATCAACAGCTGGAGTCTGATTGGCTCCTGATGCTCCTCTGTATAAATACATGACATCATTCTTTATTAATAATATTCTTTGTTGATAATATTGTTCTGTTTGATATTACAGTGTAAGAACTGCTGATGTACTTTAATCCTAGTTGGAGGTTTGATTTGCTGATCATTCAGACTCATTAAATCCTCCTGTGATAGCAGATCATCTCTCCTATTAATGCATCATCTCCTCTGTGTCTGTCTCTACTGCAGGGCTGACTGTCCTCGTCCACAGGGGACACACTGGTAAGTCTCTGACACATACTGGAATATTTTACTTTCATTTATAAACATTTAAATGTACTATTTAACCCTTTCATTAATAGATGTCTATGAAGAGTAGCTCAGATCAGTGAAATCAGAGTGTAGTCAGATGTACTGCGTGTTAGTGGTCAGTCCTGTATGTGAGTTAAGCTGATGGTGTTGGTGTTTAGTAGATCAGTGTCGTTTCTTTAAGGAGGAGTGTTTGTTGTTGGGTTCTTACAGATCAGCCAGAGGTTATAATTAAAGACCCTCCTGGACAGACACACGTGTTCAGAGGAGAGACCGTCACTCTACAGTGTAAAACAGAGGGAGGAGAAGACAGTGGGCGGAGTTACTACTGGTATAAGGATGGACATCTGGACTCTGGATGGAAAAGTGAAAACACGTTGAAGGTGACAGCAGATGCCAACGCTGAATTTAGCTGCATAACACGAAAAAGTAACACATACAGCAAAGAAAGTGCCCGTGTTAAACTGTCTGTATCAGGTGAGTTTGTTGATCTTTATCTCTTTATGATTTTCAGCACTGAGTCTGTTTATTAGAGTTACAGGTAAAACTATAAAAGTATTTCTCCTGAAGAAAATACAGAGAGATTACTCAGCTTAAACTTGTTACTAGGCAGGATAGCGGTTGCTGTGGTATACAAATAGTTGCTATGAGGGTGCTATGGAATCCCGGGTTGTTGCTAAACTGTTGTTAGGTAGTTGCTATGGTATCCAGACAGAAACAGATGAGTAGGGGTCGAATCCAACACTGAATTCCTGTTTGGGGGGTGTACCCTGAGATGGTGTATTACAAACTGTCTGTCTGCCCAGCTGGAGTACAGTGTCAGTATCCTAAAAACTGCAGGACTAGTTAGAGGACAGAAAAAGACGAAGATGCCAGAGGAGAACAGTAGTGCAGTGTGCTGCACAGTCACTAATGAGTGTGAGTTTAAAGGCGGGGTCTCTACTGATGAATGAAATTCAGAAACGAGCTGCTCATAACCGTCACTTAATGCTCCACTCCAGAGCAACTCGGCCAACAACAAACCACACTCAGCCGCCCAAATGGGTTTTATTAGGATTTCCTGATCCTGTCTGTAACTAAGACACACTGACCCTACGTGTTGCACTTTATCGTGGGACGTGAACCTACGTAAAGGTGTGTGCCTAAAACTGGACCTACTGAGAAACCAACACACCCGAAGTCCGAGTCTTCAAATTACATTGAGAGGGAGGACAGCTCAGTCCATGAGCCCATAGTCGGCCAGCTCAAGCTGTATTTACACTAGCGTTCAGGTTTTACATGTTAATGGAAGGATGGAGAGAGAGAGAGAGAGAGAGAGAGAGAGAGAGAGAGAGAGAGAGAGAGAGAGAGAGAGAGAGAGAGAGAGAGAGAGAGAGAGAGAGAGAGAGAGAGAGAGAGAGAGAGAAGCGACCTAAAAGATATTCTAATTTGTTATTGATTTAGTTAACTTAAAAATGACCTTGATTGAAAGAATCATATGTTCGTTAAAGCTGCACATCTATAAAACTGAGCATGTGGTGATCTATACTAGACCTTTATGCATCACCCAGGATATGAATATAAATTTCTATACTAAAAAAAGGCTGATATTTTAGCAGTCAAAACGGAACACATTACATTTACATTTAAGGCATTAAGCAGATGCTCTTATCCAGAGCGACTTACAACCGTGCTTAGTGTTCCGTTGGAACACCAGATCAGATGATTCCTGTATGTAACACAGGACCAGAGTGGGACTTTTTCAGACCTGGAGCTTCATAAGGCAGACCAGCCCACCCTAAACTACACACAGACAGACAGACAGCTGAATTCACATATAAATCATCCAGCCGCTCATCATAGACACTTCTGTCCAGAGAAAACAACATGTGACCATTAGACAGCTAAACCCACAAAGATAAAGATGCTCAAACTAATAAACACACAGCTCCCTGTCCCAGTGAACAGACCCAGCAAAGAGGACATGGTCAAACAGCTGATGTGGGAATAAGAGGATCCACACAGTGGTCCTAAACACCCAGATCTAATCCCTGTAGGCCAGCACTGCCACAGCGGGGACAGGCAATAGAGTCGCAATACCAGGAAAGGCGTTCCCGTAAAACAGGAACACCTTTTCTGGTATTTGCGGGACTCTATTGCCTCGTCCCCGCTGTGGCAGTGCTGGCCTACAGGGAATTAGATTTCTGTGTGTTTAGGACCACTGTGTGGATCCTCTTATTCCCACATCAGCTGTTTGACCATGTCCTCTTTGCTGGGTCTGTTCACTGGGACAGGGAGCTGTGTGTTTATTAGTTTGAGCATCTTTATCTTTGTGGGTTTAGCTGTCTAATGGTCACATGTTGTTTTCTCTGGACAGAAGTGTCTGTGATGAGCGGCTGGATGATTTATATGTGAATTCAGCTGTCTGTCTGTCTGTCTGTGTGTCTGTCTGTCTGTGTGTAGTTTAGGGTGGGCTGGTCTGCCTTATGAAGCTCCAGGTCTGAAAAAGTCCCACTCTGGTCCTGTGTTACATACAGGAATCATCTGATCTGGTGTTCCAAACGGAACACTAAGCACGGTTGTAAAGTCGCTCTGGATAAGAGCATCTGCTTATGCCTTAAATGTAAAATGTAATGTGTTCCGTTTTGACTGCTAAAATATCAGCCTTTTTTTAGTATAGAAATTTTATATTGCATATCCTGGGTGATGCATAAAGGTCCTAGTATAGATCACCACATGCTCAGTTTATAGATGTGCAGCTTTAAACGAACATATGATTCTTTCAATCAAGGTCATTTTAAGTTTAACTAAATCAATAACAAATAATTAGATTATCTTTTTTGTCGCTTCTCTCTCTCTCTCTCTCTCTCTCTCTCTCTCTCTCTCTCTCTCTCTCTCTCTCTCTCTCTCTCTCTCTCTCTCTCTCTCTAGCCTCGGTCTCTCTCTCTCTCATCATCTCTCTCTCTCTCTCTCCATCCTTCCATTCAACATGTAAAACCTGAACGCTAGTGTAAAATTACAGCTTGAGCTGGCCGACTATGGGCTCATGGACTGAGCTGTCCTCCCTCTCAAATGTAAAAATTTGAAGGACTCGGACTTTCGGGTGTGTTTGGTTTTCTCAAGTAGCGTCCAGTTTTAGGCACACACCTTTACGTAGGTTCACGTCCCACGATAAAGTGCAACACGTAGGGTCAGTGTGGTCTTTAGTTACAGACAGGATCAGGAAATCCTAATAAAACCCAATTTGGGCGGCTGAGTGTGGTTTGTTGTTTGGCCGAGTTGCTCTGGAGTGGAGGCATTAAAGTGACGGTTTATGAGCAGCTCGTTCTGAATTTCATTCATCGGATTAGAAGACCCCGCCTTTAAACTCCACACTCATTAGTGGACTGTGCCAGCACACTGCACTACTGTTCTCCTCCTCTGGCATCTTCGTCTTTTTCTGTCCCTCTAACTAGTCCTGCAGTTTTTTAGGATACTGACACTGTACTCCAGCTGGGCAGACAGACAGTTTGTAATACACCATCTCAGGGTACACCCCCAAACAGGAATTCAGTGTTGGATTCGACCCCTACTCATCTGTTTCTGTCTGGATACCATAGCAAACTCCTAACAAACAGTTTTTTAGCAACAACCCCTGGATTCCATAGCACCCTCATAGCAACTATTTGTATACCACAGCCAACCGCTATCCTGCCTAGTAACAAGTTTAAGCTTGAGTAATCTCTCTGTATTTTTACTTCAGGAGAAATACTTTTATAGTTTTACCTGTAACTCTAATAAACAGACTCAGTGCTGAAAATCATAAAGAGATAAAGATCAACAAACTCACCTGATACAGACAGTTTAACAACACGGCACTTTCTTTGCTGTTATGTGTTTACTTTTATTTCGTGTTATTCAGCTTAAATTCAGCTTTGGCAATCTGCATGTCACCTTCAACGTGTTTTTACTTTTCCCATCCCAGAGTCCCAGATGTCCATCCCTTATACCAGTAGTAACTCCGCCCACTTTCTTCTCCTCCCTCTGTTTTACACTGTAGGAATGGACGGTCTCTCCTGCTGAAACACGTGTGTCTGTCCAGGAGGGTCTTTTAAATTCAATAACCTCTGGCTGATCTGTAAGAACCCAACAAACAAACACTCCTCCTTAAAAGAGAGAACGACACTGAATCTACTAAAACACCAACACCTATCAATCTTAAACTCACATACAGGGACCTGAACCACCTAACACGCAGTAACATCTGATCTACACTCTGTATTTCACTGATCCTGAGCTTACTCTTCATAGTACATCTATTAATGAAAAGGGGTTAAATAGTACATTTTAAATGTTTATAAATGAAAGTAAAATTGATTCAGTAATGTGTCAAGAGACTTACCAGTGTGTCCCCTGTGTGACGAGGACAGTCAGCCCTGCAGTAGGAGACAGACACAGAGGAGATGATGCATTAATAGGAGAGATGAATCTGCTATCACCAGGAGGATTTAATGAGTCTGAATGATCAGCAAATCAAACCTCCAACTAGGATTAAAGTACATCAGCAGTTTCTTACACTGTAATATCAAACAGAACAATATTATCAACAAAGAATATTATTAATAAAGAATGATGTCATTGTATTTATACAGAGGAGCATCAAGGAGCCAATCAGACTCCAGCTGTTGATGACACTCCCACTCCTCAGAGTAAACAGTCTAGCTAGCAGATGTTCTTTCACAAGCTCCTGTTCAGAGTGTGGAGGTTCTGCAGTCTAGACAGACAGTAGCTTGTGTATAGTGATGTGAGGTTAAGAGGTGGTGGGGGTGGGGACGCATGCAGTGGTCATTCAGATACAGAAGTTTGACTTTACTTTAAATCTACTAACTTCACTACAGAGTCTATAAACTTCACTACAGATCTGATAACCTTCACTACAGATCTATAAACTCCACTTCAGATCGATAACTTCACTACAGATCTATAAACTTCACTACCGATCTATAACTCCACTTTAAATCTATAACTTCACTACAGATCTATAACTTCACTTCATATCTATAACGTCACTTCAGATCTATAACTTCACTACACAATCTTTATAACTTCACTTCAGATCTATAACTTGACTTCAGATCTATAACTTTACTTCAGATCTATAACTTCACTACAGATCTATAACTTGGACTTCAGATCTATAACTTCACTTCAGATCTATAACTTCACTAACAAATCTATAACTTCACTTCAGATCTATAAACTTGGACTTCAGATCTATAACTTTACTTCAGATCTATAACTTCACTAACAAATCTATAACTTCACTTCAGATCTATAACTTCACTTAGAATCTATAATTTAGATATCTAGGGCTGCCCTCTAGAAGTCGTCGATTCAATCGTCAGTCGGAAGACCCTGTGTCTAGTTATACTAAGACCCTTAAGTCGACTGACAACAGTGCCCTTTTTTTTTCCAGTAAAACAGACTAAAGGCTTACAGAAATGCACAGAACTTCACGAATGTAAAAAGTTTTAATAATTATTATTATTATTATTAAAGGGAATAATAAAGTATATATGTAGAGTTCTAGCTGGGCTGTCATGCTATCCTTGCTAACAAATTAAATCCACTGACAGCGTGCGCTGGAGGTCTGAAGGCAGCTAAGGCTGAGAAACACGGGGTGGAACGATGTCTCAGAGAAAGTCTGGAGGAGTTTTACAGAAGAGAAACTGAAAGGGCAAATTAAAACCGAATTCAGTCTCGTCATTCAGTCAGACATCCAACACTGCTTCAAACGAGTGAGTCTGAGTTTCACTTCTAGACATGACGGCTGTTTATGGTGAGAGAGAAAACCCGGACCGAAGAAGATTGTTTATTATAATTCTGTTATTTTAGAACCTAAATTACAGATATTTATATTTATTCGTCTACAGAAGATTATCTTTGTTTAAAAGATAAGTAAAGTCACTTAATACGCCCCCCGGTAAACAGAGAAATAGTTATTTTAGAGGGGGTAATAATAAATAAACGTTTTTCAGGTTACGTACTTCTTCTTCATCTAAAATTATTTAAATATGGACTAATCTGGTTTATTTAGCAGTTCATTATTTATGAGAGATGAAAGACGACAGGGTCCTCCTACTGAAGAAGCTGTTAGAAAGTGAAATGTAAGAAGGACTATAAGCTATAAGCGCTAATGTTTAGCATAAATACGAGCTGCCTGCCCGGCACTTGTATCCAGGTAATTAAGATCGGCTCATACGCCCCGCCTCTTGTTAGGTTCAGACGATATGATTCCTGTGATTCTGCTGACTTTCTAAAATGAGGAGGATCAGATCTAAATCGTATGCAAGGGACTGATTTACTGATTACTAATAATGTACATGGAGGAAGAACCATTGAACGAATAGATCGAATCGTCGACCAGGACGGTGCGAATCCGATTCGGACTGACAAAATTCCGGGTACCAGCCCTATTAAAATTTATAATCTTCACTTCAGGTCTATAACTTTCAATTAAAAATCTATAACTATTATTTAAAATATAAGTTGTAAACAGATGATGATATTTGGTTTACTATTTTAACCCCCATATTTCTGATTAGTAAAAGGCAGGTAGACATTTGAAACAACGTATGTGCACAAAAGGTTTAACTAGTTAATGAATTATGCCCTGTGCTGTGAAAAAGTAATTTGCCACCCTTACCAATATCTTTTGTTTTTTTGTACATTTGGTCCCACACAAATATTTTCAGATCATAAAACAAATATGAATATCAGACAGAGACGAACCACCACTATCCAAACACCACCCTGAGTAACCAGTGTGAAAAAAAATAACTTGTCCCCACATTTTTTCATAAAACTGAGTTTAAATTGGACCAGACCACACACGGCCTCTGATTCTGACAGACCTGTAGAATCCAGAACAAATTATAACTAAGAACCGTGTGGGTGTGGTGTGTGTGGTTGTGTGTGTATGTACTTGTATAAATATATACATGTATACATATAAGCATATATACGGTGGGGGAAAATAAGGTATTGATATACTGCCTAAGTTTTCGGGACCTACAAAGAATGGAGAGGACTGTAATTGTATGTATGTACACTTCAACTGTGAGAGAATTTTTTAAATGATTTTTAAATAATTAATTGCAATTTTATTTGCATAAAATACGATTTGATATCTACAAACAGGGAATGGGCTACATGATAATAGGCAGCATGCTGGCTAAAAAGGGCAGCAACTGTTTGGTGCAATTATTCAGAAAATGGAAGAAGCACAAGATGTCCACTCTTCCTCGGTCTGGGCTCAGGCAAGACTCTCACTTTGTGGGGTTATTAGCTATATAATATGAAATCTATAGTCTGTTTGTTTAAATACTTCTCTCTCACCCGATATTGTGAAGTACTGCCACTCTGTGTAGTACTGAGCGCTTCTCTATCGTTTTGATCTTGGTGCTCTGGTTTTGACTCTATTTGATTCTCTGGTTTACTCTCTTGTGTATTCCCTTGGTACCTCTGCCTGTTGATGTCTGCTGTGTTTAATACATACCTGTTTAATAAAACTGTGCGTTTTTAGTTCACAATCTGTTTGTCCATCGTCACAACAGGAGGACCGGTCAATGACCTGAGAGAGGTGGGTCATAGTAACACACTTACGCCGCCATGGTTAAAATCCTGCGGGCACGCAAGGTTGGTTTCCCCCCTGCCTCATGCCGGCACATGTCCAGGCTCTCTTGAAGTTCGCCAAGACCATTGGATGAGCCAGAGGAGGCATGGGAGCGAAGGTCATGTGGTCAGAAAAAAACCAAATACGCTTTTTGGTATCAACTCCACTCGCCGTGTTTGGAGGCAGAAGACGGTATGAGCAACAACCCCAAGAACACCGTCACCACCATGAAGCATGGGGGTGGAAAACATC